>CANTAL010000006.1:2700000-2907500 GCA_947650365.1 Chamaelirium japonicum
ATGTATATATATATATATATATATATATATATATATATATATATATATATATATATATAGAGAGAGAGAGAGAGAGAGAGAGAGAGAGAGGGTTGTTACGTTGAGCTGTGAGCTACGGGTGGAGAAAATGAGCTACCCTCATTTTGATCCCCCTAAGAGTTTTGGAATTTGATGAAATTTGGTGAGGGTGTTATCTAGGATAAGATGATCATCCTTACCAATTTTCATCAAATTCCAAAACTTTTAGGGTCATCAAATGATAGAAGCATTATCTACTATCCGTAGTCACTGTTAATTTTGCTTCTACCATTTGATGACCCTAGAAGTTTTGGAATTTGATTAAAATTGGTGAGGATGATCTTCTTATCCTAGATGACACCCTCACCAAATTTCATCAAATTCCAAAACTCCTAGGCGGATCAAAATGAGGGCAGCTCATTTTCTCCACCCATAGCTCACAGCTCACTGTAACATTCCTCTCTCTCTCTCTCTCTCTCTTTATATATATATATATATATATATATATATATATATATATATATATATATATATATATATATATATATATATATATATATATATATATATATATATAGGGTCAGGTTCAATGGACACTGTTTTTGCACTTAATTTTTTACACCGATTTTCAAACCATCAGATAGAGGTTTCAGAATTTCTTGATTTTTTGTGAGCATAATCATCTTGTCTTAGATAACACATCTACAAAAAATTAGCACATTCTAAAGCCTCTAGACTTATTAAGTGTGCTCTTCAAATTAACGATTAAAATGGACGGTTGATAAAGCCTTTTAGTTTTGATGTACTTGGAGGTTTTAGAATGTGCTGATTTTTTGTGGACGTGATATCTAAGTCAAGGTGATTATGCTCACAAAAAATCAAGAAATTCTGAAACATCTATCTAGTTGATTTGTAAATCGGTGTAAAAATTTAAGTGCAAAAACAATGTCCATTGAACCTGACCCATATATATATATATATATATATATATATATATATATATATATATATATATATATATATGGGTAGGGATCGGTAGACATGTCAATTTTCATATATAGTCTTACATATGATCCTAGCCATACATTGAGGCTCATCTAACGTCTATTGGTGTGCTGACGTGGCAAAGAGAGATTTTAATCGACAAGGCATTCGGCTCGGCTCGGCTCGGCTTAACTCTTCCCCGGGCCAACAAATGCATCCGATGGCTCCTCCCCAACATCCCCCCAACCTCTCCAGCCTCCTCCATCTTGGCGTATTCCCTTTCCCATGCGTAGACAACCTATCGGAGTCCGTCGAGAACACCGTCGACCTCAATTCTAAAGACCACTGGTCGTAACTCAAGATTGCCTTCGACAACAGAGCCATAAGATGAGCCCACCTCGCTTACAGTGATCGGATCCTTCGTCTTCCCCTTTCTTCTCGATGTAAAGATCTTCATCCCATTCTCCATTCCACAAATATGATCCCTCAATAGCAGAGGATCCCTTCGAGGGATCCATTCAAACTCCGTGCAAACAGGTAAAAGCTTATTTTATTTTTTCCTTCCCAGCCCATTCATCCTTAGGGTTTTTTCTTTCTTCCCCCTTTTACTCTTCTTCACATACATATTCATCTTATTCCCCGTTTACCTATGAATTTGACTCATGGTTTTTCTAAGGATCACAGCACCGACCATTCTTCTCCATTGTAGATCGGGCTCATAAGCAGAGGAACCACACTCATCAACAGATTGACCTCAACTTTTTTCTTTTGCTATGTATGTGTCTGTTTCTACCCTTTGTATTGCTTCACTCATTCATTTTTCATTGCACTTGGTCTTCTATACATGTTGGAACCACAAACTGTTGTGTGAATCAAGTTTGAGGGTGTTGTCGCTAATTATTTTTCTTGAAAAAATAATTAATCAGAAGGTCAATCTCTATGACGATTTGGTTGATCAGTTACTTGCTATTGCATTATTTCCTTTTGCAGTAGTATGCCTTTCGTATAAAATATGGCGAGTACAATAAATTGAAAAAATTGGTATTGATAATACTGCAAAACTATAAAGTTTAATGGCAAATGATTAGAAGTACTGATAAACCTGACATCATATACAACCCTTTCTGCTGGTTTTAGTTTGCTAGCTATGCTTAAAGCTTGATAATTTGGAAACAAAATTCTGTTTTTTTTTCAATAATATCTATATTTCTTGTAGGTCTTTTGAAAATATAGATGCTGCGGTGATTGAAGAATGCATAGAAAACATACAGTCTAATAATGATGTTGAAATTGGAGCATCTTCAAATCTACCAGAGAACAATAATACGGATACTCCTGAGAAAGTGAATATTGGTATTTGTCTTCCAAAAGTAGGAATGCTCTTTGAATCATCTGCTGAAGCTAGAAGTTCTTACGAAGAGTATGGTAAAAAAGTTGGTTTTGCAATTCGAGTTCGATCATCTCTAAAGACAAGGTCGTGTCTGGATGAAATTACTGCATGCAAGTTTGTGTGTGCACATGAAGGGCATTATAAACCAAAAATCAAGGAAGGTGCAATTAAAAAAGGTAGGAATACCTCAACAGTTAAAGGTGGATGTAACGCTCATATGTGGATTGTTAAGAACAAAGTCAAAAACAAGTGGGAAGTAACATGTTTTTCGGATGAGCACAATCATAAATTTGTCACTCCAAGAAAGCGGGTTCATCTAAAGTGCAACAGAAATATGCCGGATGCAGCAAAGAGTTTGGTTAATATTTTTAGGAGAGAAAATTTGCAAATAAATAAGGTTGCATCGGTTCTTACAGGTGATGTCGTTGGGTTCAGTGATAGGGATTGCTGGAATTATCTACGTTCTGTTAGGCATAGAAGCCTAGATATCAGAGATGCTCAATCTATCATTAATTACTTTCAAAAGAGGCAAGTGGAGAATCCACAGTTTTTTTATGCAGTACAATGCGATGAAGAAGGGAGAGCAACTAATTTTTTTTGGGTTGATGCAAATTCACGTATGTTGTACAAACAATTTGGAGATGTTATAACTTTTGATACTACGTATAGAACGAACAAGTATGACATGTCTTTTGCACCATTTACTGGTGTAAATCATCACTTTCAGTCTATACAATTTGGATGTGCTCTATTACAAGATGAGACAGAGAGCACATTTGTATGGTTGTTCCAGATTTGGCTTCAAGCGATGGGTGGGTCTCCTCCAGTTTCTATGATCACTGACCAGGACTTGGCAATGAAAGGAGCTATAAAAAAAGTTTTTCCCACGACTCATCACCGTCTTTGCATTTGGCATATTAAGAAGAAATTTGGAGAGAAACTAGCACATGTGTACTTTACAAAGTCAAAATTCAAAGGCGAGCTTAAAAGATGCATTTGGCAATCATGCAAGATTGGAGATTTTGAAGAGAGGTGGAACTCTTTGATGCTTCAGTATAGGTTAGTGGATAACGAATGGTTGAAACAACTTTATGAAATACACCAGTCATGGGTTCCTGTCTACAATCGGACTATATTTTTTGCAGGGATGAATACAACGGGTCGTAGTGAAGGCGTTAATGCTTTCTTTGATGGTTTTGTGAAATGGAATTCCTCTCTTACTGAATTTGTGGAAAAATATAAAGAAGCATTGAAAAAGATAACAAGAAGGGAAATGGATGAAGATTATGAGTCTGAACATAAGTATCGAATCGTCAATGAAAAAATTTTGATACTAAAACATGCATCCAAGGAATATTTTTGGTAAATTCAAGACAGAGCTAGATGAAATCTATAGATACAAAGTTGATGAGGCAGATAGAGATGGTGAATACCATACTTACATTGTAAAGTCTAAGATTGGTGCACCTGAATTGTTTCTTGTGAAATTGAATTTAGAAACTTATGAGGGAGCATGTGAATGTCATTATTTTGAATTTATCGGTTTACTTTGTAGACATATGTTGGTAGTGTTTAATCGTCAAGATGTTGATGAGATCCCAATGCACTTCATTCTCAAAAGATGGACCCAAGGTGCCAATAGATTCAAGGCAAATGATGGAGATCAATTAAATGAATGTCAACTACAGTCAAAAGTAATGAGGCTTAGCCATTTATGCCAAGAGGCAACTCAAATGGCTTGTCTTGCACAACACTCAGAAAATGCATACAAAATTGCCATTGAAGGAATTAGGGAGATTGTTAAAAAAATTTCAGAGACTAGGACTGAACAAGTTGGTGGTATTATTGAGGCTCCAATTGGTTCTAATGATTGTAATAACTCCCTCACTGATAGCTCACCACAGTTGCTTTTGAATCCAAATATATCACAAACAAAAGGTAGAAAGAAGAATGAAAATGAGAATGAGAAGAATAGCAACACTGGCAGAATCAAGAGTTCCATTGAGTTATCACAAGCTAAAAAGAAACGGAAGTGTGCTTTGTGTAAAGGTCTGGGACATGACAAACGTATTTGCCCTATGAACCTTAAGAGGAAAAATTTTGAGTTGATGGAACAAGGTATGTAACCGCTTATTTCGTTTTACTTTACATAAACTTTTCACGTCATATATTATTTTCTAATTAATTTTACTTGTATATCAATGGAAGGTGAGAATATGGAAAAAAACGAAACAGAGGACTTGGACTATTGGGCATGACTGCACTTTCTTTTTGGTAAGAAAACATGTAATAAAATACCACTCTAATATAATTTCTATTTTATGCTGATAACTTTCTCTGTATGCAGGTTCATGTCGAAAAAAAATTTTCATTATTTTTTCTACTTATGATTGCATGGGTCTAGTGGCATACAAGTCAAACAGATGATATGCTGAGGTAAATAGATCAGCAAGAGCTTGCCACGCAGAGGGAAATTTTTTGGCCCATTACTCATGACGATGTCCTCGTACTTCCTTATTGTTGATTAATAATTGGTGGGACATATTGTACAAAGTTCATTTGGTTTATTTGAATATGTAAAAGAATTGTCGGTGCATGGAATAATTAACGCTTTGCTAGAACCTGGATATTTAAAGCATTCATGGTACTTTTTAATGTATAGACAACCTGGTACATGTTAACATTATAAACTTTAATAGGAGTTGATAATCAACATGAAATTATTTTTTTAAAAATCTGTTATTATAGATGCGAATTGGGTATCCTTGTGCAGTATCTTCACGATGACTGTATCCCCGTTTTTTTGAGTATCCTGGATTTGGGGTTAAAATGTAGATGAGTTGATTCTTGTATTTACTTGGTAAAGAGTCATCACTTGAGGAGAAGTTCGCTGATGTTTATTGGGACCTTTTCTATCTTTACTATGGATGGCGGACCAGGGCCTGAAGTGCCCTGCCCTGCTGACCGATCCTTTTTTATCATTGCATGTTCATGTTGAAGAGAGGGGGGTCATGGGTGATCATGTAAAGTACATAAGTGGGGATACAGCTGGTTTTATCCCATGTATCTATATTGATGCTTCATTTACTATTATTTAATCACATGCTTATTGTTTGTTCTGTTATACAAGTGATCATGTGAATTGCTCATATAACTTAAGTGGGGATACAGCTGCTTGCACCGTACTTTACCAGTGGCATACAGTACCCTCTACAAGTTTCATCATGCTTATGATCTGACGGAAACCTGATGATCTCTCTTCTTTAATTAATCAAATAAAAATAAAAATAATCAGAGTGCATTGGACTGAGCTTGGTGCTGCCTATGGGTCCATAGGCACTCAACAATAACTCCTCTATACTTATCATGCATATCCTCATCACCAAGGATCTCATTGCGCACCCGCAGCTTTAGCTCCCCCTCCTCCACCATCACCAACCTCAAGCCCTTAGCGATCCCCTCTTCGGTTAACAATCCATCATCCTCATCTCATGCCACCACCACGCCGATCCCCTTATCAACTAGATTCCTCGCACTCACCCCTGATGAAATATCAACGGTAGGACCACCATCATGGCCCCGAGCAAGAGCCCTTTGACGATGGAGTTCTACCCACTGTGCACCAGGAACACACCGAACGATCGGCAGGCGAGGAACCGGGCTTGCAGGACCCAATCCCTACAAACCACCCCACCGCTGTCGGTCCGGCCTCGAACCCCTCAGGCAGAGGCGACTGACCCCTCAAAACCAACACCAAGGGCAACCCATAGGCCTCCAGGACGAGGGCTATCTCATCCACTTGTGCACTTATGAGCTTGGCCTCGCCCCTAAATGCGGCATAAACTACAGACCATGTTTCTTGTTTATCAAGCCACCAATAAGCACTGGCTCATTCCTTGCAACCCTCTCCCTCTCGGTGAAACTCTGGTGATGCTAGAGGAGGGAACCACCGGAACAACGGGCTTCTGGTAGAGCTTGTCGAGGAGCTCCAATTAACCAATCCCCTTAGAACTCTTGGTATCCCCGGATTGCAATGAACGAGCACGGATAGATCCCCCTCTTGATGCGGTAGGCTACGAAGACATTTGGGGCATTCGGGAGGATGTCGTCCATGTCAGTCTCTCCACCATAAAGGGGACGAAGAAGGAGAGCACCGCAGGAAGTCCTACAGCTGGTGCTCGAAAATTTTAGAGTTGAGATCTAAGGTGTTCTTGACGGATTCCGACAGGTTGTTGACTTGTTGGAAGGGAACACGCCGAGATGGAGGAGACGGGAGAGGTTAGAGGGATGTTGGGGAGGAGCCGTCGGAGACTTGGATGGCTCTGTTGGTGGGGAAAAGTGGGGAAAAAAGAATATGTTGGTGGAGAAGAACGGAAGCATCTGTTGGTGGGGAAGAATCTTGAGTTACGACCGGAGGTCTTTAGAGTTGAGGTCGACGGTGTTCTCGACGGACTCCGACAGGTTGTCTACGCATGGGAAGGGGAACACGCCAAGATGGAGGAGGCTGGAGAGGTTGGGGGGATGTTGGGGAGGAGCCGTCGGATGCATTTGTTGGCCCGAGGAAGAGTTAAGCCGAGCCGAGCCGAGCCGAATGGATTTGTTGGCCCGGGGAAGAGTTAAGCCGAGCCGAGCAGAATGCCTTTTCGATTAAATTCTCTCTTTGCCATGTCAGCACACCAATAGACGTTATATGAGCCTCAATGTATGGCTAGGATCATATGTAAGACTATATGTAAAAACTGACATGTCTACCGATCCCTACCCTATATATATATATATATATATATATATATATATATATATATATATATATATATATATATATATATATATATATATATATATATATATATATATATATATATATATATATATATATATATATATATATATATATATAGAGAGAGAGGAATGTTATAGTGAGCTATGTGCTACGGAAGGAGAAAATGAGGTACGATCATTTTGACCACCCTAGAAGTTTCGGAATTTCATGAAAATTGGTAGGTGTGTTGTCTAGGGTAACATGATCATCCTCACCAATTTTCGAGGAATTCCGAAACTTCTAGGGTCATCAAACGGTAGAAGCAAAATTAACAGTTACTACGGACGGTGGATAAAGCTTCTACCGTTTGATGGCCCTAGAAGTTTTGGAATTCCTTGAAAATTGGTGCGGATGAGCTCATGATGATTAAGCACACACTTCAAGCTTTTGGAAGTCTCACTGGCCAACAAATTAATTTTCAAAAATCAAGTATCTTTTTAAGTAACCAGGTGCATAGAAACATAAAAAATGAGCTGGCTCAAGCCATGGAGGTAACTATTATGAAAAAGGAAGAGAAATACATGGGCTCTCCACTGTTTGTTGTGAGATCCAAGACCTGGGCTTTCAATTTTCTTCGAGGGCATATGCAAGAGAAGCTGAAGGGATGGAAAGCCAATACTGTATCACATGCTGGTCGCACAACACTCATAAAATCCTCCCTTACCTCCATTCCTCCATACTTCATGGAAACTCAGATCCTCCCAAAGTCGATAAATGAAAAATTGAATGTTATCATGCGAGATTTCTGGTGGGGGTATGACCAAAGGAAAAGGCACCTTTATACTCGGCTCGGCTCGACTTGTTTGCAGCCCTACCTTGGGGGTTGGTTCAAGATGGCACCTCTATAATCGTAGGTTGAAAATGGGTAGTCAACTGATCTAGCTTTACTTTAGATACAACCACGATCCACATATGCATCGCATCCATACTTTTTTTTACATCCAATCCAAAGACACTATTTCTCCATACACAGTAGGAAGCAATACAGAGGTGTCACTGAGCATTTGGAGAATCCCCCGACGGAAGCCATTTTTTTTTTAATATCTATACTATAATACTAAAGTAGTAGCCCTCAAACAACTGGATGCAACGTGGTAACCTTCTCATCCTTCTCTAGGTGCCACATGGCAACCTCCAGTAACAGTATCCCTGGACCCTCTCTCTCTCTCTCTCTCTCTCTCTCTCTCTCTCTCTCTCTCTCTCTCTCTCTCTCTCTCTCTCTCTCTCTCTCTCTCTCTCTCTCTCTCTCTCTCTCTCTCTCTCTCTCTGCGGGGAGTGATTTTTAAGCTCGGGTTGAGACCAGGCCAAACAACTTGTAATATAATATGATATGATTGAATAATATGATTTACATAACATAATCTCATACAGTTAACCGGAGTTTTGTCAAGATAGTCGGCTGAACTGACAAGAAGATGGAACAAAAGGCTTAACTTCAATGTTGCGCAATAGCCAATTGGCATCACCATGTAATGGAGCTTCATACATTTAGAGCCATCCTTCATGGCACAAACCATAACAATTTTTTTTTCATGGATCGGCTATGTAATAAGAGGACAGGGGGATAGGGCATGGACTCAAAGAGATCCAGAGATAACCCACCAGAGATAGGAGGGTTAACAAGCAACTGATGCTTGGGTGAGGAGGTTGTGTATTCACCCCGCCCCCCATTTACTTAGGAGTGTGGTGGGAAATTTCGAATGAGTAGCTATTGGGATTTGGTTGCATATCGGTTGGAGACGGGCAACAATCATCCTCATATACCCTCTAGTGAACTTCCTCTTATGACCCGGGCTTTGAGGCGTGAGGATATCTACAAATGGTATCAGAGCCCAAGATGGCCCAAGCCCATGCCGATTTGGTGGAGGAGGTGTGTGCGTGTTTTTTTCGTACCCCAGACCTCCTTGCTGGCGCTTGTGCCTGTCAAGCGCCAATTAGTCCCAAGAAACCCACGTGAGGAGGGGGAGTTGGCTTCGTGCACTAATCTTAGTGGGAGGGCAAGATTTGTTAGGATTTAGTCCGACATTGGCTGGGGACGAGCAACGACCTCATATACCCTCTAGCGGAGCGGACCTCCCCTTATGGCTCGGACCAGGGTTTTGGCGTGTGAGGGTATCTACACGGTCTTCACTCCTGGAGGGAATATTCGGAACCCAAAGTTGGCCATTGCTCGAAAAGGTTTTGGGACACCCGCCGATCTAAAAAAGAAAAAAGAGATCTGGAGATTGAAACGGGGAAGGCAACATAACTGTTTTTTTAATTAAATTCCATAATACCGTGAACATTGTTGGGGAATATAGTGGTTGTTGTCTATTAAATTGAAGGAAAAACTAGAGGTTTTCTACAACACATGCAGCTTTAGGGAAGAGAGAGAAAAAGATTAAAAATACTTAAAGTTGAAGAGGTAGTCGAGGCTCGTGTATGAACACGATTTCCTAAAAGCACGAACGTTGTCGATCTAATAATTCTTCGAAGTTGCTTTCGGTCTCCTTAACGTATGCTCCCCAGGATTTAACGACATGTCTTCCTTTCCAGCATGAGGAAGAAGGCTTAGGGACTCTCATGCAATACTCCAAACAACAGCAGAACAGAAGAGTGAAAGAGGAAGAGAGAACTCGTGTTTGGTCTTTGTCTTCCCTGAACCCTCTCTTATATAGATGTCCTTAGCCAAACGTGCCCCCATTCAACGCCCAACATTTAAAGCCACACGTGCGGTAATGATTCCCGCACCAAAGAGTATTCACAGTTCTGTCGGGTAATAGTTGCATGCACGGGTATACGACCAAATTCAACGAACCTGGTGACATCTTGAGTAACTGGTAATGGTAGGAATTGTTGTATGAGATATGGTCTAGGGCATGTAAAAACTTGGTTGATTAATAAATGAGTTGATATTTTGCTTTATGGTGCATATCTTTGTACGTGTTCTGTGTATAGGACTTAAAGAAGTCATGGCTACATAGTAGTCCATCTGAGTGAGAGACTCAGTGGATTGGTCCTATGAGCCTAAATCATTCGCAGCTCTGATTAGGATTGGTCTCTCTATCAGGTTAAGTTGTTGAAATAACAAAGCATATGTTTCTCCACCATGGTCATTGCTAGGCACAGTGTTTGTGGCCGAACGAATCAAGAGGAGGCACAAATCGGTGAACATACACCAGTGCATATAGCCGTGTTTCTTCTTAGGGTAATCGGTCCTAAACCCAGAGGAACCATGATAAGTGGACTAACTAATTCCGAGTAACTTTGGTATACCAACGTGTGAGGGATCTAACCAAGACCCAATAACACAGTGCACTGGGTTACCGGACTGGCATTGCATCAGTACGCCACTCCTACAATCCATCTATATCCCTAGCGGGAGGTACGTTCCTTGGTTTGATTTACACCGTACTAAACCCAGACCTGGTGGTCAATAGTTGAGTTGTTGACCGGATCTGGTTGCTTGGCCAAAGCAACCGGAGGTGTAATATAATAGTCAACCTGGAAGGAACCTAGTGAAATGATCACTCGAGTCTGACGGTGCTCTCCATCGCTCAAGTAAACAAATGGTACCAAGTGCAGGGACATCGCATTACCCCTAAGCGGAGAGCAGGGGTATGCAAGAGAGTGTAGTAAGTCTAGGAGGACTGGAGTGCAATCTGTGTCGCACTTTGGGTGGCTACACAGGTTAATCGGGACCCAAAGGATTGATGGAGACACTTGTGTAGTATGTCGATCGGGCCTGGTTGGAAGCCATGAACCCTAGTCCCTAAATGTTCCACCTTCTCCACAATCATGTCAGACTTTTAGTTTCTCCTAGTCTCACTACATAATTAGAGTTGAAGAAAAGATACCATAACCACCCTACGTTCCATGAGTGCATCACACTGGAGCATGGAAGGTGCGCAGGGCTGAATGCGTTACTAGGGGGCAACCACAAAGTAGTCTAGAGACGCGTGACGATGCTTTCACATCACATTGGGTCTGTTCCGTATGTGCTCGTCGTACTAGAATACGGGATGATCGTTTAGTGACTTTTACTTAGGGACACCCCATGTTTTACTGAGGGCATCTAGTGAATAGTAAAATCACTATTCATTGACCCACGATGTGATGACCTAGTGTGGACAAGTGCCCTAATTGTTAGGATGTATTATCGTGCATGAAAAACGGACCATGCATGCTCTTGCATTAGGTGATCAGCTACTAGGTGCATGGGATGTATTTTGGTCCAACGCAAATGTCCCGCATGCCCTAATAGGTCGGCCACCCTATTAGGGTTTGTGCATGGTGCTGTCCCTTTAATCAAGGGATGAGGAATCTTTGAATAGTCAACAATCCCTCCCCCTTGATTTTAGGGATGTGATAAGGCAGGAATCTCTGGTGGTTACAAGGAGAGAGAGAAAGAAATTGAAGCAGAGAGATAGATCAGCTAGGGAGAGAGTGGGATCGGTAGAAAATAAAGGGAGGGCACAAATCCCAAGGCCCCCTCACGGTTTTTCCATAAAAATCCGTTCCCCCTTAAGATAATAAAACGATCAAATATCTTCCTTTTTCTTTCAATTTCCTGGCTCTCTCTCACTTTAGGGTTTTCTTTTCTCTCGCTTCTCTCTTCTCTCTTCATCTCTTGAGGGTTTGTGAGATTTATAAAAGGAGAGGGCTAGCACTCTGAGATACTCATAGATCTGAGTGCTAGGGTTTAGCGTGATTGCGAGACAAGGTGAACTCAAAGAGAACCATCACTCAAGCTCATGGATACTTCCTTTGTCATCAAATCCATAGATCGACATCGCGGTGCTAAATCCTGCACGAATGTATAAAGAATCTAAATCCCTTGATCTGTAATCTTGCATGCATATTAGTTATCATGTTAGATTCGGTAGAAGACCGTAAGGTTCGATTCCCATTTCGTTCATCTATAGCGTATATGTTTGATTCGGATGAAAAATTTTAACGCATTGCATACCGAATCGATCTTCGGGATCGAATCCAACTTCCGTTGTGCCTCCGATTCCATCTCGATAGGAATAACTCTCAATTCAAAATTAAAATTCAATTAAAAATAAGGCCCAAAACTTGAATCCCATTCGTGGCTCGCGGGTTGCAACCTCGACCCGGCATATGCTCGGCTCAGCCCTGCTCTTCTCGGTGTGCGCGTTCATGTGTGTGGTGGGCCAAGTCCTGGCTCTAGTGAGGCTACAAGGCCCTAAGAAGGGAATTCTATTAAATATGCAACTCTGGTCCTTTCCCTGGGCTCTCGTGTGTGTGGTTGGCCAAGTCTTGGCTCTAGTGATTCTACAAGGCCTTAAGAATGGAGTTCTATTAAATATGCAACTCTGGTCCCTCCCCTAGAAAATATGAGACTAAACCCAAAAATCATAAATTCTAATAGAAAAACCAAGATCTCAGAAGAATGAAATATTGAAAATCAATTCAGAAGAAATTGTCTGGAGTACTTATTAGAGATATGTATAGACAAAAAGGTGTCTTGATTTTCCTCCAAATTTGTTGAGAACTTCTACCAATTTCCTTACTGCTTCTTTCTGTGGTTTCAGAAATAGCATGAGATCATCTGCAAAGATTAAATGGGATATGGGGTGTCCCCCACCCATCCCGTAACTCCTCCAATCGCCCCCAAGAACTCCCCATTCTATCTCTATCGACAAACATTCCATCACGATGGTGAATAGATATGCCGATAGAGGATCCCCTTGCCTCAAACCTCTATTAGCTTTAATCATGTCTACTGGTGATCCATTCACAAGAATGGAGAAGGAGGGAGAGCAAATACACGCTCTAATCCACTTTACCCATGTGTCATTGAAACCCAAGCTCCGAAGGGCATGCAGAAGGAACTCCCTGTTAACTGAGTCGTATGCTTTGGCAATGTCCAGTTTGAGGCACATTCTTTTGGGCCCCTATTTTCTGTGGTACCCTTTCACTCGCTCATGGAATAGCAAGATGCTGTCTTCAATTCTCCTCCCTTGGATGAAAGCCGATTGATTATGCGAGATCAATTTATGCATAACAACCTGCATCCTGATTTAAAGAAATCAAGATCTTGCACAAATTTCTTCCATGAGATTGAAGAGTTGGGAATCAGAGTTGGGATCTTGCCGGTCAAGTACTTGGGATTGCATCTGTCTGCCTCCATTGTGAACAAAGTCATGTTTAGATCCCTTATGGAGAAGGTATCAAACACAATTGAATGTTGGGCCACGAGACATCTATCCATCGGGGGGAGGTTAGAACTCATCACATCAGTGCTCCAAAGCTTTTTCTATTTTTGGGCGTCAGCGTTTGCTATACCTAAATCGATTTAATCTCAAGTGGAGAAACTCATGAGAGATTTTTTGTGGCAAAATTCCAACACTCATGTCAATTGGGATAAGATGTGCAAGCCAAAATCAGAGGGAGGGCTAGGAATTAGAAGGCTAAGAGATACATCTAAAGCTAGCTATCTCAGATTGGGGTGGAAGATAATAAGCGGAGATGACAACATTTGGGCCAAATGGATGAGAAACCGCTATATCAAAAATTTTAGCTTTTGGAAGCAAGAAAGATCTACTAATGCCTCAGCTGTTTGGAATGGAATTCTAGATAGCAGAGAGCATTTGAAAAGTTCCTTGAGGTAGCGCGAACAAAATGTGAAGTTGAATGGGTGAATAGCGCGAACAACAATTTCAGTTTTAGAGCGGCTTGGGATGTAGTTCGGGATAGAGAGGAAGAGGTCGGATGGAGCAATTTGATTTGGAAGACCCCCGTCCCACCTAGATTGGCATTTTGTTTGTGGCGAGCTATGCTTAATCGGCTAGCAACACAAGAAATTCTCGAAGGAAGAGGAGTTAGTTTGGCTAATAGGTGCACTCTATGCAGGAATGATTGAGGAAACAGTAGACCATCTTTTTTTTTCCGTTGCGCCTACTCTCACCGAATTTGGAGTCATTTCAGTAGTTTGATGAGAGTCCCGGCTGATCACAATGAGGGTTTGTTGGGTCTTATTAGTCGACTAAGTTGTTTAGGAGGGGACAAAAGCTTGAAAGTAAGGGAAGTCAGAACTTCACTCGCTATTGTTGTTTACACCATATGGGGAGAGCGCAACGAAAGGATTTTTGGGACACAAGATAGACCGACTCAGCATATCCAACTTGCTATTCATGATCAGCTTAGGAACATCTTCCCGGACAATGAAGTAACCAACATTGAGTGGAGAGGGAGCTTATAATGATCGGATGAATGATTCATGTGCTCAGTTTTTTGATCTTTTTGGGGGTCTGAATTGACCTTCACTTGTATATCCTTTTTATTTTGATATATTATCTTAATTTTTTTTTTTAAAAAAAGGTGTCTTTCAACTTGAACCATTGGTTAGTGTAGATATGAAGGATTTATAAAGTGGCTAGTGAATTAAGTCTTGAACGATTTAGCTTTAACATACATTTAGTTGGCAAATCTCACTCATACCCTTAATATAATATAGTTCCATCTCGGTTGTGCTTATTAACGACCATGAGCAATGCCCTATTTTAATGAGTGCCCTAGAAAATTAGCCCGAATTCTCCTAGAAGAGGCCACATTTCTACACTCGTAAATGTATCATCTATCAAGAGTGCCCTGTGTTTATACACTCAATTGGATAACCATCTATAGAGGGTATTAGTAGTCAGAAACTCAACCTCACAATAGTACAAATAGTGCTACTATATATAGGGAGAAACAAAATAAATTTATAACACCTTACATGTCTCTCGAATAAGTTGTTGTCTCATTGAACCTAGTTCTTGGAATCTCCAATCATATACGTTGGGTTTTAATTATCTACGACGTTTTAATTTTATAGCCCTCAGCTCTATCCCGCTTGATGTGTTTAGAATTAGCTTGATAGTTTTATAGTATTTTGTGTTCCTCATAATAGATGCAGCCTATCATCACCAAAGGAATAACCATTATAGGCTTTAGGTAATAGAGGAAGACGACCCTCAATCACTAAGCCTCCTTACTAACCGTAATTAATGTTATAACCCTATTTGCATGGCTTGTTCTCTCTAGGTCCAAGCCCTCTATGTCAGTAAAGTCATTCCTACGCCTAGGAGCAGACCTTTCGTGTGTACTGAATTGACAAGGTTTCTCAGATCTCTCTCTGAAAAGAAACTTATGCCAAAGGAACTCAATATCCTTAGTTACTCCCATATTAAAGGGGTGTAAAAAAATCTTTCTGCTTCTTAGGATTTCAAAAAGGCATTGATTTTCCTCATAATTTTGTGGTATAGTTGAGTTGATCAACATGGTAGTGAATATGTCCTTCAAGATCCAATCAGCTGCTTTGCTAGATTGAAAAATGGTGAATTACACTGTTGTCTTTACTATACTTAGTGAAGTCTTCGGACTCACATTCACATAATTCAGACTGACCTAAGAACTCGATCCTCATACCTATCTGATATAAAATCATACATAGGGTTTCTAGGATATGCATACTCATGTAAGACTTCTTGTAGGCATACACTTACGTCGAACTTTTCATTCGAGGATGAATAACACTTAGGTAAGCTACCTAAGTTAGTAAGTCTTTTTTACAGTTAATGAGGCATAGTCTAACATGCCAGAGATACACAGACTCAGATAGATAGCACAAATTTTTTTTATTAATACTTTGGAAACAGTTACAAAAGTTTAACTTTTCATTCTAGTAACCCTTCCCACAGTCTTTGAGAAGCAACTAATCTTTGCAATATTTGCCTCATCCATTGTTTGGCCACCGGTTGTTTTAAAGTGACAATTATTGGCAATATGGCTTGGCTTACCATAGACATAGCAATTTCTAGAAAGAGTGTGACGACCAAGATCCAATAGACAATAGCTAAGACTCCTGAGGCTGTGATGCCAAGATGGATAATGTGAGGTGAGGTGTCTAAGGCCACGAGTTAGCCCCACATCGCTTGGAGAGAAGAAGATCTTGAGCTACTTATATAATTTTCCGTCCCAAACATAGAAGACGTGTTCTAAAACTGTGCGTTACTACAGATTTCAAGGAACTCCATAGTTAAGCATGCTCGGATGAGAGTAGTACTAGAATGGGTGACCACCGGGGAAGTCCTCGTGTGGGCACGAGCAAAGCGGATAATATTTTGTGTGTTTGGGGATGATGTCACAAAATGATATTAGAGTCGGTTCTCCTCACAATGGGGGGGTCTAACCCTACATGTGGACATATAGCTCTTAAGGGGGGTGGATTGTGACGACCAAGATCCAATTGACAATAGGCAAGACTCCTGAGGCAGTGATGCCAAGATGGATGAGGTGAAGTGTCAAACGCCACGAGTAAGCCCCACATTGCCTGGAGAGAAGAAGATCTGAGCTACTTATATAATTTTCCCTCTCAAACATAGAAGACACGTTTTAAAACCGTGTGCCGCTACAGATTTTCATAAAAACTCTGTAGCTAAGCGTGCTCGATCGGGCAAGAATAATACTAGGTTGGGTGACCTCCTAGGAAGTCCTCGTGCGGGCAAGAGCAAAGCGAACAATATCTTGTGTGTTTGGGCTGATGTTACAAAGAAGGTTCTTGAAGATGGGCTCGGTTGGGCTTGTGAACATATTTGTTTAGGGATCATGAGCAAGCTCGTGAATAGGCTTGTGATAGTGTACATGAACAAGCTCGGTAAGAGCTTGTTCGAGTAGGCTCGTTTATTACACGAGCCAATCTCAAATAGACCACAGCTCATCTCGACTCTATTACTAATCAAGCCAAGCCCAAGCTTGAACAACCAAGCTCTTAACCAAACCAAGCTCAAACAGACCAAAGCTCGGCTCGGCTCTTTTTCAGCCCTACCTAGGGGGTTGGTTCCACATGGCAGCTCTATAATCATAGGTCAAAAATAGGGAATCATCTGATCTAGCTTTACTTTAGATACAACCACGATTTGTGGTTCTCATCTACCTTTTTTTACATCAAAACCAAATATTCTATTTCTCCATACATAGTAGGAAACAGTACAGAGGTGTCACTGAGCATTTGGAGCATCCCCCGATAGAAGCCATTTTTTGTTTAATATCTATATTATAATACTAAAGTTTGCTCTCAAACCATTGGATTCCACATGGCAAACTTCTCATCCTTCTCTAGGTGCCACGTGGAAACTGCAAGTTACTGTTCCTCTTCGGATCCCCTCTCTTTCTTTTACAATTGTTCCCCCTCTCTCTCTTTCTCTCCCCATACAACTTGTAGTATAATATGATATGATTGAATAGTATTGATACAAGGAATCACTAGCATGAACGAAGGAAGAGAGAGGGAGAGAGAGAGAGAAGAGATGCTAGGAATATTGGGGAGGATGATTGAATATATCCTCTCATTATGCCAAGGGCCAAATATATATGTCAATCATACAAGAAAAAATAAGGGGTATCCTATACAGGTAATCTACGGGTATGTGTATCTCAACACTATATACTATCACTAACAGCCCCCTTCAAACTCAAGGTTGGTCATGCACCATGAGTTTGCTAAGCAGAAATTGAAAACGTGGAGTAGGATGTGACTTCGTGAAGAAGTCAGCAATCTGTTCTCCAGAGGAAACAAAAGGGAGAGAGATGGTCCCGGTCTCATACTCCTGGTGAGAGTAGTATCAATCGAGCTCGATGTGCTTCGTCTTCTCGTGGAAGATCGGGTTGGTGACAATCTGTATTGCACTCCGGTTGTCACAGTGAAGGGCTGTAGGTTCAGAGATCTCAACCTCTAGATCTCCAAGAAGTTGTCGCAAGTGAACGATCTCTTTGGTAGTAGAGGCCATGGCTCGAAACTCTGCTTCAGTACTAGAGAGAGAGACAACGCTCTGCTTCTTGCTACGTCATAAGATGAGAGAATCTCCAAGAAATAGGCAATACCCGGTAGTCGATCGATGAGTGGTCGGATCACCAGCCCAGTCAGCATCCGAGTAGGCACGTAGTGTTGTAGCTCGTGTGTCCTTAGCGTGGAATTTTTGTATTAACATTAATAAAGATGACTTTGGTTATTGCTTTAATTAGAATACTACTCTGATGTATGATAATACTCATATAATGAAAGGACCCTAGGGAACACAGTAGGCCACTGAGACGCATGGAGGATCCATGCTTGGAAGACCCAGTGGACCAGTTTTGTGTAGACCTAGAACTAGTTCACAGCTTAGGTGATGCCGGTCGCTTCACTGAGAACAAGCTATTGGCAGGTAGAGGATGTGGTGAAGTCTCCATCACGGGAACGTGGGATTCCCATTCACCTGACCAAGCACGATGATCGTTGTAATACCCTGATATATTCTAAAATTTTGAGTGATATATTCCAAGCGGGGTCAGTCCACATGCGTCGATGCGAGCCGCGTGTAGGAACTTAGGTGCAACCGGTTGAATCGTGGAGCGTCAACGATTGGGTGAATTTCTGCATAGAATCCATCCATAGAATATCCAAAATAAATTGATGACTGCATGCGTGTTGTCGTCCCGATTCCAACGCCTATTTTTAGACGATTTTTGGACCAATGGTTCGGGAGTTATGTTTTTTTCAAAGTTTTCAATACTATAGGTTAGTCAAATCCGATCCGGGTTACGGATCCGACCACGAACCCGACCCAACTAATTAGGGTTTCCCCCTTTAAAATCCCCATGGGCCCCCTCTCCTCTTCTAAATTGTTGAACAGCGGCAGCCTTTTTCCCTTTTAGTTCTCGAAGAGAGAGAGAGAGAGAAGAAGGAGAAAACGAAGAAGCAGCCCCCGATCTCCCCACTCCAGTGAGTGCCCCTCTCCCCCTCCTCTTCCTCTCTTTTGTGCATCCCCACCAACCAACCCGGCCGTGATCCAACCCCGGCTTCACCTCCGGAAAACACCTCCACAAACCCCTCACGCTAACCACCAGACCCCACCTCCTCCTTTCTTGCCCGCGACCATGCCTGGTCGTAGCAACTCCTCACCGCTTCTCTGAATCCCGATGACCCTTAACCGATGCCGACGCACCCGAAAACCCAGCCAAGTTTCCCCATGAGTGGCCATCCTTGGTTAGCCGGGGTTCGGGCTCTTACAATACCGAACCGTCACCTCCCTCCGGAGCCGCCGCTCGGCGGTAATGCGAGGATACCTTCCGACCACCATGGCCGGATTTCGAATCTTGTACGCCATTCCATGATGGGTTAGGGTCGGGTACCTCTCCCTCCCTCTGGTTTTGTTTTGTTGGAGAAGATGGGGATAATATCTATATTCATTTATTTCATCAAGGTTCTTTCATAAGTTTAAGTTCTTTATTATCATTTAAGTTGACTGTAGTGCCAGCTATGTTAGAATAGTTGGGGCCCTTGGGGGTGCTCTTGGAAATCACATTAGAGGTAGATTCGAGCCGTTTATACTATTTGAATCCAACCCGACTTTGTATTGTATAGGGAGCCGATTTAATTCACATGGACCAGATCACTGAACCTGATGATTTTGGTTCAACCATAACTCCTCCGCCCGATATCGAATTTCAATTGGACCTATTAGATTCGTGTTTTCGATCCTTACCAAATACCATGATTTTAGTGTGTAGATACTTCTTGATTTTCTGGGGAGTTAGCTTGACCTTATACCGGTCTTATCGATCCTTCGTTTGACCTGCGACCATTAGGTCCCTAGAGGCTCGAGCACAGATACTCACTAAACCCAACGATCCAGTTGAAATACTTCTTATAGTTCTTTTGTATGTACTCCAGACCGTAATTGAGTTCGTAGCGGAGCGACTCTTGGTTCGTATTCACGCTCCAACAGGTTAGTCGTACTGCATGTAGATATTTTAAATAAAAAAAAAAAAATTATTCTCTTGATACTCTGCATGCTTAGTTATAGATCATGGACATATACCTTTTGATTTGTCAAGATTGGTAGATTTTATCCTTTTGTTCTATTTACTTAAAATGTATATTGTTTAGAGACTGGTCGTTTAGAAAAACATGTGATTTATGTGATTTTATGGGGTTTGTTTTAACTTCTGAAATGTCTTGGCGTCGTGGCAACCTAGTTGCCCGACTGGCTCGGTATAGATCCGCGTGTACATCGTAGGTAAGTGAACCCCTAGTTGTGCACAGACCGAAACGAGTAGGGAGGATCACGGGGTTAGGTCACGGGTTGTTTCCTGCAGGAAAACTGAGGTGGAGTGGCCTAATCCTGGGGTTTAGACCCCATAGAAAGCAAGTTGGGTGTGAGTGCCCAGTGGTGAAAGACCAAGCCCCCCTTTTTGGCCACTAGGGTAGTATGTCTCGAGGCTGTATCCCGAGCATAAGGAACGGAGTGGTTCCCCTGTTGCGAAAAAGGAACCCAATAGTAACGCCACCAAGTCGGGAGCCTAGCTCAAACTTGGGGTTCACACTTGTTCTTCCCTCCCCCTTTTCCTTTCCTTTTTCTCCTTAGCGTAGGGTTTAGCATCACTATGCACGACCTAGAAAATGGGTTCTCTCATGAAGTGGAATGGGACGCCTCATGAGGGAATTGTCGGTTAGGACATTGATTGTATAATATGGATTTACTGGACACATTAGAATAGATCTTTTAGTATATACTTATGGTAGTAGTAGTAGTCATTCTGTTGGTTACTTAATTATGTTGCAGCTTTATTTTATCGTAGAAGTATATTTCTGCTTTATATCTTTCTTGCGTTCTCCGACTTGTTCTTTAGGACCACTGAGTTTTATACTCAGGGGGAGTTGTCTTGTTGTTTTTCCTCTCCCCCAGGTTCTTTCTCTCGGACGGAGCGTTAGGAGCTCTGTGGCAGTTTCAATTGGAGTGGCAGTTCTTCACCGGATTTGTGAGGGTAGGAGTGACAACTGGACTCATCTAGTTTTTTTTTCCATTTCTTGTTATCGTATTTGGACTGTAAGATGTTGAAGAGTATTGTTAGTGGATTGGATATTTAAGTATTATTTATTACTTCCGCGTTATGTTATCTCTGTAATTATATTTCCCTCTATTTCAAAACATCACCCTTGAGTTTTGGACCCTCTCTTCTTAGTCCTGAATACGGGGCGTGACAACTTGGTATCAGAGCGGGGATATGATTCTAGGGATTTAGGTTAGGATCGAGTTATCGTTGTCTGATCTGCGTAGTCATTTATGCAGATGGTGACTATAAGGAACGGTAACAATGATGCCTCTTCCTCTGGGCCCGAGAGTACGACAGAGATGATCCGTGGGCTGGCGGATATGGTTCGTCAGCAGCAGGTCACGATCCAGCAGCAGCAGACGGCTGCTCAGCACCAGCAGGAG
Organism: Chamaelirium japonicum; assembly: GCA_947650365.1. Classification (NCBI taxonomy): domain Eukaryota; kingdom Viridiplantae; phylum Streptophyta; class Magnoliopsida; order Liliales; family Melanthiaceae; genus Chamaelirium; species Chamaelirium japonicum. Next base: position 2,721,461 of record CANTAL010000006.1, read on the forward strand.
ACTGCCAGGCTGCAACTGGAAGCTGCTCAGCGGCAGCAGGTTGAGCTGCTCCAGGCTGTGCTAGCTCAGGCTCAGGTGCCACCTCAAGCTCCACCAGAGCAGAGGAGAGAAGATGGCAGCAGACAAGTTGGTAGGATGAAGGAATTCAAGAGCATGAAGCCCCCTGTTTTCAAAGGAGAGCCAGACCCCATGGAGGCCGATCGTTGGCTGAAGCAGATCGGGAAGGTCTTGGATGCACTGGAAGTGACTGGAGAGCGACGGGTCACCTTAGCCTCTTATCAGTTTGAGGCTGAGGCTGACTATTGGTGGGACATGGTTCAGAGGTCCCGAGGAGCTGACCAGCTAGCTTGGACCTGGGAGGAGTTCGAGCGGGTGTTCCGGGATAAATACTTCCCAGTTAGCGTTCGTAGCAGCTTGCAGGCAGAGTTCTTGGCTCTAGTCCAGGGGACCCTTATGGTTGCACAGTACGAGGCGAAGTTTGAGGAGCTTTCCCGATATGCTCCATACTTGGTGGCGACAGAGGACTTGAGAGCCAGACGATTTGAGCAGGGCTTGAGGCCCAGCATCCGGAGTCGAGTAGAGGTTTTGATGTTGGAGACCTATGCAGATGTGGTGACGAGGGCGTTAGTGGCAGAGCGTGGGATGGAGGAGACACGTAAGATCATAGAGAAGGGCAGCAGCAGCCATGGAGGGTCTCGTCAGAACTTCTAGAAGAAACATAAGACCTCAGATGCACGTCCACAGCACCAGCCTCCTCGTGGTCCTCCGTCTACTGGGTCTCAGACGGTGCGGTGCTTTGAGTGTGGTGCTGCTGGCCACATTCGGAGGTATTGCCCGCAGGTTGGACTACTTCCACCACCACCTCCCCGCCCGGCACTGACGTACCACCCCCAGCCGCAGCCACAGCCCCAGCAGCAGCAGCAGCAGCAGCAGCAGCAGCACCGACAGCAGCAGCAGAGCGCTCAGCAGTACCGTGCCCCTCAGCCACTTCAGCAGAGACCTCCGACTCACCAGGGTGGTAGTGGTCAGCGTGCTCAGGGCAGGGCATATGCATTGGTGGACCGGGATGCAGGAGCTTCGACAGCCGCTATTGAGGGTACTCTTCTTGTCTTTTCCACCTTAGCTCATGTGATGCTTGACACTGGTTCCACACACTCTTATATTGTACCGAGGTTCGTATCCGTCCTAGGGATAGAGACCGAACCGTTGGGCCATGCCTTATCAGTGATCTCACCCTTAGGTACCAGTACTGTTGTAGACCGTATCTGTAGGAGGTGCATCATTCGAATTGGAGACTGGGAGCTGTTAGCGGATTTGATCGTGTTGGATTTGGACGAGTTTGACGTCCTTTTGGGTATGGACTGGTTAGCAGCATATCACGCTTCTCTGGATTGCTACTCCAAGAAGGTGACATTGCACCCGCCAGGAGTCCCGATGCTCTCTTTCGTTGGAGATCGGATGGCGATTCTATGTCCCCCTCCTATGGAGCGATTCAGTCTTAGTCTCTTAGCTCGACTCTCGAGTGCAGCAGACGATAGAGTGTCCCTAGAATTAGCACCAGTTGTGAGAGACTTTTCCGATGTCTTCCCCGAGGAACTTCCTGGCTTGCCTCCAACTAGGGAAGTTGATTTCTGTATTGAGTTGGTACCTGGCACCGCCCCTATTTCGGTGGCACCTTACCGGATGGCTCCAGCTGAGCTGAGAGAGTTGAAGACTCAGCTTGAGGAACTTACGACATTGGGATTCATCCGCCCTAGTATTTCTCCCTGGGGTGCCCCAGTGTTGTTTGCTCAGAAGAAGGATGGGTCGAAGAGGCTCTGCATTGACTACCGGAAGTTGAATGCTGTGACTGTGAAGAACCGGTATCCTCTTCCCCGAATAGATGATCTGTTCGACCAGCTACAGGGCGCCTGTTGTTTCTCGAAGATCGACTTGAGAACGGGTTACCATCAGCTGAGAGTGAGGGTAGAAGACATCCAGAAGACGGCGTTTCGGACCCGCTACGGTCACTATGAGTTTTTGGTGATGCCGTTCGGTCTGACGAACGCCCCTGCAGCCTTCATGGACTTGATGAATCGAGTCTTCCGAGAGTACCTTGACCAGTTTGTTGTTGTATTCGTGGATGATGTTCTTATTTACTCCAAGTCAGAGGATGAGCACGAACAACATTTACGGAAGGCACTGCATATCTTGAGGGATCACCAACTGTATGCAAAGCTCAGTAAATGTGAGTTTTGGATGCAGGAAGTGAAATTCCTTGGGCATGTTGTTTCGAAGGATGGGATATCAGTGGATCCTGCAAAGATCGAGACAGTCTTGGATTGGGAGCAGCCTAAGAACGTCTTTGAGATCCGGAGTTTCCTGGGTCTGGCAGGATACTATCGGAGATTTGTTGAGGGCTTCTCTCGTCTAGCAGGTCCCCTGACCCAGCTGACGAAGAAGGGAGTTCAGTTCGAGTGGACGGACGAGTGTGAGGCATCCTTCCAGGAGTTGAAGAAATGCCTCACGACTGCACCGGTGCTCACCGTTCCCGTCAGTGGTCGGAGCTATGTTGTTTACACAGATGCCTCTTTGGCAGGCCTTGGTACGGTATTGATGCAAGATGGTAAAGTGGTGGCTTATGCCTCCCGGCAGTTGAAGCCTCACGAGAAGAATTATCCCACACACGACCTGGAGCTTGCAGCTGTAGTGTTCGCGCTAAAGATTTGGAGGCACTACCTCTACGGCAAGGACTTCGAGATGTACTGCGATCACAAGAGCCTGAAGTACATCCACTCTCAGAAGGATCTGAACCAGAGGCAGAGGAGATGGGTTGAGGTCTTGACGGACTACAACTATGATTTCTTCTACCATCCCGGGAAGGCCAATGTGGTTGCAGATGCACTCAGCCGGAAGTCCCGTAGTAGATTGGCTTGTTTAATGGCAGATCGACAGGAGTTTCTTGTGACGGCAGAGGGTTTTGACTTGCGTGTTCATAAGGAGCCTTCTCACACCATCCTATGCAGTATCCGAGCTCAGCCTTCTTTGTTCCAGAGGGTGATCAACTCACAGAGGGATGATGCAAAATTGGAGGATATTCGAGCTGGTCTGAGGCAGGGAGATGTAATGGACGGTTGGTCCATAGGTGCAGATACCAGCTTGAGGTATCAAGGGAGGTTATGCCTTTCTACCAATCGGGAGCTCATCTTGGAGGTTCTGACAGAAGCTCATCGCTCTCGGTTTACGGTACATCCTGGAGCCACCAAGATGTATCGAGACCTGAAGAGGCAGTTCTGGTGGAATGGCATGAAGAGGGACGTGCCAGAGTTTGTTTCTCGTTGTTTGACCTGTCAACAGGTCAAGGCGGAGCATCAGAGGCCAGCAGGACTCTTGCAGCCTTTACCAGTAGCTGAGTGGAAGTGGGAGCACATCACGATGGATTTCGTGTCCAGTTTACCTGCTACTCGGAAGGGCCATGACTCGATCTGGGTGATAGTTGATCGGTTGACGAAGTCAGCGCACTTCCTTCCTGTTCGCAAGACGATGACGCAGAAGGATTACAGTGAGCTATATGTGAGGGAGATTGTGAAGCTCCATGGAGTCCCCATCACTATTGTTTCAGATAGAGACACTCGGTTTGTCTCACATTTCTGGGGAAGCCTACAGGAGGCTATGGGAACGAAGCTCCACTTCAGCACAGCCTACCACCCTCAGACGGATGGTCAGTCAGAACGTACAATCCAGACACTAGAGGACATGCTTCGAGCCTATGTGATGGATTTTGGAGATGGTTGGGAGCGCCACCTTCCCTTGGTGGAGTTCGCCTACAATAATAGCTTCCAAGCCAGCATCGGCATGGCTCCCTTTGAGGCTCTCTATGGGAGACCGTGTCGTTCTCCGGTTTGCTGGGCTGAGGTTGGAGAGAAGAGCTTATTGGGACCAGAGATGGTCCAGGAGACGTCGGAGAAGATCCAGGTGATCAGAGAGCGTCTGCGGGCAGCTCAGAGCCGGCAGAAGAGCTACGCAGATACTCGGCGGCGAGCATTGGAGTTTGAGGTTGGTGACCGAGTGTTCTTGAAGGTTTCCCCACGGCGTGGTCTCGTTAGGTTTGGGCGGAAGGGGAAACTAGCACCCCGGTTCATCGGTCCCTTTGAGATCCTTGACAGAGTTGGAGATGTCGCATACCGTTTAGCGTTGCCACCTCAGCTCTCCAGTGTCCACCAGGTCTTCCATGTGTCAATGCTCCGGAAGTATGAGCCGGACTCGTCACACGTTCTTGACTGGCAGGGCTTGAGTCTCAGTGAAGACGTGACTTTCGAGGAGCGTCCGATGCAGATTCTGGCAGCTGAAGATCGGGTATTGCGCACCAAGACCATCCGTATGGTCAAGGTGTTGTGGCAGCACCATACTCCCGAGGAGGCTACTTGGGAGCTCGAGTCGGAGATGAAGACACAATATCCTGATCTTTTCGAAGGGTTTTCTGGTTGAACTTCGAGGACGAAGTCCTCTTTTAGGGGGTTAGGTTGTAGCATCTCTGGCAATTTATTATAACTTATTTTATATGGACTGCACGCATGCTCGAGCCCGTGTAAACCTTTTTGTCTTGTCCTAAGTAATGGTAGTTGATTTTTATTGTGGGTTGGTATTGTGAATTGTTTTGAACTGAATTACTCTTGCATGTGCAACCGGTGTGAATAGCTAGTGGTGTAATTTCGGGACGAAATTCTTTTAAGAGGGGTAGGTTGTAATACCCTGATATATTCTAAAATTTTGAGTGATATATTCCAAGCGGGGTCAGTCCACATGCGTCGATGCGAGCCGCGTGTAGGAACTTAGGTGCAACCGGTTGAATCGTGGAGCGTCAACGATTGGGTGAATTTCTGCATAGAATCCATCCATAGAATATCCAAAATAAATTGATGACTGCATGCGTGTTGTCGTCCCGATTCCAACGCCTATTTTTAGACGATTTTTGGACCAATGGTTCGGGAGTTATGTTTTTTTCAAAGTTTTCAATACTATAGGTTAGTCAAATCCGATCCGGGTTACGGATCCGACCACGAACCCGACCCAACTAATTAGGGTTTCCCCCTTTAAAATCCCCATGGGCCCCCTCTCCTCTTCTAAATTGCTGAACAGCGGCAGCCTTTTTCCCTTTTAGTTCTCGAAGAGAGAGAGAGAGAGAGAGAGAGAGAGAGAGAGAGAGAGAAGAAGGAGAAAACGAAGAAGCAGCCCTCGATCTCCCCACTCCAGTGAGTGCCCCTCTCCCCCTCCTCTTCCTCTCTTTTGTGCATCCCCACCGACCAACCCGGCCGTGATCCAACCCCGGCTTCACCTCCGGAAAACACCTCCACAAACCCCTCACGCTAACCACCAGACCCCACCTCCTCCTTTCTTGCCCGCGGCCATGCCTGGTCGTAGCAACTCCTCACCGCTTCTCTGAATCCCGATGACCCTTAACCGATGCCGACGCACCCGAAAACCCAGCCAAGTTTCCCCATGAGCGGCCATCCTTGGTTGGCCGGGGTTCGAGCTCTTACAATACCGAACCGTCACCTCCCTCCGGAGCCGCCGCTCGGCGGTAATGCAAGGATACCTTCCGACCACCATGGCCGGATTTCGAATCTTGTACGCCATTCCATGATGGGTTAGGGTCGGGTACCTCTCCCTCCCTCTGGTTTTGTTTTGTTGGAGAAGATGGGGATAATATCTATATTCATTTATTTCATCAAGGTTCTTTCATAAGTTTAAGTTCTTTATTATCATTTAAGTTGACTGTAGTGCCAGCTATGTTAGAATAGTTGGGGCCCTTGGGGGTGCTCTTGGAAATCACATTAGAGGTAGATTCGAGCCGTTTATACTATTTGAATCCAACCCGACTTTGTATTGTATAGGGAGCCGATTTAATTCACATGGACCAGACCACTGAACCTGATGATTTTGGTTCAACCATAACTCCTCCGCCCGATATCGAATTTCAATTGGACCTATTAGATTCGTGTTTTCGATCCTTACCAAATACCATGATTTTAGTGTGTAGATACTTCTTGATTTTCTGGGGAGTTAGCTTGACCTTATACCGGTCTTATTGATCCTTCGTTTGACCTACGACCATTAGGTCCCTAGAGGCTCGAGCACCGATACTCACTAAACCCAACGATCCAGTTGAAATACTTCTTATAGTTCTTTTGTATGTACTCCAGACCGTAATTGAGTTCGTAGCGGAGCGACTCTTGGTTCGTATTCACGCTCCAACAGGTTAGTCGTACTGCATGTAGATATTTTAAATAAAAAAAAAAAATAAATTATTCTCTTGATACTCTGCATGCTTAGTTATAGATCATGGACATATACCTTTTGATTTGTCAAGATTGGTAGATTTTATCCTTTTGTTCTATTTACTTAAAATGTATATTGTTTAGAGACTGGTCGTTTAGAAAAACATGTGATTTATGTGATTTTATGGGGTTTGTTTTAACTTTTGAAATGTCTTGGCGTCGTGGCAACCTAGTTGCCCGACTGGCTCGGTATAGATCCGCGTGCACATCGTAGGTAAGTGAACCCCTAGTTGTGCACAGACCGAAACGAGTAGGGAGGATCACGGGGTTAGGTCACGGGTTGTTTCCTGCAGGGAAACTGAGGTGGAGTGGCCTAATCCTGGGGTTTAGACCCCATAGAAAGCAAGTTGGGTGTGAGTGCCCCGTGGTGAAAGACCAAGCCCCCTTTTTGGCCACTAGGGTAGTATGTCTCGAGGCTATATCCCGAGCATAAGGAACGGAGTGGTTCCCCTGTTGCGAAAAAGGAACCCAATAGTAACGCCACCAAGTCGGGAGCCTAGCTCAAACTTGGGGTTCACACTTGTTCTTCCCTCCCTCTTTTCCTTTCCTTTTTCTCCTTAGCGTAGGGTTTAGCATCACTATGCATGACCTAGAAAATGGGTTCTCTCATGAAGTGGAATGGGACGCCTCATGAGGGAATTGTCGGTTAAGACATTGATTGTATAATATGGATTTACTGGACACATTAGAATAGATCTTTTAGTATATACTTATGGTAGTAGTAGTAGTTATTCTGTTGGTTACTTAATTATGTTGCAGCTTTATTTTATCGTAGAAGTATATTTCTGCTTTATATCTTTCTTGCGTTCTCCGACTTGTTCTTTAGGACCACTGAGTTTTATACTCAGGGGGAGTTGTCTTGTTGTTTTTCCTCTCCCCCAGGTTCTTTCTCTCGGACGGAGCGTTAGGAGCTCTGTGGCAGTTTCAATTGGAGTGGCAGTTCTTCACCGGATTTGCGAGGGTAGGAGTGACAACTGGACTCATCTAGTTTTTTTTTCCATTTCTTGTTATCGTATTTGGACTGTAAGATGTTGAAGAGTATTGTTAGTGGATTGGATATTTAATTATTATTTATTACTTCCGCGTTATGTTATCTCTGTAATTATATTTCCCTCTATTTCAAAACATCACCCTTGAGTTTTGGACCCTCTCTTCTTAGTCCAAAATACGGGGCGTGACAATCGTGTTGAACAGGAACCAAAACGGTGCACAGTTCAGTGATTCATACACTGGTGTATAAACTGTCTTACTACTATAGATAATTTGTCCTTAACCCTGAGAGACCATGTTCACTGGGCCAACCAGTTGTGTGGTGCTTTGATGTGCCAACGTGTGCGGACCTTCCATAGTCCAATACCACAGTACGTTGGGTTACCCGACTGGCGCTTGAGTGACATGTAATCTCTACAGGTTACCCGACGTCCAGTGATGGATGGGTGCGTTTTGATGAGTCAATCTGTCCAAACTGTTAACCCAGGCCTGGTGGTTGTTAGTATGACTGACGATGTTTCGGATGCTAGGCATAGCACTGGAAGGTGTATGGTGTTATAGATGACAAGTCATCAAACCCTAGTCAGATGATCGATCAGGATCTGACGGTGCTCCCCACTGCCCGAGTTGTATCATGGCACCAGTAATAGGAGGGACTAAGGATTATCGGAGTATAGTAAAGAACAGGGTTACGAGGGAGTAACATAAGTTTAGGATCACTAGAGTTCAACCCGCGTCACACTCTGGGTGGCTACGCGGGTTAATCGGATTAGGGCTGATTAACAGAACTTTCAGTGTGTCACCGGAACAGTTAATCAGGGATCCGGTTGGAGCTAGAGATCCCAAACTCTGAAGGTTCCACCCTATCGTTGCATATAGGAATTGTTCCCCGACCTAGTTGGATACGTTGGATGCGAAGTAACGCGATGGAGCGCAAGCTCGGAGCCAAAGAACCTAATTCACATGTGTTACGGGCCGTAGGGGTATTTTGGTAAATTCTGAAATATGGCTCAGAACATATTGAATATGGATCTTAGAATGAGCAGAATAATTCTAGGAGCTCATAGGCGCTGACGAAACTCGATTCCGAGTAGCGCACCTCACTCAGTCTCTCTTTCAGTTTTTCGCTTTTCGTGAAGGGCGTTTTCATCCAGGCTTCACGATAGACACCCGGAATCCCTAAACCCCCCCCCCCCCCCCCCTTATGCCTATCCACCTAGGGGCTAGCCCAAGGCTCTTTGGAGCCATGGGAGACCGACCCTATATAGGACTAGGGAGAGGGAGGGGCCGGCCTAATAGTTCCTCTCCTCTAGAAAATCCGAACCCCCCCTTTAGCTCCTCCTTTGGGGTTTCGGCCAAGGAAAAGAGAGGAAGAAGAAGGGAGAAGGAAGAGGAAGGAAGAAGACGGAATAAAGGAGAAAGATGAGGAGAAAATCTCGCGGCTCGCCATCCTCGTCGCAACGGATTCCTCCGTCGGCTCGTAATCCCTGCACTCAGAGACGGGATTTCGAGGATTCTTCAATTCGCAAAGGACAAGGTGTTATCCGATAGTTTCCCTTGCGATTCAAGTGCGGTTCTTCATCATTTCGTCATCTCCGAATCATAGATCCAAAAGGTATAATGATTCTAAACACCTAACTAGATGCATGCATGTCTTCCGTAGATCGTAGTATGCCTCTAGGGTGTCCACACATATGCTAAGATCATAGATTTGCATGTAGATTGTTTTGTAGAATTAATTGTAATGAAACCTACACCGTATAATCTTGGGATCTTTCTTTTGCTTCCGCTGCGACTTTGATTAGCGGATCCAATTCCAATAATTGGTATCAGAGCACGCTTTGGTGTATGTTTCATGTATGAATTCGTGAAAACATCATGTGAATATATGATGGCATATGTTTTCGTCGGGGTTCAACGTAGATCATGCATATGGATTGTTCTATGTATCGTATTTTTGCAGGTGCCACGCTGAATAGTAATCTGTGATTGCATGCATCCGGGGGTCGGACCCCGAATTTAATTTTTGTATTGATTATTATTGTCTGTGGATTTTAAGGCTCTAGATGGGCGAGGGTGGGGGTTGACCATCCTCGGTTCCCTGGCCAAGTTTCTAGGATTGTTTCCTTTTTCTTTCTAGCGAAATTGTACACGAACGAGCATTTGCTCGGAGCGTGTTAGTTTTTCGGTCACATGAAGAAGCAGATGATGCTTCATCCACGGTTCGGGCAAGCAGTACTATGGCATGCAAAGACTCGGCGAAAGCGTGCACGTTGGCGATGATGGGGATCATCGTCAGAGATCGTGCAGAACGGAAGAGCAGGATATCTTGGCTGTGCAATTCAGGTTCAGGGGTCGGACCCTGGACTTGATTCAGTTTGGATATGTTTTTTTGTTGATTCTCTTTACTTTTTGTTTATGGAAGCTCGATGATAATTTTATTATCTTTCTTGTGAGTTTGTCTCTAGATCAGGCTTAGGGTTAGTACTAAGCTTATGGATTCATCGGTGTCTCTAAATGGTTCCAACACATGCGAATCTGATGGCTAGCTAAAAGGAAAGGCGGTAACCGCTCTCATGGTAGTTCAGGTAGCCAAGTACTGTGCACCGAGATAGACACAGCGTTAGATTTGTTTAGAGATAATTAACTAATGTCTCCATAAGAAGTATGATAACCCTAGTGGGATGCCCTTTTCCCACGTGGTCCTAGCGACCAAGTTAGGTTAGGATTTCACTGTGTGATACCCGTTTCTAGATGACGTTTGATGGTAGTATGAACTCATCACGATTTGGTTATGTCACCATTAGGTTGAGGTACGATGGAGGTTGTCGGATGTCCCTATTTGGCCAGCATCGAAACCTGTAATGAGATGAGGTCTACTATGACATCAGGCATCAAATTGTGAACGAGGCGTCATCGTAGTAGGAGTCCTATCCACGTTGACCTTAGGCTAGGCTCCAGATCTTAGGATTATGGGCAAACTAGTGAAGTATCGGGATCATTGGAATCTATGTAATGTGATCCTTGCAAGAAAGGCGAAAGCTGAGTATTCAAGGTAGGGACTATGATATTTTTCGAGGATATTAATGCTTTGCGAGAGGGTTTGTAATCCTAGTGGGAGCACGGTAGACCAGGGTCTAAGTCTAGGAGGTCGTGACCTTTCTAGATATGCATAAAATCTCATAACGAAGGGATGTGTAAGAGGTTCCCTCCAAAGGGGAGCCCCTGGTCTCCACAATCAATCGGCTAAGGGTCTGGGTGGGAGGTACGCAGTTCGATATTCCCACCGGGTGAAAGCTATGTTTCCTTCCATGCTGGTTCGCCTAGTGGTCTCCTTTGGGACATGGAGGATGCCGGTGGCAGTGGGTGATGATTTTTTCCTGCACCACGGGAGCCTATGAACCCCCCTGCCGACACCACCTAGATTTATGGGAAGCATCCGAAAGCTTGTGTGAAGCCGTTGTTGCTGCACACGCGGGTCACATAAAACTGACCAAAAGGAGACTGGGAGGTCTTTCAGTTTACCATGGGTAATTCTGATGAAGACTGGGCCGTAAAAGCCTCGTTGGCAGAAGCGGTTGCATGCTCTCACCGAGATGCTACCTCCAATTCAAGGCCGATAGTCTCAGTGCTCGAGCCCAAGGAATTTAGATTCCTCGATGTCTCTACTTGAGGTAGTGAAGACATAGCGGCTGGAGTATACATTATCTATTTCTAAATTCCATGAAATAGATTTTAGTAAACCCTAATTTTGCTTTGAACCATTGTTTACAGAAATCATGACCAAGCTCGACCCCCTTGCCTCCATACTTAATGATAACAAACTTACGGGACCAAACTACGAGGACTGGAAGTGTAACCTAATGCTCGTCCTAAGGGTTGGCAAACACACAATTGCCCTAAGTACCCCTCAACCGGCCATGCCGGGGCCAAGTGCAACTGAGGCTCAGTTGAAGGAATAGAAAGACTGGCTAGATGCTGATGAGATGTGCAAGTGCTACATAGTGGCATCCTTGCAGACCGTCCTTCAGAAGCAAGTCGAAGACATGGCCTTCGCTTCAGACATGATGCTCTACCTAAAGGAAATATTCGAGGGTCTTAGTCGGGTAACTCGTTACCTGACCATCAAGAAATTGGTGTCCACAAAGATGGCAGAGGGGACTTTAGTTCAGGATCATATGCTGAAATTGTTTGGCTATGTGAATGAGCTTGGTTCCTTCGATGTCATCTTGGATGCAGAGATCCAGACCGACATTTTCCTCGCGTCTCTGTCAGGAGTGTTTGAGGGCTTCGTTACCAACTTCAACCTTAACTGGTTGGAGATGTCTAACGCAGAGCTCCTAGCAGCGCTCCAGGTGACAGAGGACGGGATGAAGACAGGAGCCCAATCCTTGAACGTAGAGCGGAATTCTTCTCTGAAAGCCAAAGGCAAGTTTCAGAAAAGAAAGTCTAAGAAGCCCGTGAAGGTGGGCCAGGTGCAATTGCAGGTTCCTAAGCAGAATGGTCCGGTGAAGCTCAAAGGAAAATATTTCCAATGCGGTAAGAAGGGGCACTGGAAGGACGACTGCCGCACGGCTCCCAAGAAGGCTGAGATAGGTATATCTCAAATCCACATAGTGGAATCCCTTGTAGCATCCAGTTATTCTCTAGTTTTATGGATTGTGGATTCTGGTTCCACTAACCATGCTTGCAATAATTTGTAGGGGTTCAAGGAGACAAGAAAACTGGGTGATGGGGAGATAATCCTAAGCATGGGAACTGAGGCCGTGGCAGAGGCTGAAGCAGTTGGAGATATCGTCTTGCAGTTTCTTGATGGAAGAAGTTTATTACTTAGAGACATACTTTATATACCGTCTTTAAGATGAAATTTAATTTCTGTTTTCTTATTGAATAATGAAGGTTTTTCAGTTTTATTTGATGCTTCTGGTGTGTCAATTAAATTGAATGGTTTCTTTGTTTGTAAGGGAAAGATACAGAATGGTCTCTATGTAATTAACTCCAATCATAAGCAGGATAACATAACTGAAGCTTGGGTGATTAATTCATCTAAAAGGAAAAAACCCTCAGATAATCCAACACTTCTTTGGCATCTAAGGCTTAGACACATAGCCTCAGACAGGATTCACAGGTTGGTTAAGGTAGGACTCTTAAGTCCAGATGTTTCAGAAAGCCTACCGACGTGTGAGTCTTGCTTGGAAGGCAAGATGACTAAAAGATCATTCTGAGCCAAAGGTAGCAGATCTAAGGAGGTATTAGAGTTGGTACACACTGATGTATGTGGGCCCATAAGTGTCCGTGCTATAGGAGGCTTCGAGTATTTCATCACCTTCACGGATGATCACTCGAGGTTTGGATACATATACCTAATGCGGCGGAAGTCTGAATCCTTTGATAAGTTTAAGGAGTTCAGAGCTGAAGCAGAAAAACAGACGGGTAAAAGTATCAAGTCTCTTCGATCGGATCGAGGAGGTGAATACCTATCGGATGAATTTATAAGGTACCTGCGTGAGTATGGGATCGTATCCCAGTTGATTGCACCAGGGACACCACAACAAAACGGTGTATCTGAGAGGAGAAACCGAACTTTGTTAGATATGGTTCGAACTATGATGAGTTATGCAATATTGCCACCTAGTTTTTGGGGATATGCCCTAGAGACGGCAGCATACACTTTGAACTTTGTTCCATCAAAGTCAGTACCCCTAACTCCTTGGGAGTTGTGGTCCTAAGACTCCTGAGGAGAGGGCAGAGATACAGAAGATACCTTATGCTTCGGCTGTAGGGAGTCTGATGTATGTCATGCAGTGCACGAGACCAGATATATGCTATGCAATAGGCATGATGGGCAAGTATCAGTCAAATCCGGGTTCAGGGCACTGGACTTCTGTGAAAAGTATACTCAAGTATCTCCGTAGGACGAGAGATTATGAGTTAGTTTACTCTTCACAGGAATTGATGCCGATTGGATATACGGATTCTGACTTTGCGTCAGATCCGGAATCCAGGAGATCGACATCAGGGTTTGTGTTTTCATTAGGAGGAGGAGCTATCAGTTGGAGGAGCGTGAAGCAGGGATGCATCGCGGATTCGACGACAGAGGCTGAGTATGTTGCGGCGTGCGAAGCAGCTAAGGAGGCGGTGTGGCTCAAGAAGTTCCTCACGGACTTAGGATGCGTACCGGGAGCTCAAGATCCTATTGTCCTTTACTGTGACAATAGTGGAGCGGTAGCACAATCCAAGGAGCCAAGATATCACCAGAAGAGCAAGCATATCGAGCGGAAATACTACATTATCCGGGACTTGCAGAAGCGATGGGAGGTTGCAGTGACTCAGGTGGCGTCTACAGATAACATGGCGGACCCTTTCACAAAGTCGTTACCGACCAAGGCTTTTGAGAAGCATATGGATGCCATGGGAGTTAAGACTGTTGTTCCCCGCTAGGCCAAGTGGGAGATTGTTGTAGCTCATGTGTCCTTAGCGTGGAATTTCTGTATTAACATTAATAAAGATAACTTTGGTTATTGCTTTAATTAGAATACTACTCTGGTGTATGATAATACTCATATAATGAAAGGACCATAGGGAACACAGTAGGCCACTGAGATGCATGGAGGATCCATGCTTGGGAGACCCAGTGGACCAGTTCTGTGTAGACCTAGAACTAGTTCACAGCTTAGGTGATACCTGTCGCTTCACTGAGAACAAGCTGTTGGCAGGTAGAGGATGTGGTGAAGTCTCCACCATGGGAACGTGGGATTCCCATTCACCTGACCAAGCACGATGATCGTGTTGAACAGGAACCAAAACGGTGCACAGTTCAGTGATTCATACACTGGTGTATAAACCGTCTTACTATTATAGATAATCTGTCCTTAACCCTGAGGGACCATGTTCACTGGGCCAACCAGTTGTGTGGTGCTTTGATGTGCCAACGTGTACGGACCTTCCATAGTCCAATACCACGGTACGTTGGGTTACCCGATTGGCGCTTGAGTGAAATGTAATCCCTATAGGTTATCCGACGTCCAGTGATGGATGGGTGCATTTTGATGAGTCAATCTGTCCACACAGTTAACCCAGGCCTAGTAGTTGTCAGTATGATTGACGATGTTCCGGATGCTAGGCATAGCACCGAAAGATATGTGGTGTTATAGGTGACAAGTCATCAAACCCTAGTCAGATGATCGATCGGGATCTGACGGTGCTCCCTACCGCCCGAGTTGTATCATGGCACCAGTAATAGAAGGGACTAAGGATTATTAGAGTATAGTAGAGAACAGGGTTACGAGGGAGTAATATAAGTTTAGGATCACTAGAGTTCAACTCGCGTCGCACTCTAGGTGGCTACGCGGGTTAATCGGATTAGGATTGATTAACGGAACTTTCGGTGTATCACCGGAACAGTTAATCAGGGATCCGGTTGGAGCTAGAGATCCCGAACCCTGAAGGTTCCACCCTATCGTTGCGTATAGGAATTGTTCCTCGACCTAGTTGGATACGTTGGATGCGAAGTAGCACGATGGAGCGCAAGTCCGGAGCCAAATAACCTAATTCACATGTGTTACGGGCTATAGGGGTATTTTGGTAAATACTGAAATATGGCTCAGAACATATTATATATGGATCTTAGAATGAGCGGAATAATTCCGCTTTTCATGAAGGGCGTTTTCGTCCAGGCTTCACGATAGACACCCGGAATCCCTAAAAACCGCCCCCCTTATGCCTATCCACCTAGGGGCCGTCCCAAGCCTCCTTGGAGCCATGGGAGACTGACCCTATATAGGAATAGGGAGAGGGAGGGGCCGGCCTAATGGTTCCTCTCCTTCAGAAAATCCGAACCCCCCCTTTAGCTCCTCTTTTGTGGTTTCGGCCAAGAAAAAGAGAGGAAGAAGAAGGGAGAAGGAAGAGGAAGGAAGGAGAAGGAAGAAAGGAGAAAGAGGAGGAGAAAATCTTGCGGCTCGCCATCGTCTTCGCAACGGATTCCTCCGTCGGCTCGTAATCCCTGCACTCAGAGACGAGATTTCGAAGATTCTTCAATTCGCAAAGGACAAGGTACTATCCGACAGTTTCCCTTGCGATTCAAGTGCGGTTCTTCATTGTTCCATCATCTCCGGATCATAGATCCAAAAGGTATGATGATTCTAAACACCTAACTAGATGCATGCATGTCTTTCGTAGATCGTAGTATGCCTCTAGGGTGTCCGCACATATGCTAAGATTATAGATTTGTATGTAGATTGTTTTGTAGAATTAATTGTAATGAAACATACACCGTATGATCTTCAGATCTTTGTTTTGCTTCCGATGCGACTCTAAGTAGCGGATCTAATTCCAACACGTAGGACCAGAGGAGAAGTCGATGATAGGAAGAGCGACCGGGTGATAGTGCCTCAGAGATAACAGAGAAGCCAAAGAAGGGCAACATAGTGAGCAGAGCGAGGGGCTTCGACAAACCGGCTGACGATGCTAACAGGGTGAGCAATGTCGGGCCTGGTGATGCAGAGGTAAACCAACTGACCAATGATCTTTCAATACCGAGTAGGATCTGAGAGAGGCACACCATCGGTGGGACGAAGCTTCATGTGAAGCTTGAGAGGGGTCACATCAGAGCGATCATTGGAAAGGGCAGCTCAGCTACGGATGTCAGCTGTGTACTTCTGCTGGGATAGCAGAATCCCTCGCTCACTATGGGCGATCTCTAGCCCAAGGAAGTAGCGAAGAGGACCTAAGTCCTTTATCTGGAACCGGTGCCGAAGATGCTGCTGAAGGGAAGTTGTAAGAACTCTAAATTATTATTATATAAAATTATGCATAAATGACGTGGCGACTGTATGAATATATATGTGATTATTTGGTGTGCTGGTAAAATAAGAACCCTAATCCTAGTATGAACTAGATTAGGGTGCTTATATAAATATTTTAATTAATAAAGGTATATTTATCCTTTTTATCGAACTTTTTGGGTTGTCTTCATTTCTGGTTTGGGTTCACGTAAACCCTAGAAATGTTTTACGATAGGTTTGTTCGTATACTTGAGACATTCGCTTTGGCGCATCCCATGCGCCAAACAGACTTTTGTATGAAAAGTTATGACGGTAGATAGTTCCAGAATAAATTTTCAGTGTGATTAATCGGGTGATTGAAACCTTGTGAAATTGTACCAGTGAGTTTGTCTAGCCAATACCTTCCCAACTGATATTTTTGGAGATTTGTTTTGACACACGATTAAAGAGTTGTGTCTTGATGTCCATTTTTATAATTTCCAAAATATAGGATGATGGGATGAGCGAAATATGACCAAACCCAAACCATTGGTTTTGCCCTGTTGAAATCTTTCCAATGACAGATCTCACGTAGTTATCAGACATACAGTTTAAAAGTTATGACCGATTATCGTTTACGAGGCAATTTGCGATAGTTGTATTAGTGGGCCGAACTATGTGCTGGGTTGAATGGAACACCGTGAAGCGAACTTCACTCAAAGTCGTTGTGCCTGGTGTGCATGTGTGAATCCGGGTCGTGTAACCAACATGTGTGTACGAACCCGACCGTGGATATCGGGTTCGAGCATTCCTGACCGTTGATCTCATGATCATGGGACTATGAAATTATTAAATAGCAGTGGCTGTCTTTCTCTCCCCCACCGTTTCGATCTCCTGACCTAAGAGCCCAGCCCAAACATCCAGTCCCTTCACCCCTTGACCGTACCCATCATCAAATGGAAAGAGAGAGACTTGGAGAGAGTAAGAGAGGGTGTTGGAGAAATGGAGGGAGAGGGAAATGGAGATAAATGGAGAGAGAGAGAGAGAGGGGACCAGATCCACCAAAACCGGCCCCCTCCCATCAGCCAGTCACCCCTCTCCATCAACCCGTTGAAAACCCAGCCCCATTCCCATTTAAAAGGAGAAAGAGAGACATGAAGAGAGGAAGAGAAGCAGGAGGAGAGAGAGAGGAGAAAGAAGAGACGGAAAGAGAGAGAGAGAGAGAGAGCTAGAGAGAGAAAGGGAGGAAGAGAGAGGGAGCAGAGAAGAAGAGAGGAAGGTGCAGCACCCGTGCGTCCGGGCTCCTCCTCCCCTGCATGTCTTTGGCGACCACGTACATGACGACCCCGGGCCCGACCTCCCCACCTCCGGTGAGCCCCTCTCTCCCCCTCGCCCATTTCTCTCATTTCAAGCACCTCCGGCGACGTCCGGAGTGGAGCACCCCACCGCACAACACCTCCCTCGATACAAGCCTCACCCTGCTTCCCCCTTTACATTTCGGTCCACTTCCCACCGGAGACAAGGTGGTTGGAGCCCAACCCAAGCCACCCATACGGCCGTCCATGGCCGGAGCCCAAGCCCGAACCCATGCACCACTCACCTCCCGGCTCGTGTGAAAACTCCCCGGTGGCTCTCCTCTTGCACCCTCACCAGTTGGTGGTGCGGGGAGGCCGGTCGGACCTCACTAACAGTGCCGGTGAAGTGCAGCCCACCCCTGGTCTGCTGAAACAGTGGGTATAGGGGGTGACATGTTTTGAAAATTCAAAAGCCTATAAGGGCATTTTCGTAAAATGAGTTTTAAATTAATAACTTAAGGGAGAGGTGATACTTTTACATACAAAAGGGGAGGGAAACCTCAGTGACTCACTTAAGTGACTGAGCCCGACCCGCCAAAGTGGTTGAGGTCCCACCACCATGCGATACACCGTTGTCGAAACTGTTTTAGCTATTGTTTCACCGTCAGAAGTCAGAATCTGACGAAACTGACGGTAACAGACTCAATTTTCTGAAATCTATCCATTGACTGTAGGTTAATCCAAAAACATATACAATTACCAAAATACCTCTATTGTGGGTCTATGTTCGATCGATTTTTCATCGACCTTAACTATGCGATCAAAACTCTAAATCTCACGAGATTAATGGCATCAGGTCCCGAATCCCGATACCCACCTATGTGTACCACTGGAATCCAGTGGAGGACCCTTAGAGACTCAAGGCCTCACTTGACTCTTAAGTCGCGCCCTTCCAAAGGGTTGGTCCCACTTTCCTGGGGACAAGTCCCCGGCCATGCACTAGACCTAATCATCTCACAGATCCCCGTGCTCTTGATCAATACTGATCCCCTGTGGAGGGTGACCTGACCAATACCATAGTACCGAACACCTATCAAATCTCCTATCGAGGGCAATTCAGTAATAATGACCGAAATCGCCGCTAGTTGATCTTCTTGTGGACGGTGACCCAATAGTCTAAGTGTAAAACTCTAGTAGTTCCATAATGGCACCGTGACCTATTAACCCTAGCCTTCTGTGGTTCTTACATACGTATCTGGTTTTTTGGTTCCCAGGCTAAAACGTGGAGTTCGATCGGTAGCACTCTATACCGGAGCAGAAAAGGAGGAGCTTACTCGAAATCCAAGGCAAGCCCCTCTACACTAAGTTTAGGTCTTTAAGTCTAGGATTTTGATTATGGTATGTTAAGCCATGTTTAGGTTAAATGTTGAATTGCCATATAAATTAATTTACTATAAAAGGCTATTTAGGCTTGTATTGCATCCAAAATAGGGTTGGTATTATTACATGTATAATTAGCTAATGTATGATTTAGGGTCCGAGGACCCACACTTAACTTGCGTCCAATGACCCAAGCCCTAATTGGGGTTTCACACAAGCATGACTAAGACGAATAATATTTGAATGATAGATGATGTAATAACGTGAACTGAGGATATTGCTAGATTTATGATGTCTTGATTTAAGAGTAATCTACTATGTGAATTGAGGAGATAAAAATATAGATGACACCGAGATTAAAGATAATGACATAAAGATAGATACTACGACAAGAAATGATGACACAAGCATACTAATGATGTCAGAATTAACAAATGATATATGAGTGATAGAGGATATCACAATAAGAATTGAGGGTATGCATTCCACGACTACGAAGGTATGTGAGATATGAATATTTAGGCATGTGATTTATGAATCTCTAGAGTATTTAACACATGAAAGATTAGATTCGAAATTCCTGATGTATAGAGGATTGAAGTCAGAATAATTAGAAGATGAAATCCGTGATGATTAAGAGTTTGTAATCTATGATAAATTATGGCATATGAATTTGTGTTAATTAGAATATGTAATTCATGATAGTTAGTATTTGTAATACATGATAATTAGGGTCTCAATCCTTGATAATTAGGGTGCGTAATTGATGACGATAAGGGAAGTGTAATTCAAGATAATGAAGGTTGGTGATTTATAATAATTAGAGGGTTAGATCTTTAATGAATTGAGGCTTTAGTAGTCTTTGATGATTTGAAGGTTTGACGATCCATGATGATTGATGGTTGATAACCCATGATAAGTAGACGGTTGAGATAAATAATGATTAAAAATATATAAGTAGAGTAAATGATATCATGATTATACCTAAACATATACGAATGCTAATAATGATACATACACGTAAATGATGACATGAGATTAGGGTAAATGACTTATGTTTGTTAGAAATGTCATGTTTTGGGTTTATGAATCTATAAATGTTTAAGGGCTAATAGCCCTATGATTGCTTAAGGGTCTACAATAACCCTACATTAAAATTGAGGGTCAATGACCCTATGTTGATTTTTAGGGTCCACGACCCGATGCTTGATTAAGCTGATAAGCATGTAGAAAGCTCGAATCGAATAGTTGAAAAACCGTTTAAACTAAGGACAAGCGTGGCTTCGGCCAGGGCTGATCTACGGGCATTCGTGCCTGGACTAGAAAGAATTAAACCACGTATCTACATACTTAGGCATATGAAGTACGTGGTAGGTTCAATCCATGCATGCGGAGTGCTACATGACCATCGTGTGCGGGATGGGGGTCGATCCCATAATCGCACACGGATAATGGTCATGTAGTCGCATGCAAATAATTGAACCTACCACGTAGCACGGTTTCAACGAAGTTGAACCCACCGGGCGTCGTAATGGATTCATCAACCATGCAATCCTTGTTATATTGATATAGAGTTTTATCAAATCCATGTCTAAACAATTCTTGAAACTATGTTTTGATGATTCTTCTGTAATGAACGGTATGTCGCTACTGAATAAGAATGATTATGGATATGAGAGATAAACCCAGAAGTGTTTTCGAAAGATTTGATTATGGAAGAGTGAACTTCAGAGATAGAAGGATGAGTTGATCAGTACCGGATGATAGGACTAATACAGGTTATGCCTTGTGTGTGTGTGTGTGTTATACCCTTGTGTGTATGTATTGTACCCCTGCATGGATGTTTGTACCCGTGTATGTATATATTTGGCCCTCTGTTTGATTATATTGTGCCTGCTAGGATTCCAATATTTCCTAGGTGACAATAGGTCACCTAGCGTACACTTGTGTGTCTGTACTGTAACGTTAGAATCCCTGTATTGCTTAGATGACAGTAGGTCATCTAATATCAAGTCGGGATCCCGTACCTATCCTTAGTATAAGGAATTTCGAAGCCATAGCAGAGTGTCATTGACACTAGTAGGCCAGTACTGCGGTACTGAGTCTTGGGGACCTGAGGGTCCTAGGTATGGCACTCGAGGAAGGTTAGTTGTTTTACCTGAGAGGCATACCTTTCCGGACACAAGAAAGTCTGGGGTTAGCGAATGCCTTGATCAGGCATGTCGCTGGGAGTAGTGGTCCGACGAGTTGTTGGGAGGCGGGGCTTGGTCTGTATGATGTCGCTACCGGACCGTGGTTGTGAGGGCGCGAGTGCTCGGGAGTGTGCACCGTCGCGGTTTTTTCGGATCGACGGGCCCGAAGGAAAGCAAGGGTGCGTCCTAGCTTTTGTGTTTTGTGGCTTCGGCAAGGTCCTTATCCTAAGTGCGTTAGTATAGTAAGTCCTAGCAGTGTTGACTAGGACTGATGTTGGATTTTGTTTTGTTGTTGAAAGCAAGATATAAAGATAACAATTGAGTTATTGGCGATCATGGATCGTATATTATTAATCATTACCCCTTTGGTGAAATGATTGGATATTGCAAATGGATATTGCAAATGCGACATAAAGAGATTAGTTGAGTATTGATGATCATAGACTATATATTTTGAATCATTGCCATTGTAGTGGAATAATTGGATATTATAAAAAGATATTGAACATGAGTGATTAAGGTTGAGTATCGTGATATGGATTTATATATTAACTGATGACCATACCTTAGTAATCAAAGAATCATTATGGTTAATGATAGTTATTCATAAATATTATGACTTCTCATACTATAATGATCATATATATTTGATTGATGATCTAAGTATTTTTATTTGATTATTTCATCGTATGTTTAGTAGTACTCTTGCGTGATCAAGAAGCTGTTCCTGTCCTTGTTTGGTTGGGGAGCGTGTTTCTTGATCACCAAGAGTATTCTTACAAATGCAAGAGATTTTAGGGGTGATCGCTGCGTCACTTCGTTCTTTTTCGAAGTGACTCAGGGTTTGGGAATTTTCATGTACCAAATTCAGGTACCAATGCTCGTGAGCATGGAGTAGGAGCGAAAGGATGCCAAGTTATCGCTGAAGCAACAATTTACCTTGAAGACTGGATCGATCGTGGAGTTTGGCGTGCCAGAGTAGGAACAGAAGATGGAGCAGTCTACAACTGTTGAGAGTTGAGGGTTGTAATTAGTGTAGTGGAGTATAGAGGAGTCTTGTATATAATGCAATCATTGTAGAGAGTTGAACCGCAAAAGTTTTCAGTTGTAATGGTACTCTTTTAGTGGAAATGAACTGAGGCGTTGATACCAGCTGCTCTCGTAGCGTAACTTGTGTATGGGGCCTCCGGGCCAATTGAGCAGCTGTGAGGTTCTGTTCGCCTTTACAGGCTGAGCTACGTGCTCCCGTGAGAGTATCACTCTTGCGTGACCTAGAGACGTGTCTCCTGTCCTTGTTTGGTTAGGGAGTGCGCTTCTCGTTCACTAAGGGTGATACTTGGTTTCGACGGTCGAGTTATTCTTTTATCGCTCACAGTGTTTTTTTTTAATAAATAATAACAGGGTTTGATAAGACTCTTCAAAAATGTTTTCAAAATATTTTAACCTAATCTCACTTGTTCTGTTTCAAAAAAAAAAAAAAAATCACAATATTTCACACCCAGGGTTTTCCGCGACCGAGAAAATCCGGGGCGTGACAGAAGTGATGGCAGCGGAGTCATCACTTCTGATGATCATGTCGTCGATATATTATAGGAGAATCGCCCTGCCCTGAGGAGATGATCGCACAAAAAGCGAGTGGTCCTGCGAGCTCTCAATGTAGCCGATCTCGGTGACGGCTCATTGGAAACACTCAAACCAAGCTCGAGAGGCTTGCTTGAGCCCGTAGATAGCTCGACGAAGGTGACAAACATGCTGGGAAGGAGTATGCAAACCAGGGGGTGGCTGCATGTAGACGACCTCTGAAAGATTATCATAGAGAAAGGCATTCTTCACGTCCATCTGGAGAAGAGGCCATCGGCGGACTGCTGCAACTGCCAGGAGTGCACGAACTGAGGTCATCTGAGCTACGATTGATGATGGAGCCCATAGCAACCCTAGTACAAAAGAAGAACGGATACTTCAATTGGATGTGGCATCGATGACATCCAACCAAACGCACCTAGAGGACATGGTATTAGCTCACATTCAAAGGAGCGCAAGATTAAAGAAAGAAAAAGCTAGCACTAAGGCGTATGACAACTAAAGTGACGGCACCCGAGCACAACACCGGAGCCCGGTCCTCCCCTTCACTCATTCATACCCGAGACCGTGGAGCACTAGGCTGCTTAAATACCAAGGTTCCTTGGGCAGCTTTGTGGCCGGTTTGTCAAGCCGATCTTTGGCATTGTACATAATGTGGAATAGACTTTGAAAAACTTTAGTCTTTTCTAGATTAAGCTTGGGCTTACCACTTAAAAGGTCAGGTATTTAGTAACCAGGTAAGTCCCGGGGCCTGTGTGTGGATTTTCACAATACTCGTAACAGTTTGTTAGGCTCTCATAAAACTTATCGAGACATTACTAACTGCAAGACTATTCAGTGGTGTGGTATTTCGCTGCTTCCTTTCCAAGAGCCTATTGATCGAGCTCAAGAAACCCTAAGGCCAATGTCTAATGAATTTTAATTTTAATTAGGCTTGGATTTAATGCAAGTTTGGTGATTTTTGGGCCATAGATAAATGATGAAATCCCAGTTGTATCTTGTGCGGGTGATTGCCCTTAAGTTTTTTTTTTATTTTTTTGCAAATATGATCATAGACTAATGCACAATACACCATATAAGGAATAAAAATTACAGTAAGTAAATAAACTTTGCTTAGTCGTTGATAAAGGACGGGTGATCAGCTCCCGTTCTTTTTAAGCTATTCAATGCATGTCCTGTAACACCCTAGAAATTGGTTATTATTAATGCAAAAGTTGAGTGTACACCCCACACTTAAGACATACATACAACTTTAAGAGTCGTATGCACCGAATCGGTGACAACTTTGCAACGTTGAATGCAATTCGTTTATTTAGACTACGATTAAAGTTTGCATATTAATCGGTTTAACCCAATTACTATGATTCTGGGATCAGAGAAATTTTACATAAACTGTACCTAACCTTTAGTTGTTTTATGCAGGCTTACTTGTTTGATACAGCTGGACGTGCATGAGTGCTGGAGTTCGAATGAAAGAGGGATATGTGAACCTTGGGTGAGAAAAGGGACGGATGTGATTAGGTCTTGGATAGGTGAAAATTGGAAGTGGAAGGATGAGATCAGGTGCAAGAGATCATATCACAAACAAAATTTTGCACCTTAATGCCATTCAAAGCCAACCAATGCCATTCAAAGCCAACCATATTTTGCACCATCCCCTTCCCAATGGCTAGTGGATTTAAGATCAGCACCCTATTTCTCTCCATGGCATTAAATGCTTATAAATCCATTCAAATCCAGCTACAACAAATAGCCACTTCACCCTTATGGAAGGTGTGGACCTAGGAGTGCACGGGTTGATGAGGTACTGCCGTACTGGAGTTAATATTGGGTGTATTATGGGAATGAATGGGTTTACATGCATGGCTTGGGTAGGGTGTTTGCTGTATTAAATTTAGATGGCTAAGAGAAGGAAAAATAAAAAAAAATTGAAAAAGACAAGAAGAGAGAATGAAGGAAACAGACATAAAATAATATCCATCAGTTCCTTATAGTAAAAGGCGGTAAAAGAATAATAGATAATCAAGCTTTATACTTTTCATACAGGTAATGTATGAATGCAAAGTAATATGTTGATGTGTTTGCATGAAAATATGCTATGCAATGATCGAGGAAAAGAAAATAATATGTTTTACGTGCATTATAACAGTTTTACGAAGTAGATCGATGATAATGTAATAGTGAATTAAGGGGTAAAAATGTAATTTTTATGCCTCAACAGTCGCAGTTGCTTGCTGTTGCCGCCCGGCGACAGCAAATAGTTTACAAAGTCGAGAAGGTACATGATTCGAATGGGTTCGGTTTAGGATCCAAGGTCTAGGGTTCAGCCCATAGCTCATAGATCTTGGATTTAACTAGGGTTAGAATTAGGCTCGATTTGGCGGGGGTGAGTAGCTCTGGCTGTGGCGAGCAGTCGGTGGTTAGTGGTTCGCTGGTTTCAAGGGTGGAGCCAGGAATTTACTGTAGCGGGGGCAGAGTGTGAAATAAAGTCAATTCTCACGTAATGATGGATTAATAATTCAATATTTTTTATATTTTTATTATAATATTCATAACAAAAATTACATTATAAATCAAAAATTATGAAAATTAAATTATTAAAATATTGTACCTAGCATGTGCTTTTTTCACCAATGAAAGATTTTAATTTCAATTCTTGAGCGGTTGTGTCAATTGCAATGAAAGATTAAGGAATGTTTTAGGGTTCTTTTTTATCCTCTCACCATATGTGTCTGTTTCACCAAAATACAATATAAAATGATCGAACGGTACCAGAGACTTACATTGTCAGATGGAAGTTATAATACTACAGTTGAATCGTGTCCGATTGCGATTGTGGTCTCTCCGACATTTTTGATGCGATTAGATCTCAAATTGGGGAGACAAGCGGAACTCATGACCATGGATGGGACGAATACTTCAGTGCAACCATGCTTATTAGGGATGCCAAGCCAGCATCGTTGGATCAAAGTGGGGCACGATAATAAACTAATCTTAGGGTTGGGGCACGACGTCCTTAATAGGGCCTCCCCATTGAAGTATTTTTTCATAGATATGAAGACTTTATTAAATGGAAGGAAAAAATTTCAGCACAACCGTTGTACCATACAGCCACGGCCATGAGCCCAATGTGATTCAAGAGAAATGAAGTAGTGGGCCCCAACATATAGGGGTAGTGGCCCCCAATTCTCGACATGTGTTGATAGGCTCTTGGAGCAGTGGGCATCGTAGTGCATCGTAGTTGTATGCTACAACGGTTGTGCTGAAAAATTTCCCGGACAGTGCTCTGTGCTGCATAAAGAGGAAACCCAAAATCCAGGGGGGGCACCCCCTGAGCCTTATGTGTCTCCGCCCCTAGTTGGTTTAGTTGCATTGCAAAAGAAAATTTAAAATATTATGGAGGGTATTTTCATCCACAGCATATCAAAGTCCATTAGCTTAACCGATCTATTTGTCAGGGACTACTCACTAAGAGCATCTCCAACGGGCTCCGAGTGGGGCTCTGAAGATCCACGTGGCACACGGAAGAAACTCCGCCGCTCCAACTGACTCCGAGCGGAGCTCTGAAGTCCTACGTGGCAAACCACGTAGGCCACATGCGGTCCGGACCTCCGAAGCCCTCCACATACAACAGAGGTCCTTCGGAGCCTCCGAACGAATAAAAATTCTGTGTTTTCATAAAAAACCCCCCAGATCTTCATAAATTATTTTATATATATATCAAAATATTTACTCTTGAACGGATTTGGTGTAAATTTGGAGACTTTGGATAACTTGTAAATATATAGGATGTTTGATGCAAAATGGCTCGGATATCCAGTTCGGAGGCCGTTGGAGCTGAACCTCTCAACTAGGATACCTCCCAATGAGATGGCAACAAAAAATGGGCCCCACAGTCTTAGGAGGTGCTCCTTGTTCGGAGCCCGTTGGAGATGCTCTAAGTCCCCAATTATTTTTCTTTATGTTTGGATTTGAAAAAGACCAAATACAAAACAGAATTGCAATGGAACTAATGGCAATTACTCACTTTTATGAGGGACCTATCATTAAGCCTTCCGGGACGGAGCTTACATATAGGGCCAGCTCCATGACGCAAACCATGAGCTAATGCGAATGGAAGTCCAGAAGCAGCGTGTGGTGCTGCTCCCGTTCATGGCCCAAGGCCATCTCAACCCCTTCCTCTACTTAGCCGACCGCATACACCACCGGAATCCGTCCTTGGCCGTCGTCGTCGTCAACACCCCGGCCAACATCCGAGCCCTCCGATCCTCCCTCCCTCCCACCTCCCGCATCGAGCTCCAATCCCTCCCCTTCTCCCCCTCCGACCACGGCCTCCCACCTGGCGCCGAGACCGCGGCCGACCTTCCCATCCACCTCTTCATCAACCTCTTCCATGCCTCCGAGACCCTCCGCCCGGCCTTCGAGCAGCTCCTCTCCGACCTCGCCGGGGCGGACGGCCGCCCTCCACTCTGCATCATCGCCGACGTCTTCTTCGGATGGACGGTCGACGTCGCACGGAAGCTCGGCACGTTCCACGCCGTTTTCAACACCAGCGGAGCCTACGGGACCGCCCTCTTTAATTCCATCATCGTCCACCTACCCCATACCAGAACAACCAACGACGAGCTCGAGCTGCCGGAATTCCCTGAGATCAGCATACACCGGTCGCAGCTCACCAAGTATATGAAGGCCGCCGACGGCACGGACCCATGGTCCATCTTTTTCCGGCGCAACATATCGTCCTGCCACCAGTCCGATTCGATTCTGGTCAACACCGTCGAGGGGTTCGAGGGGACGGGCTTGGCGATGTGCCGGAAAGCCGCGGGCAGGATACCCATCCGGCCCATTGGCCCCTTGCTCCGCCTCCCCGCCGCCACCCCCCATTCCAACCGGAGTTTCCTTGAGTGGTTGGACCGGCACCCGCCGGCGTCGGTTCTCTACGTGTCCTTCGGCTCTCAGAACTCCATAACGGCGCCGCAGATGATGGAGCTGGCGATGGGTCTGGAGGCAAGCGGGCGACCGTTCATCTGGGTCGTCAGGCCGCCCGTGGGGTTCGACGTCAAGGGTGAGTTCAGGGCGGAGTGGCTGCCGGAGGGTTTCGAGGAGAGGGGACATGGGATGGTAGTACGCGGGTGGGCCCCCCAGCTGGAGATCCTGTCGCACCCGTCGACGGGGGCGTTCCTGAGCCACTGTGGGTGGAACTCGGTGCTGGAGAGCCTGAGCCGTGGGGTGCCGATCATCGGGTGGCCTCTGGCGGCGGAGCAGATGTTCAACTCGAAGATGCTGGAGGAGGAGGCCGGGGTTTGCGTGGAGGTGGCGAGGGGTTACGCGGAGGGATCGGGGGTGGAGAGGGGGAAGGTGGAGAGAGTTATCGGGGTGGTGATGGGTGGGACGGACAAGGGGAGGGAGATGAGGAGGAGGGCGGCGGAGGCGGCAGAGGTGATGAGGGCGGCGATGAGGGAGGAGGAGGCGGAGGGCTGTGGTGCGGCGGTGGGGTCGTCTGTCAGAGGATTGGACGAATTTTTGCGGGCAGCCATTGCGAGGAGAGGTGCTACCTGAGTGAGTTCTGAATCTTATCCTGTTGGTCGGGCCCGGTCTGTGGGCCCGCCCGCATCACAGCCGCACAATGGAAGGCGGCCCGAAAGTGGAATCGTACTCCAGGGGACCACTGCATGTGGCTATGATGCGCGCCGGCCCACCGACGGGTCGGACCGACTGTAGGAGATCCGAACTCCATCTGAGTTGGCTTTGTTTGTTTGGAGTTTGGTTAATAAGGCCAAGTGCCTATTGCCTTTTATATATTTTTTTTTGGAAAGTTATATTCACACCCGATCTCGGTAAATAGTCTCAAACCCTATCCTCGTCATAAATATATGGACCAATGTGCCTTATATCCTTGTTCAGCATATCAGTTTAGTGTAAGGACATCGAAATAGTTGCTTTTAGTTGTGGCCCCTATGATACAGGTTTTATTTAGCTGTAGCCACTCATAAAGACACATGGAGAATATGCATAGTGATCAGAGTTTGTTACATATAACAAACTTCTGAAAGAAGATCAAATTAACCATTCATTATGTATCATTTCTTCATATGCAGAATATTATTCATCATCAAAATACATTGCGACAATGATGCCACTGTAGCTAATTTTTTAAGAAAATGAGATTTAACAAAAAATTGGAACCCCTCATAACTATAGAACTCTTTATATTTCCTGCATATAGATACGGGTATTATAGTCACCCCTTCGACACATAGATGTACCCTTATAATGTAGTCGACCTTGTCAACTAAAGTGGGCTCCACTTGGATTTCTCTCATAATCGTTGACATAAATAAGGATCCCATAAAAGTGGGACTCCTCTTAGCTATGAGACTCATTAAATCTTTGCCACATAGATGCGAGTGCTGAATTCACCACTTTGACACAAAGATGTACCCCCTATAATATTGTTGACTTTGTCAAAAGGAGTGGGTCCCATTTGGATTCCTCTTGTAATCTATTACAAGAATAAGGACCCACAATATCATTTGTGAGCGACAAATTGACTTTGCCTCGTGCGATCCACCTCTATGGGCCGTCATCGATGACTCCTCTCTTTCCCAACCCGGTTGGAACCGCCTCTTTCCGGATCTCTTCCCAGCCTATCCACTGCTTACTCGGCATTTTTATGCCAATATGCACTCGATAATGAACTTTTCTAATATTAGTTAATCTATATTTGACTAGCTAAGCATCGTGCACTGTAATTTTTTGATGTGCCCCACAATGGACAAATGCAAGCATGAGTAAGATCGCATAATCTAAAGCTAGCAAAAGTTATAAGTAGTGATCATCGATAAATAATGCAAAAAGGGCATATATAAGTATTTACATGGTGAAAACCCTTACCAAGGATGAAAACCACCATACAGTCAAAACCGAGCCTAGACCCTTCACATAGAGGGGTCTAGCTTCCTTAATAAAGTAGCAAACAATATTACAAGCAAGCTAAAAGTAACTACACAGAGATTACCCCTTAGCCCCCTACATCCGTGACCCGTATCTTCGGTGAAGTAAAGATAGCGCTCTCACTTCATATGTGCCTTTAGGCCTCTAGATTCGTGACCTACGAGGATAATGAAGTAGTGGTGGCACTCTTACTTCATAGGTACTAAACCGAGCTGACTTTTTCTGCCTGCTTCTTTGCTCCTCTTCTCTGCTTGCTTCCACTCCAAAATAGGTCCCCAAAGCGAGCGGTGTCGCTATGGGTGCTCTATGTGAATGGCTTCATGCAGCACTCTCGCAAAAGCCTTCCACACGGCGGTAGGAACATACTCGGTATGTGCATAGTAAAGTTAGGGGAAAATAAAGTAAAAACTAAAAATAATATACTTGGATCTAAGAAATGACTAAGGTAGAAGGTGATCTTGATCTCTTTCAAAACCCTAGATACATACGTCTAAGCCTAGTAACTTCAAAGAACTCAAGCCATAAAAAACTCTCAAGGCTAGATCAATATCTAGGTATTGGATAACACCTTAGATCCTTTACTAGCTTTCACCTCTCTTACTTGTATGATCACAAGGAGTTAGAAGACTCTCAAGTGTCCATGTAAGTCATGAGTCTAACCTCCATATATTTGATCTAGGATAGAAGGTTGAAGAGAGAAGGAGAAGGGGAAGAAGAGAGGAGATGGAGTTCAAGGGTGAACTTACTAAAACCTTAAAGTTTTTCTAATTCCTCTCCTAAACCAAAAGACTCATTAGTCGCTGAAGGGTGTAAGGGTAGGTTATTTATAGTTCAAGGGACTTCTTAGGTGGATGCCTAAGACTAAGAGATAGATCCTTATCTTTAAGGTTCTGTCTTATCCAAGTCATGCGCACGACCCTACAGTCATGCGCACGACCTAGATGTGGCAAAATTGGATTGGATGAGTCAACCGACTCAACCCTTCTAGTAAGTTCTTGACCGAGTCGTGCTCACAACTTTAAAGTCATGCACATGACTTTCCACATGTCATCATGCCATAGACCATCCCATGTAGGGCATAAGGTGGACATCAAATAGTGTATTGCTAACTAGGATCGTGCGTATGACTTTGAAAAGTTGTATGTATGACTTTTAGTCTGACAGATACTATTTTGTGCTGAAATTTTGAGTATTGAAAAAACAAAGACAAAGTCGTGCTCATGACTTTGAAAGTAGTGCGCATGACTTTAGTCTGGCAGACCACCTTTTGTCCACCAAAGACTAAGGCTTAGTCGTGCGCATGACTAGCCAACTATGTAGACACTAAAAGTAGGGCTTTTGCCCTAGCACTACCCTCCCGACTTTAGCTCGTAGCTACTTACTACACTTGTAAAGTAGATTTCTTTTAAGTTGCTAAAAACTAATGGTAACATAAGAAGACCTAACAATCTCCCACTTTGTTATAGTTTTTAATGACAAAACAAATACCTCATTACACAAATCACTACAGGGGAGCTTCCTATACATCAAATTCTATTAAGCTCAGCCTTAGAGTATCTCGGTGTAAACCCTAGACTCTAAATAGAGAAAGATGAAAAAGAGAAAACCTGTAAAGTCTAAAAGAAATCAAACATACATATTAAATCCACTTTTATTTCTGCAAAACTAATATCAGTATTAAAGAATATATATGATATCATCTATGCAGTAGTAAGTAAAGTAAGCATAGCATAAATGATACCATATGTCTAATTCTAAAAAGAGACTGATCAAATTTCTAATTAGGTCTAGTCAAAGGCAAACTCCCCCTAAGGGGATAGCTACTTTTTGTGGAAAGAATCCACAAGGAACAGTCTTATGAATCAGGGTTCATAAGAAATTTGTGAAATGAATTCACCAGTCTTGTGGAGTAAATCCACAAGGGTTTTCTCCCTCTTTTTGTCACAAAAGTTATGACAAAAGGAAGAAGAAACATACTTCTCAAAAGAGAGCACGAAAAATGTCTCCCGAAATGTAATTCCATCAAAGCACGGAGGAGACTCTAGTAACCTTAGCAGATATATACGAAGTGCATAGTAGGATGCTAGTAAAAACTCTCCCTCAAAAATAACTTGAGGTAGGACACCTGTGACGACCAAGATCTAATAGGCCAAGAGCCAAGACTTCTGAGGCTGGGATGCCAAGATGGATGAGGGGAGGTGAGGTGAGGTGTACAAGGCCATGAGTTAACCCCACATCGCCTGGAGAGTAGGAGATCCTGAGCTACTTATATAATTTTCTTTTCCAAACATAGAAGATATGTTTTAAAACCGTGTGCCGGTATGGATTTCGTAAGAACTCCGTAGTTAAGTATGCTCAGGCGAGAGCAGTACTAGGATGGGTGACCTCCCTGGGAAGTTCTCGTGTAGACACGAGCAAAATGGTATCAGAGCCGGTTCTCCTCGGGATGGGGGGGTCTAATCGTACACGAAAACGTGTAGCCCTAAGGGGGGTGGATTGTGACGACCAAGATCCAATAGGCCAAGAGCCAAGACTCCAGATACTGGGATACCAAGATGGATGAGATGAGGTGAGGTATACAAAACCACGAGTTAGCCCCAAATTTCCCAAAGAGAAGGAGATTATGAGCAACTTATATAATTTCTCCTCCCAAACATAGAAGACGTATTTTAAAATCATACACTGCAACATATTTCGTAAGAACTCCATAGTTAAGTGTGCTCGGGCGAGAGCAGTACTAGGATGGGTGACCTCCCTGGGAAGTTCTCGTGTGGGCACGGACAAAGCGGATAAAATCTTATGTGTTTGGGGCGTTTGTTATAACACCCCCCCAACCTCCCTTAGAGGATGCAACCCTAAAGAGGAGTGCACCACTCAAAAATACCCCCTTAAGTTTAAGACTTAAGGTAGGGTGGAGCTAATTATAATGCGAAGAAAAAGTTTTAAAGGAAATGAGATGCTCTCAAAATATAAGTTGGAAAGCAATATTTGAATCAAAAACATAAAATTAAAATATTGCCAAAACAAAAACAGATCAAAAGACCCAAAAATATTTTTTGGTTTTTCTAAAAAAAATACATCAAAAGTAGAATATTTTAGCAATTATAACTACTATACTATGATGCACAAAAATAATCAAAGCACATATATCAAGAATTTAAAATAACCCATATGCAAGGTAACAAACTGGGTTGTAAAATGAAAATTTTAGAGTTTTAGAAAACCAAACATACATAGAGTCATTAAGATGTAAGAATATACTTAAGGGATGCTACTATGGTTATTGAACACAAATGTGCACTAATGATGCTATACAAATAAGACTAGGTCATGTATATGCTCAGAAAAAAAAATAATTTGCATAGTGATAAAAGTGTGAATTCAACAGTAATAGATCAAGCATATAAAACGCACATCACTTCATTTATGCTTATTAATGAGTTTCTATCAGCACAATATCATTTAACTTATTTATTAATTATTTTAGCTAATAGGATTCCATAAGTGAAAACATTGGCCTCATTCGAGGCTCTTTTTAGCTTTTCTTTTCTTTTACCCCCTAGTAAGTCTAAGATGACCATTCTCGTGTAAAGAGTAAAGATTGACAATCCCTAGCCAATTAGCTAAGGTTGGCAAGCTTTGAGATGCCCCTATGAATCTTTTCCTCAAGTAGGTCGTTTATAGGTGTAGGATACCGTATAGTAAATCCCATATAGCAAGGAAGTGACCGATAGCTTATAGCTAGTTGGCTTTGGGGGTAGGCTTATTGCCTCTCGGGTCATATCCTCGGGATCTCCATATAAACAAAATATGTGTTCAAGTATGGATTCAGCTATTAGAAACTATATAAGTATGATGTGTATGGATATAGATTCACTAGTTAAGCATAAACAAACTATCATTAATGCTAATACTAGTAAAAGTTTAGGCATCAATCATATTTAGCACACTAAGCAACTTAGTTTATTCTAGTAAACTTGAAAATATGATAAGTCAATCAAACTAAGCATAATAACATACTAATATTGCAACAAAAGAGGTACATATGAGTACAGTAGAAATCTAGGTCATTTCAAAAACAATCTACATGACTAAAAGTAGTATAGAACTTATCCATCTAGAATTATAAAACAAAATCCCTAAAACAAAGTATAAGTATGCAAAAAAAATGATGCAAGAAAGAAAAGCACACTCAACCATGCTTATGAGAGTGGTAGATAGTAAGAGCAAAAGCAAGAAAATAATTGACACAAGGGATGAAAGCCAAAGGAGAAGGGAAAGCTACAGGGTGCACAATTTTCTTAGGAACCCATGTGGTTTCAACCTTCTTCCTTGACTCACCAAACTTGCAAGGAATAGGAATATCACTACAAAAAGTAAGAGGAGATTTTAAGGCTGTGGTATGACTCCTAGGAGGTGTGGTACCTAGAAGTCCCTCAGACTGTGAGCCTTGAGCATTATGCAAATTATCCTTTCTAACCCATTTAGAAGTGCCCTTCGAGGTATGAGCATGTAAAGATGTCGATAAAGGAGATGGAAAAATACCTCGCCTTTTGGGCGAAGAACCAAAACTCATTCTTCAAAGGGCGAAGAAAGGAAATGAGAATATCATAAATGACCCTGGTTTGGGTCAAAATGAGACATGCACAACATGGGCAGAGAAGGAAGACTAACACCTCTCCTAGGTGTAGTTAAACAGTCAACCACATCACCCCATGGTGAGGGTAGGAACCAAAATGCGAGAAGGGAGGACTAGAGAGCTTCTTTAGCTTCAAGCAATGAGGGCGAATATGCCTCTTCTCACCACAAACATAGCAAGTGGGTATGAAGCTCTCACAGGTATGGGAGTGAGTAGCTATATAAGTGACACTAGGCTTTCTAATAAAGATTTTCCCTTTAGTAAGCCTTGGCTCCTCATGTGAGGTGCTAGACTTGCCAAAACCACTCTCCCTTACTGGCTGTCTCTTTCTAAAAGATTCCACAGCATACCTCCCCCAAAGACTAAAGCAAAAGTCCTTGAGGTGTCCCTTCTTTCCATACCAAGAGCACACATATACTCCCTTGCCAAAAGAGGCCAAAGGAGTTGAAGTAATAGGATTAGTACTCTTAGCAATAGGGAGACCAAAGGTACTAGCAAGTATGATTTGAGCTATAGTGGGGGTACTCTTGATACCGCGTTTGTCGTGGACACGCTTTTGGACCTCCAAAAACTTAGT
Source organism: Chamaelirium japonicum (assembly GCA_947650365.1). NCBI lineage: Eukaryota > Viridiplantae > Streptophyta > Magnoliopsida > Liliales > Melanthiaceae > Chamaelirium > Chamaelirium japonicum. The sequence goes on from CANTAL010000006.1 coordinate 2,756,148, forward strand.
CAAGCGAATGGAGCTAACATCAAATTTATGAATCTTCAATAAAGAGTCATTTAATATTTTCTCCAATACCTCAATCTTAGCCAAAGCAGCCTCCTTCTCACCTTTCTCAACTTTGAGAAGATCAAGGCCCTTGGCCCTCAAATCTAAAGTCGACTTCTAAACAGTGCAAGAAGCCCCTTGGGCATGTTCAGCTTCTAAAAATTTCACATTCTCCTTGAGGTTCAAAATTTTCGAGCGTTGTTCTCGAGTGAGAACATATGCCTCCTCACTTTTCTTGAGGACAACCTCCTTTTCAGAGGTTAATACATACACACTCTCCTCAAGCTCCTTATTGAGCTTCCATATCGGCCTCCTCCATGGCAAAAGTGCACATGGAGCGCAAGCTAAAATTCCTATGGTATTCACTATGATCGCACTCACTCTCACTAGACTTACTCAATGGTAAGGGGAAAGAAATTCTTCCAAGAGAACCTAAAGAAGAGACAAAAGCTGATACGTGAGTAAACTCACATTCGGTAGGGTCTTACCCACTCTCCTTTGAAAAAAAAATAATATTGGTCTTCTCCACACGAAGAATCTTCCCTATATCACCCCAGAATGCCCGGACATGGTCCCAAGGAGAATCATTCTGTCGCACAAACTCTCCCTCATGTTGCTTCATGAACCTCTCAAAACGAGAGGAGATCATGGCAGTCATTCTACCCATATCCAAACAAGATCAACCGTTAAAAGCAATACACTTGCCGTTATCAGAGGGTATCCTAAAGTTGGACTCCTAGGTGCGAAGGTTACCGACAAGCTCTTCCAAAATAAGCTTGTTAAGGTCCTTGGTCTCTTTAATAGTCGTGACCTTCAGCATGAACCTTTTCGGGAGAGACCTAAGGATCTTACGGCATATCCTATTATTAGAAACCCGCTTTCCTAAAGTAAAGGAGGAGTTGACGATATCGCTCAACTTGGAAAAGAAGTCATCAAAAGACTTCTCCTCAATCACCAAGCCCTCAAAACGAGATAAGAGCTGTTGGAGCTTGGCTTCCTTCACGGAAGAAGTGCCCTCGTGGGTGATATTCAAAATATCCCAAGCCTCTTTCGATATTTAGGCAATTGAAATCTAACAAAACTCGCACTCATTCACACCCGAGTGAATGGCACTCAAACCGCATTGGTTAGCGGTGCACATGATTTGCTCTTTATCACCCCACTCCTCAAAATGCTTGGGGCACTCCTTAACAACCCTGTCCTCCGACACAAGAAGTATGGATATGGACCATCCATCACACACACATATATATACCTCTTCGCTCATCCCTCAGAGGAAGGCAACCATTTATGCCTTCCAATGAGGATAATTTGTGCCATCAAACATAGGACGCTTGTTAATGGCACTCCATTCACTCCGTGAATCCATCACGAAGAGGAACACAAAAACACAAAAAACACACTACTACACAAACCCTAAATAAAGGGGCACAACAATAAATCCTAAAAGGATGGGCAAAGATAAAAGCCCTAATAGGGTGGGCAAACAATAACACCCTAAAAAGGGTTCCCACACATGAAGCAAGATATGCAATATGCTTCGTAAAACCCTAACGAGGGCCACTCACACACACCAAAGCGCTTGTACACACACGGCAAATTGATCACTTACGATAGATCGGCAATCTCATGGATCCTATTCTAGGAATATTAGCTCCAACAAGAGAGACCTGCTCTGATACCAATTGAAATTTTCTAATATTAGCTAAGCTATGCTTGGCTAGCTAAGAACCATACACTATACGACCAACTAGACGAAGCTAGTGTTGGAAATAATCCTATGGTAGAGACTCGCAGCGGAAGTAATTAAGCGGTCGAAAGACCGTTCATGGTGCACATTACATGATTTAAACTTTCATCGAAACTAATCTACATGTGCATGTATGTGTGTACATGTGAATCAAACACCCTAACGAAAATCTAGCGTAATGATTATCTAGCATGAATGCAAATCAAAGAACTCACTAGATCTACTTGTTAGAATGTTCATACCTTCGTGCGGATCTTTTAACTGCGGAGAATTGTCTTCTTTGTCGATGGAGACGAAAGAACGTCAGCGAAGAAGCCGATGGTATACCTGGAGATGATGCCTTCTTGTTCACCCGATCTCGCACAATGCATGATACGTCGCTCTCGGATATCTGAGTGACTCCGAAGAACTACCCTTCTCCTTCTACGAAACTCCACATGAGGAAGACGAAGTTGCAAGCAGGAAAGTAGGGAGAGATGGGAGAGAGAACTAGGGAGATTAGAGAGGGGGGGTTCGATTTTTTGGATCACCCATGCCCAGCCCCCTCATCCTCCTTTTATAAGACCGGCCTACCCCCTTGGATAACGATCCAAGGGTATAAGATCATCCCCCAAAAATCTTCCCAAAATCTCCCTTTTATCTCTCCATCTATTTATCCTTTTTCCCCACTTTTAGGACTTGAATTTGACCAATTCAAACCTTTTCCCTATCCTTATGGCTGGCCCTATTAATGGGGGATTCTCATCCCCACAATATAGGGCTAGCCCTAGCATGGTCTCTCACTACTAGGGTCAGCCACAAGTGAGGTCTGCTAGAGTGAGTTTTTACCAAAACGCCCTGATGTCTCAATTTGATCATTTCTGGTGTGCGAAACCTAGCGGCCATTCCTTAAGTGATCTTTACCATTTACTTCACTATTAACTGAGGCCACCGAAGGGTGCCCCTAGTAAAGTCAACTAGTCAACTTGCAATATATCCTGGTGCATCGCACCTATGCAGCGAAGTTCACTTATGGCTAGGGATAACTACCTGTGCCTCTGTACTAGTCTCGGGCTTATCCCTTAGTACTCGCATGTAGTTACGCATCTACCGTGCTCTAGTGCTAAGCACACACGGAGCATAGACTTCTTTCATACTCTTACTGCTCACTGTGTTCCGAGGAGATGGTTCAAGAACCGTACATAATATAGATAAGGTGGAACCATTAGGGACTGGGGTTCATGGCTTCTAACTCAAGCTCGATCGACACACTACCTGAGTGTACCATCGATCCTCTGAGCTCGAGTTAACCTACGTGGCCACCCAGAGTGCGACGCAAGCTGCACTCCAATTCACCCGGACTTACTATATTCTCCGTCATACCCCTGCTCTTCGCTTAGTAGTGGTAAACTCGTTGTCCCTCCACTTGATGCCATGATTCACTTCGAGTGGTGGCACTACAAAAAAAACAGTTATTATCGACGGACAATCTTCGTCGGTAATATTAACATTCCGTCGGTAATGTTCTATAGCGACGGAAGATATTTCCGTCGCTGGCTGTCGGGAAAAAAGGCGTCGGGGAAAACAACACGACGGACCAAATATTACCGTTGGTAATAATAATTAATACCGACGGTAATATTAAAGCCGTCGGTAATATTTAATCAATTAAAAATTAATATAATATATTTGTACCGACGAAACTAAATAATACGTCGGTAATATATAAGCATTTTACCGACGGTTAGGGTTGTACTGTCGGTAATACTATATATATTACCGACGCATATATATATTGCCCGTCGGCGATAATATATATATTACCGACAGATATTATATATCCGTCGGTAATACTCTATATATTACCGACGCATATATATATTACTCGTCGGTAATAATAAATATATTAACGACGAATATTATATGCCGTCGGCAAATTATTTATAATTTAAAAAAATAAAAACATTATTACTGACGGAATAATTAATTTCCGTCGATAATAAGTATGTTTTTCTTTTTAATAAATTTACCTAAATAATGTTATTTAATTCCTGTGATTTACAACAATACCACAATATATTACCATAATTTATCAAATATTACCACAATTTATAAAATATTACCGCAAATTTTAAAATATTACCGAAATTGATAAAAAATTACAGCAAATTATCAAATATTACCACAGTACCCGGCCGACAATTATAGACAAGAACAAAAAATAACCACATATTACAAAATAATATTTACACAATCCAGAACTGAGAGATGATACATGCCCTATCTCAACCACCCCCGCCCGCCACCAACGCTGGTGCTCTCATCGATCCCCTGACGCCGCCCTATCTCAACCACGCCCGCCCACCACCAATGCTGGTGCTCTCATCGATCCCCTGACGCCGCCCTGCTCCTGCAATTAACATGTATTTGTTAAAAAAATGGTTTATATCTATAACTGAGTCTAAGCGTTAAAAAATGATAAGTTAGCGTGTTTCGGTTTTGAAATAGGTTTGGATTCGATCGGATCGGCATCCGATAATTCGAAGTTGGAATTATTTCGTATTTCGGACTTGCGAGCGGGTTCTAATTGGATATTTGACCAATTTACGCTCTGATTCACCGATTTAGTGTCTAAGTGTTGGAAAATCATAACTTAGCGTGTTTCGAATATGAAATAAGTTTGGATTTGATCCGATCGTCATCGGATCGGCATCCGATAATTCGAAGTTGGAATTATTTCGTATTTCAGACTTGCGAGCGGGTTCTAATTAGATATTTGACCAATTTACGATTCGATTCACCGATTTAGAGTCTAAGTGTTGGAAAATTATAAGTTAGCGTGTTTCGGATATGAAATAGCTAGGTTTGGATTCGATCGGATCGTCATCGGATCGGCATCCGATAATTCGAACTTGGAATTATTCCATATTTTGGACTTGCGAGCAAATTCTAATTGGATATTTGACCAATTCACGCTCCGATTCACCGATTTAGAGTCTAAGTGTTGGAAAATCATAACTTAGCGTGTTTCGGATATGAAATAGGTTTGGATTCGATCCGATCGTCATAGGATCCGCATCCGATAATTCGAAGTTGGAATTATTCCGTATTTCGGACTTGCGAGCGGGTTCTAATTGGATATTTGACCAATTTACGATTCGATTCACCGATTTAGAGTCTAAATGTTGGAAAATCATAAGTTAGCGTGTTTCGGATATGAAATAGCTAGGTTTGGATTCGATCCGATCGTCATCGGATCGGCATCCGATAATTCGAACTTGGAATTATTCCGTATTTTGGACTTGCGAGCAAATTCTAATTGGATATTTGACCAATTTACGCTCCGATTCACCGATTTAGAGTCTAAGTGTTGGAAAATCATAACGTAGCGTGTTTCGGATATGAAATAGGATTGGATTCGATCCGATCGTCATCGGATCGGCATCCGATAATTCGAAGTTGGAATTATTCCGTATTTCGGACTTGCGAGTGGGTTCTAATTGGATATTTGACCAATTTACGATTCGATTCACCGATTTAGAGTCTAAGTGTTGGAAAATCATAAGTTAGCGTGTTTCGGATATGAAATAGCTAGGTTTGGATTAGATCCGATCGTCATCGGATCGGCATCCGATAATTCGAACTTGGAATTATTCCGTATTTTGGACTTGCGAGCAAATTCTAATTGGATATTTGACCAATTTACGCTCCGATTCACCGATTTAGAGTCTAAGTGCTGGAAAATCATAACTTAGCGTGTTTCGGATATGAAATAGGTTTGGATTCGATCCGATCGTCATCGGATCGGCATTCGATAATTCGAATTTGGAATTATTCCGTATTTCGGACTTGCGAGCGGGTTCTAATTGGATATTTGACCAATTTACGATTCGATTCACCGATTTAGAGTCTAAGTGTTGGAAAATCATAAGTTAGCGTGTTTCGGATATGAAATAGCTAGGTTTGGATTCGATCCGATCGTTATCGGATCGGCATCCGATAATTCAAACTTGGAATTATTCCGTATTTTGGACTTGCGAGCGGGTTCTAATTGGATATTTGACCAATTTACGCACCGATTCACCGATTTAGAGTCTAAGTGTTGGAAAATCATAACTTAGCGTGTTTCGGATATGAAATAGGTTTGGATTCGATCCGATCGTCATCGGATCGGCATCCGATAATTCGAACTTGGAATTATTCCGTATTTCGGACTTGCGAGCGGGTTCTAATTGGATATTTGACCAATTTACTCTCCGATTCACCGATTTAGAGTCTAAGTGTCGGAAAATCATAACTTAGCGTGTTTCAGATATGAAATAGGTTTGGATTCGATCCGATCGTCATCGGATCGGCATCCGATAATTTGAACTTGGAATTATTTCGTATTTCGGACTTGTGAGCGGGTTCTAATTGGATATTTGACCAATTTACGCTCCGATTCACTGATTTAGAGTCTAAGTGTTGGAAAATCATAACTTAGCGTGTTTCGGATATGAAATAGGTTTGGATTCGATCCGATCGTCATCGGATCGGCATCCGATAATTCGAAGTTGGAATTATTCCGTATTTCGGACTTGCGAGCGGGTTCTAATTGGATATTTGACCAATTTACGCTCCGATTCACCGATTTAGAGTCTAAGTGTTGGAAAATCATAACTTAGAGTGTTTCGGATATGAAATAGGTTTGGATTCGATCCGATCGTCATCGGATCCGCATCCGATAATTCGAAGTTGGAATTATTCCGTATTTCCGACTTGCGAGCGGGTTCTAATTGGATATTTGACCAATTTACGCTCCGATTCACCGATTTAGAGTCTAAGTGTTGGAAAATCATAACTTAGCGTGTTTCGGATATGAAATAGGTTTGGATTCGATCGGATCGTCATCGGATCGGCATCTGATAATTCGAACTTGGAATTATTCCGTATTTCGGACTTGCGAGCGGGTACTAATTGGATATTTGACCAATTTACGCTCCGATTCACCGATTTAGAGTCTAAGTGTTGGAAAATCATAACTTAGCGTGTTTCGGATATGAAATAGGTTTGGATTCGATCCGATCGTCATCGGATCCGCATCCGATAATTCAAAGTTGGAATTATTCCGTATTTCGGACTTGCGACCGGGTTCTAACTGGATATTTGAAGAATTTACGCTTCGATTTACCGATTTAGAGTCTAAGTGTTGGAAAATCATAACTTAGCGTGTTTCGGATATAAAATAGGTTTGGATTCGATCCGATCGTCATCGGATCGGCATCCGATAATTCAAACTTGGAATTATTCCGTATTTTGGACTTGCGAGCAAATTCTAATTGGATATTTGACCAATTTACGCTCAGATTCACCGATTTAGAGTCTAAGTGTTGGAAAATCATAACTTAGCATGTTTCGGATATGAAATAGGTTTGGATTCGATCCGATCGTCATCGGATCGGCATCCGATAATTCGAAGTTGGAATTATTCTGTATTTCGGACTTGCGAGCGGGTTCTAATTTGATATTTGACCAATTTACGATTCGATTCACCGATTTAGAGTCTAAGTGTTGGAAAATAATAAGTTAGCGTGTTTCGGATATGAAATAGCTAGGTTTGGATTCGATCCGATCGTCATCGGATCGGCATCCGATAATTCGAACTTGGAATTATTCCGTATTTTGGACTTGCGAGCGGGTTCTAATTGGATATTTGACCAATTTACGCTCCGATTCACCGATTTAGAGTCTAAGTGTTGGAAAATCATAACTTAGCGTGTTTCGGATATGAAATAGGTTTGGATTCGATCCGATCATCATCGGATCAGCATCCGATAATTCGAACTTGGAATTATTCCGTATTTCGGACTTGCGAGCGGGTTCTAATTGGATATTTGACCAATTTATGCTCCGATTCACCGATTTAGAGTCTAAGTGTTGGAAAATCATAAGTTAGCGTGTTTCGGATATGAAATAGGTTTGGATTCGATCCGATTGTCATCGGATCGGCATCCGATAATTCGAACTTGGAATTATTCCATATTTCGGACTTGCGAGCGGGTTCTAATTGGATATTTGACCAATTTACGCTCCGATTCACCGATTTAGAGTCTAAGTGTTGAAAATCATAACTTAGCGTGTTTCGGATATGAAATAGGTTTGGATTCGATCCGATCGTCATCGGATCGGCATCCAATAATTTGAAGTTGGAATTATTCCGTATTTCGGACTTGCGAGCGGGTTCTAATTGGATATTTGACCAATTTACGCTCCGATTCACCGATTTAGAGTCTAAGTGTTGGAAAATCATAACTTAGCGTGTTTCGGATATAAAATAGGTTTGGATTCGATCCGATCGTCATCGGATCGGCATCCGATAATTCGAAGTTGGAATTATTCCGTATTTCGGACTTGCGAGCAGGTTCTAATTGGATATTTGACCAATTTACGATTCGATTCACCGATTTAGAGTCTAAGTGTTGGAAAATCATAAGTTAGCGTGTTTCGGATATGAAATAGCTAGGTTTGGATTCGATCCGATCGTCATCGGATCGGCATCGGATAATTCGAACTTGGAATTATTCCGTATTTTGGACTTGCGAGCGGGTTCTAATTGGATATTTGACCAATTTATGCTACGATTCACCGATTTAGAGTCTAAGTGTTGGAAAATCATAACTTAGCGTGTTTCGGATATGAAATAGGTTTGGATTCGATCCGATCGTCATCGGATCGGCATCCGATAATTCGAACTTGGAATTATTCCGTATTTCGGACTTGCGAGCGGGTTCTAATTGGATATTTGACCAATTTACGCTCCGATTCATCGATTTAGAGTCTAAGTGTTGGAAAATCATAAGTTAGCGTGTTTCGGATATGAAATAGGTTTGGATTCGATCCGATCGTCATCGGATCGGCATCCGATAATTCGAACTTGGAATTATTCCGTATTTCGGACTTGCGAGCGGGTTCTAATTGGATATTTGACCAATTTACGCTCCGATTCACCGATTTAGAGTCTAAGTGTTGGAAAATCATAACTTAGCGTGTTTCGGATATGAAATAGGTTTGGATTCGATCCGATCGTCATCGGATAGGCATCCAATAATTCGAAGTTGGAATTATTCCGTATTTCGGACTTGCGAGCGGGTTCTAATTGGATATTTGACCAATTTACGCTCCGATTTACCGATTTAGAGTCTAAGTGTTGGAAAATCATAACTTAGCGTGTTTCGGATATGAAATAGGTTTGGATTCGATCCGATCGTCATCGGATCCGCATCCGATAATTCAAAGTTGGAATTATTCCGTATTTCAGACTTGCGAGCAGGTTCTAATTGGATATTTGACCAATTTACGCTCCGATTCACCGATTTAGAGTCTAAGTGTTGGAAAATCATAACTTAACGTGTTTCGGATATGAAATAGGTTTGGATTCGATCTGATCGTCATCGGATCCGCATCCGATAATTCGAAGTTGGAATTATTCCGTATTTCGGACTTGCGAGCGGGTTCTAATTGGATATTTGAAGAATTTACGCTTCGATTCACCGATTTAGAGTCTAAGTGTTGGAAAATCATAACTTAGCGTGTTTCGGATATGAAATAGGTTTGGATTCGATCCGATCGTCATCGGATCGGCATCCGATAATTCGAACTTGGAATTATTCTGTATTTCGGACTTGCGAGCGGGTCGTTCTAATTGGATATTTGACCAATTTACGCTCCGATTCACCGATTTGGAGTCTAAGTGTTGGAAAATCATAACTTAGCGTGTTTCGGATATGAAATAGGTTTGGATTCGATCGGATCGTCATCGGATCGGCATCCGATAATTCGAAGTTGGAATTATTTCGTATTTCGGACTTGCGAGCGGGTTCTAATTGGATATTTGACCAATTTACGCTCCGATTCACCGATTTAGAGTCTAAGTGTTGGAAAATCATAACTTAGCGTGTTTCGGATATGAAATAAGTTTGGATTCGATCCGATCGTCATCGGATCGGCATCCGATAATTCGAACTTGGAATTATTCCGTATTTCGGACTTGCGAGCGGGTTCTAATTGGATATTTGACCAATTTACGCTCCGATTCACCGATTTAGAGTCTAAGTATTGGAAAATCATAACTTAGCGTGTTTCGGATATGAAATAGGTTTGGATTCGATCCGATCGTCATCTGATCGACATCCGATAATTCAAAGGTGGAATTATTCTATATTTCGGACTTGCGAGCGGGTTCTAATTGGATATTTGACCAATTTACGCTCCGATTCACCGATTTAGAGTCTAAGTGTTGGAAAATCATAACTTAGCGTGTTTCGGATATGAAATAGGTTTGGATTCGATCCGATCGTTATCGGATCTGCATCCGATAATTCGAAGTTGGAATTATTCCGTATTTCGGACTTGCGAGCGGGTTCTAATTAGATATTTGACCAATTTACGCTCCGATTCACCGATTTAGAGTCTAAGTGTTGGAAAATCATAACTTAGCGTGTTTCGGATATGAAATAGGTTTGGATTCGATCGGATCGTCATCGGATCGGCATCCGATAATTCGAAGTTGGAATTATTCCGTATTTCGGACTTGCGAGCGGGTTCTAATTGGATATTTGACCAATTTACGCTCCGATTCACCGATTTAGAGTCTAAGTGTTGGAAAATCATAACTTAGCGTGTTTCGGATATGAAATAGGTTTGGATTCGATCCGATCGTCATCGGATCGGCATCCGATAATTCGAACTTGGAATTATTCCGTATTTCGGACTTGCGAGCGGGTTCTAATTGGATATTTGACCAATTTACGCGCCGATTCACCGATTTAGAGTCTAAGTGTTGGAAAATCATAACTTAGCGTGTTTCGGATATGAAATAGGTTTGGATTCGATCCGATCGTCCTCGGATCGGCATCCGATAATTCGAAGTTGGATTTATTCCGTATTTCGGACTTGCGAGCGGGTTCTAATTGGATATTTGACCAATTTACGCTCCGATTTACCGATTTAGAGTCTAAGTGTTGGAAAATCATAACTTAGCGTGTTTCGGATATGAAATAGATTTCGATTCGATCCGATCGTCATCGGATCCGCATCCGATAATTCGAAGTTGGAATTATTCCGTATTTCGGACTTGCGAGTGGGTTCTAATTGGATATTTGACCAATTTACGCTCCGATTCACCGATTTATAGTCTAAGTGTGGAAAATCATAACTTAGCGTGTTTCGGATATGAAATAGGTTTGGATTCGATCGGATCGTCATCGGATCGGCATCCGATAATTTGAAGTTGGAATTATTCCGTATTTCGGACTTGCGAGCGGGTTCTAATTGGATATTTGACCAATTTACGCTCCGATTCACCGATTTAGAGTCTAAGTGTTGGAAAATCATAACTTAGCGTGTTTCGGATATGAAATAGGTTTGGATTCGATCCGATCGTCATCGGATCGGCATCCGATAATTCGAACTTGGAATTATTCCGTATTTCGGACTTGCGAGCGGGTTCTAATTGGATATTTGACCAATTTACGCTCCGATTCACCGATTTAGAGTCTAAGTGTTGGAAAATCATAACTTAGCGTGTTTCGGATATGAAATAGGTTTGGATTCGATCCGATCGTCATCGGATCGGAATCCGATAATTCGAAGTTGGAATTATTCCGTATTTCGGACTTGCGAGCGGGTTCTAATTGGATATTTGACCAATTTACGCTCCGGTTCACCAATTTAGAGTCTAAGTGTTGGAAAATCATAACTTAGCGTGTTTCGGATATGAAATAGGTTTGGATTCGATCCGATCGTCATCGGATCGGCATCCGATAATTCGAACTTGGAATTATTCTGTATTTCGGACTTGCGAGCGGGTCGTTCTAATTGGATATTTGACCAATTTACGCTCCGATTCACCGATTTGGAGTCTAAGTGTTGGAAAATCATAACTTAGCGTGTTTCGGATATGAAATAGGTTTGGATTCGATCGGATCATCATCGGATCGGCATCCGATAATTCGAAGTTGGAATTATTCCGTATTTCGGACTTGCGAGCGGGTTCTAATTGGATATTTGACCAATTTACGCTCCGATTCACCGATTTAGAGTCTAAGTGTTGGAAAATCATAACTTAGCGTGTTTCGGATATGAAATAAGTTTGGATTCGATCCGATCGTCATCGGATCGGCATCCGATAATTCGAACTTGGAATTATTCCGTATTTCGGACTTGCGAGCTGGTTCTAATTGGATATTTGACCAATTTACGCTCCGATTCACCGATTTAGAGTCTAAGTATTGGAAAATCATAACTTAGCGTGTTTCGGATATGAAATAGGTTTGGATTCGATCCGATCGTCATCTGATCGACATCCGATAATTCAAAGTTGGAATTATTCCGTATTTCGGACTTGCGAGCGGGTTCTAATTGGATATTTGACCAATTTACGCTCCGATTCACCGATTTAGAGTCTAAGTGTTGGAAAATCATAACTTAGCGTGTTTCGGATATGAAATAGGTTTGGATTCGATCCGATCGTTATCGGATCAGCATCCGATAATTCGAAGTTGGAATTATTCCGTATTTCGGACTTGCGAGCGGGTTCTAATTAGATATTTGACCAATTTACGCTCCGATTCACCGATTTAGAGTCTAAGTGTTGGAAAATCATAACTTAGCGTGTTTCGGATATGAAATAGGTTTGGATTCGATCGGATCGTCATCGGATCGGCATCCGATAATTCGAAGTTGGAATTATTCCGTATTTCGGACTTGCGAGCGGGTTCTAATTGGATATTTGACCAATTTACGCTCCGATTCACCGATTTAGAGTCTAAGTGTTGGAAAATCATAACTTAGCGTGTTTCGGATATGAAATAGGTTTGGATTCGATCCGATCGTCATCGGATCGGCATCCGATAATTCGAACTTGGAATTATTCCATATTTCAGACTTGCGAGCGGGTTCTAATTGGATATTTGACCAATTTACGCGCCGATTCATCGATTTAGAGTCTAAGTGTTGGAAAATCATAACTTAGCGTGTTTCGGATATGAAATAGGTTTGGATTCGATCCGATCGTCCTCGGATCGGCATCCGATAATTCGAAGTTGGATTTATTCCGTATTTCGGACTTGCGAGCGGGTTCTAATTGGATATTTGACCAATTTACGCTCCGATTTACCGATTTAGAGTCTAAGTGTTGGAAAATCATAACTTAGCGTGTTTCGGATATGAAATAGGTTTGGATTCGATCTGATCGTCAACGGATCCGCATCCGATAATTCGAAGTTGGAATTATTCCGTATTTCGGACTTGCGAGCGGGTTCTAATTGGATATTTGACCAATTTACGCTCCGATTCACCGATTTAGAGTCTAAGTGTGGAAAATCATAACTTAGCGTGTTTCGGATATGAAATAGGTTTGGATTCGATCGGATCGTCATCGGATCGGCATCCGATAATTTGAAGTTGGAATTATTCCGTATTTCGGACTTGCGAGCGGGTTCTAATTGGATATTTGACCAATTTACGCTCCGATTCACCGATTTAGAGTCTAAGTGTTGGAAAATCATAACTTAGCGTGTTTCGGATATGAAATAGGTTTGGATTCGATCCGATCGTCATCGGATCGGCATCCGATAATTCGAACTTGGAATTATTCCGTATTTCGGACTTGCGAGCGGGTTCTAATTGGATATTTGACCAATTTACGCTCCGATTCACCGATTTAGAGTCTAAGTGTTGGAAAATCATAACTTAGCGTGTTTCGGATATGAAATAGGTTTGGATTCGATCCGATCGTCATCGGATCGGCATCCGATAATTCGAAGTTGGAATTATTCCGTATTTCGGACTTGCGAGCGGGTTCTAATTGGATATTTGACCAATTTACGCTCCGGTTCACCGATTTAGAGTCTAAGTGTTGGAAAATCATAACTTAGCGTGTTTCGGATATGAAATAGGTTTGGATTCGATCCGATCGTCATCGGATCGGCATCCGATAATTTGAAGTTGGAATTATTCCGTATTTCGGACTTGCGAGCGGGTTCTAATTGGATATTTGACCAATTTACGCTCCGATTCACCGATTTAGAGTCTAAGTGTTGGAAAATCATAACTTAGCGTGTTTCGGATATGAAATAGGTTTGGATTCGATCCGATCGTCATCGGATCGGCATCCGATAATTCGAACTTGGAATTATTCCGTATTTCGGACTTGCGAGCGGGTTCTAATTGGATATTTGACCAATTTACGCTCCGATTCACCGATTTAGAGTTTAAGTGTTGGAAAATCATAAGTTAGCGTGTTTCGGATATGAAATAGCTAGGTTTGGATTCGATCCGATCGTCATCGGATCGGCATCCGATAATTCGAACTTGGAATTATTCCGTATTTTGGACTTGCGAGCGGGTTCTAATTGGATATTTGACCAATTTACGCTCCGATTCACCGATTTAGAGTCTAAGTGTTGGAAAATCATAACTTAGCGTGTTTCGGATATGAAATAGGTTTGGATTCGATCGGATCGTCATCGGATCGGCATCCGATAATTCGAACTTGGAATTATTCCGTATTTCGGACTTGCGAGCGGGTTCTAATTGGATATTTGACCAATTTACGCTCCGATTCACCGATTTAGAGTCTAAGTGTTGGAAAATCATAACTTAGTGTGTTTCGGATATGAAATAGGTTTGGATTCGATCCGATCGTCATCGGATCGGCATCCGATAATTCGAACTTGGAATTATTCCGTATTTTGGACTTGCGAGCGGGTTCTAATTGGATATTTGAAGAATTTACGCTTCGATTCACCGATTTAGAATCTTAGTGTTGGAAAATCATAAGTGTGATAATATGATCTAAACTCAAATTAGTAAGATTCATATTTTTAACTAATATTATAAAGATTAGTAAGTACCTGATCATGAGCCACCGCTAGACCGGCTTATGAAGTCATTAAGCCGACGCTCTAGTTCCCTGCGAGCTTCTCTTTCCTCATCGAGGGCCTTCTTCTCCGCCTCAACCCTCTGCTCGAGGGCCTGCCTCTGCTCTCGCTCCGCCTCAATCCTCTGCTCGAGGGCCTGCCTCTGCTCTCGCTCTGCGTCTAGCGCAGACTACAGCTGAGTGATAGCACCGGTCTGGGTGTCCCGTGCCCTCGAGCGCATACCCTCTCGTCCAAAGTAGGAGGAGGGCGTGACTCCAAGGCCCGTACAGAGGACACGGCCGTGCGTGGCAGGTCTCAGCACAGTATCCATCGCTGAGTCGACAGATACTGAGCTGGAGGAGGAGCCGGCCTCACCCGACGGGGTCACCAGAAGTCGCATCCTCTCCTACATAAAAACAACCAATGATATTCAATGATATTTTATGGCATATGTATAAGAATATATTAACAGTAATTTAATTACTTACCACTTGCGAGGCAACCCTGTCGTCCAGAAATGCCCCATCGATACGCCGCCTCCTAGAGGCCTCAAAAAGGTCAATCCTATTAGGCTCGTGGCCCAAGGACTGTGTCTGTTGGATATATAAAATAAATAGATGAGTTAATATAACATGTATAGAGCTTTAAATAATAACAATGTTTGTATCATTTACCAGCTGCTGGGCAAGCAGGGGCATGGAGGTCCTCCCCTTCACTGGAGCAGGTGTCGTCGAGGCACTTCTATTCTGCTTGCCTATAGCAGATTTATTCTGTGCAATCGATTAAATTTTGAAACATCAATACAAATTTTTAGTATAACATTAAAACAAGTACGAATCAACAAAATTATAATTATACCTGAAAGCTAGGGGTGGCCCAGTGAGCGACTAAAAACTGTAGAATGTGTAGCGATGGCGCGTCTCTCGTCCCGGCCGCAGCCTGTACCTCCTCAGCCGGCTGGCAGACCAAGTAACCGTAGAGCTGGTAGAGCTCGTAACGGTAATCCCTGTACCGCTCACCCATCGTCTTCCACAAGTCCTCCCGATGGGTGTCGGTTTCCATGTTCTCCCATTTAAATTTCTCCTGTAAAATCTATTTAGAAACAAGTCATTTTATCAAATCAAATTATAAAGAAGTACGATATTATTCTAAAATGCTTTAATGAAACTAACGTACCAAAAACTGCTGATACATCCTCTCCTTATAGGATGCATCAATGTTCTTCCACCCCCTTAACCCTACAATCGGGGCATTCCTCTCCTCCCGTACTATCATGCCGACCCACGTGACGGCGTCAGAAGCATGCTCACCCACAAAGGTCCTGCCGCTCCACTGTAGGGACAGCGGCTCACGTAAGGCCGACAAGCGTCGGGCCGTCGTCACGCCCCGGTCGCCTACGTGCCTGGTCGACCCTGCAAATAAAATATACATCAGTACTGAAGAAGTATTTACAACATGTATAAAACTTTAGATCAAAACATTACCTATGGGCGTAGACGCTATAGCCGAGTGCTGAGCACTGCTCGAAGCTCCGGAGGCTGCGACCATAGCAGGAGCTGGTGTGGAGAGAGGAACAGTACTACCAAATCCGGATGGCTCAGCCTCGGACCCTGGGGTGGCAGCCGGAGCGCTCCGAGCTACCCCACCCCTGCCTCTGCCTCTACGAACATATGACCGTGATGCCATCTGAAACAATTTAATTTACATAGGAAACAGTAAGATTTACATATGAAACAATATGAAACAGTTTGATTTACATATGAAACAGTATGATTTACATATAAAACAATATGAAACAGTTAGACTCTAAATCGGTTAATCGGATCGTAAATTGGTCAAATATCCAATTAGAACCCGCTCGCAAGTCCGAAATACGGAATATAATTCTAAGTTCGAATTATCGGATGCCGATCCGATGACGATCGGATCGAATCCAAACCTATTTCATATCCGAAACACGCTAAGTTATGATTATCCAACACTTAGACTCTAAATCGGTGAATCGGAGCGTAAATTGGTCAAATATCCAATTAGAACCCGCTCGCAAGTCCGAAATACGGAATAATTCCAAGTTCGAATTATCGGATGCGGATCCGATGACGATCGAATCGAATCCAAACCTATTTCATATCCGAAACACGCTAAGTTATGATTTTCCAACACTTAGACTCTAAATCGGTGAATCGGAGCGTAAATTGGTCAAATATCCAATTAGAACCCGCTCGCAAGTCCGAAATACGGAATAATTCCAACTTCGAATTATCGGATGCCGATCCGATGACGATCCGATCGAATCCAAACCTATTTCATATCCGAAACACGCTAAGTTATGATTTTCCAACACTTAGACTCTAAATCGGTGAATCGGAGCGTAAATTGGTCAAATATCTAATTAGAACCCGCTCGCAAGTCCGAAATACGGAATAATTCCAACTTTGAATTATCGGATGCGGATCCGATGACGATCCGATCGAATCCAAACCTATTTCATATCCGAAACACGCTAAGTTATGATTTTCTAACACTTAGACTCTAAATCGGTGAATCGGAGCGTAAATTGGTCAAATATCCAATTAGAACCCGCTCGCAAGTCTGAAATACGGAATAATTCCAAGTTCGAATTATCGGATGCCGATCCGATGACGATCGGATCGAATCCAAACCTATTTCATATCCGAAACACGCTAACTTATGATTTTCCAACTCTTAGACTCTAAATCGGTGAATCGATCGGATCGTAAATCGGTGAAACGGTATGATTTATATATGAAACGGTATGATTTACATATGAATCGGTGAAACGGTATGATTTACATATGAATCGGTGAAACGGTATGATTTACATATGAAACAATATGATATACATATGAAACAATATGATTTATATATGAAACAATTTGATTTAAATATGAAACAATTTGATTTACATACGGTCTAGTCATTTTCTGTCTCATCTCTGTCACTCTCATCGCTTCCCTCTTCTATTATTTGATCTGCATTCGCTGTCCAGTTTATATTGTCGACATCTTCATTTTCGTCGTGCACTGCGTCGACAATGATTATCTCATCATTCTGGTATGCATCCAAATCATCATCGACGACCCCCGCATCCTTGTCTCCCATGTCATAAAAATCTCTGGGTGGTGACCTGACTACAATTTGCCAACCTGAAGAGGTATTATCCGGTGCATAAAATATCTGTTGCGCTTGAGAGGCAAGAATGAATGGATCTTCATATTGGGTATTCAATCTCTTGGCAGTGTTGATGCTGATAAAACCGTATTTGTCGACATTATAACCAGTCCCGCGATTATTAACATCATACCAATCGCATTTGAATAATACGATCCGATTTTGGCCAAGGAATTTAATCTCGAGAATCTCGTTGAGGACGCCGTAGAAGTCGATATTTTCTAATTCTTCTTGCTCACCGTTGACGACAACCCCACTATTTTGGGTTCTTCGTGATTTTTCACTATCTTTCGTCCAAAATCTATAACCGTTCACGATATAACCATCGTACGATATTGCGTCTTGCAAAGGACTACAAGATAAGCGCTAGAGATCCTTATTCATCAGCGGATCGTGGTTGTCGTGCAGCTCCTGTGCCTATAATAACCATATGACATTCATGATATGAACACATAATTATTGTTCGGTAATGGATGTCAATGAAATTCAGTAATGATGTGAATACTTACGTGTTTTTCGAACCACGATGGGAATTCACGATCATGAATTTGGGGAGCATTTCGAGTACCCCGATTATTAATGATGGCTTTATGCTTCCTGTTTTACCGGTTATGAATTAGATTATAATTAGCACATATACTTAATGAATGGACTGAAAGAATGAGTAAATGATCGTAAAATGCTTACTCAATGAATGGCCACACTTCATCACATTGGCGCAACACATACATATGTGCCTGTTGAATCTCATCTACAGACAATCGACGGGTTTTGCCTCCTCCTACAGGTCTACCCATTTCGACAAATATAGACAGACCCCCATCGAAGTCTATTGGACCACCGTCATAGTTCCGCTCAAGTTGATTGAATCGCGTGTCTATACCATGTAGGTATCTTGAGCAGAATGTTAGACATTCTTCTGCTAGGTATCCTTCAGCAATTGATCCCTCCGGACGACTTTTATTACGAACATATGATTGCAATGTTCGTAAGTACCTAATTTGAGAAAAAAATATTTGGATGAATATATCAAGAACGATCAAATACATTGTGCGAATGAGACGAGACGATTACCTCTCGATAAAATACATCCACCGGTAATGAACTGGGCCGCCGAGTTTGGCCTCATTTGCCAAGTGAACGGTCAAATGCACCATGACATCAAAGAAGGAAGGTGGAAATATCATCTCTAACTTGCACAATGTGAGCACAATATCCCTCTCCATCTGTTCAAGTTGGTCCACTCTAAGTACCTTCGAGCATAACTGTCTGAAAAAAGTGCTGAGCTCAATTAACGGACCGGACACATGTTCGGTTAAATTCCCACGTATAGCAAGAGATAACAATCGCTGCATAAGAACATGACAATCGTGGCTCTTTAATCCAGACAACTTCCGGCCGTTCTCTTGCACGTATCGTGCGATATTCGAAGAATAACCGTCTGACGTTTTCACAGACCGTAGGAATGCACATCAGGCTGCCTTTTGCTGTGAGCTCATGGTGTAGCATGCAACTGGCAACACATACTTATCCCCAATCTCTTGGGGATGAAGTGATTTTCGGATGCCCAACTCCTTAAGATCAAGACGAGATTTAAGATTATCATTCGTCTTACCGTCGAGATTCAGCAGTGTTCATATAATATTGTCACACACATTTTTCTCGATATGCATGACATCCAAGTTATACCGCAAGAGTAGGCTGCTCTAGTACGGTAGTTTAAAGAAAATACTCTTCTTCTTCCAGTTATGCTCACGCGTAGAATCTTCATGCGTTCTCTTCTTTTTACCTTTTCCAAGTGCCACGTCATCAAGCTGATCCAATTCGCACAAGACTTCTACCCCCGAAAGCTGCTCCGGGGCTTTTGCAAGTTCCTTCTTGCCGTTGAAAGCTCTTTTGTTCTGCCTCCACTTATGGCCGTCACCAAGGAATCTTCGATGACCCATATAACAGAACTTGCCTCCGTTCTTCAACCGTAATAAATCTGTCTCCTTATTGCATGTAGGGCACGCCAATTTTCCTTTAGTACTCCATCCGGATAAGTTGGCATATGCAGGAAAATCGTTGATGGTCCATAGAAGTGCCGCATGCATCCAAAAATTCTGGCGCAACGAGGCATCATACGTATCGGCCCCAACTTCCCATAACTCGTTCAACTCCTCAATCAACGGCTGCAAGTAAACGTCAATATCATTACCAGGCGACCTGGGTCCGGGAATGAGCAAGGAGAGCATTGTGTATGGCTTTTTTAAGCACATCCAGGGAGGCAAATTGTATGGAACTAGGACAACTGGCCAAATGCTGTACGACACACTCATATTCCCAAAGGGATTGAAGCCATCGCTAGCAAGCCCTAACCTGACGTTGCGAACTTCACATGCGAATTCAGGATAGGTATGATCAAAATCTTTCCACGTCAGAGAGTCGGCGGGATGTCTCATAATCCCGTCATCTGTACGTTCTCGTGCATGCCACCTCATGTGCTCAGCAGTCTTCGATGACATAAACAACCTCTGAAGCCTGTCCCTGAGCGGGAAGTATAGGAGAACCTTTGCAGATACATTTTTCTTCCTTCGACTGGTACTAGACTCGGCATCTGTCTCTTTATATCTCGTTGCTCCGTATATGTGGCATGACCGTGCATGTTCGTACTCTTTCCGGTACAACATACAATCGTTCACGCATGCATCAATTTTCTCATAACCCAGACTGAGATCTTTAATTGTCTTCTTCGCCTCGTAGAATGATTTCGGTACTATCTCACCCATAGGAAAAGCCTCTTTCAGCAACTCTACCAATATATTAAATGACTTATTACTCCAACCATTGAGGCACTTCAAATGAAGAAGCTTTACAGTGAAAGAGAGTTTTGAAAACTTCTCACACCCCGGGTATAGAGGTTGTTCGGCATCTTTAAGCAATCTGTAGAACTTGTCCGCTTCGATATTGGGCTGATCACCTGACGGTGTTTCTGTGCCTATTCCACCTTGCAAATCATGTATCATACCCTGCATGTCATCGTCATCGTCTGTATTAATATTATCATCAGCGATCACTGTGTTTGAAGTTTCACCGTGAGCTGCCATGGGGACTGCATCTAGCTCCTCACCGTGCGAGAACCAACGGGTATAGGTAATGTCAATGCCACGCATTACCAGATCAACCTCACATTCCTCTCGAACCTTCCTAATCACCCTTCCGCAGTCTATACAGGGACACACAATTTTTCCATCAAGCGGTGCAAGACGCTCAAATGCAAAATCCAGAAATTTCCTGACTCCTTCTCTGTACTCTTGGCTCATGCGATTCGAATTACGCATCCAACTCTTATCGATCGAAGACATCTTCGTCTATCTGGCTATACAACACCTGACATATAATTTCAAACAATGTTATAAGACTCCGCACAATTTCGGTTTTGGTTCCCGGGTATGGAACACCGAACCAAAACTTCTACAGGCCATCCACATCCCTAATGGATGAGTGTATTATGATGAGTAGACTAGTCACATAGTAAACCCTAGGGTTGCTGGCCAGTATTTGAACTGCTGATAGTTCGAATGCTAGGCATAGCACCAAAGTTATGCGACAGTAAGTCAACAAGTCAGGGAGCCTCATCAAGTAAACACTTGGGGTCTGACGGTTCTCTCTGTCGCTCGAGTAGATTTATGGCTTTAGCATACCTCATATCACACCGAACCGACAAAAACCGACCATTTCAGTTTCGGTTTCGATTTCGGTTTTGATTTTTCGTAAACCAAAAAAAATATAACCGACAAAACCCACACCGAAACCGACCGACAAAACCGACGCTCACCCTAGTCTAAAAACTACATTTTGCCCCCCATTCCCCCATTCAATTCAGTTTTGATAGGATAAAAATCAATGTTTTAAAACACGAAAACTCGACTCGACTCGAAACCTTAATGAGTCGAGTAGACACGACAACTCGGCTAAAACCCGACAAAACTCGAGTCGAATCGAAACTCAGCCGAGTCGGATCGAAACTCGAGTTTTGGACCGAGTCGAATCGAAACTCAGCCGAGTCGAGTCGACTCGGCCGAGTTTCGAGTGGACTCGGAGGGTGGATCAGCGAACGAAGAACACCGAATATCACATTCGAAGAACATACCATCACCCAATACATTAAATTCAACTCCAAACATAATCTATTCATGGTAGCAATAACATAATTATACAAACTGCAACGACCCCGATAGAATCCGGCTCACCAACATTAAAATAAAAAAAAAATTATAGAAAACCCTAAAGGGCAAAAACCATTGTCAAACAAGCAAACCCTACAATACATTTTAAGAGAGCATTTACCAATAAATATCGATCGGGTGAAAAGAAAATCCATCCACATATGCAAAGTAGCAAACCCTACATTATATGTCTGATCATTATCTAAGCAAGCACTGCATATCCCATTACCAACCATTATATATATAGAGAGAGAGAGCGAGAGAGAGAGAAATGGGTCGTCTCCCATACCTCGTCAGCGGCCAAGACCAGAAAGGAAGAGGCACCCAGAAGCTTTTCGATTTCTCTCTCGACCCAGCAGGACCCCCTCCTCTTTCCCTCGATTCGAGTAATACCGGGGTGGGGGACGGATTTAGAGAGAGAGCGAGAGAGAGGGGCGGGGCAGGATCGAGTAATACCGGGGTGGGGGACGGATTTAGAGAGAGCGAGAGAGAGGGGCGGGGCGCGCAGGAAAGATCGAAACAGATAGAATAGAGAAGGGGATCGCGCTGAGTTTAAATAGGTTAGGGTTTTTACCGACGGAACGTTTAAGTCCGTCGGTATAAATAATATTTATACCGACGGACACATAATAGCCGTCGGTACAAATAATCTTTATACCGACGAAAACATCATATCCGTCGGTAAACCTATACTACGAAACTCAGGGTTCCATTTTTTCCAGAGGCTCGGTTTTTACCCTGAGTTTCGTCGGGACAATTTTCCCGACGGAAATTTTATTACCGTCGGTATCGTACCGACGGTCATATAATTTCCGTCGGTATAATTATTTATACCGACGGATATATAACGTCCGTCGGTAAAAACCACCGACGAAACTCAGGGTTCCATTTTTTCCAGAGGCTCGGTTTTTACCCTGAGTTTCGTCGGGACAATTTTCCCGACGGACATTTTATTACCGTCGGTATCGTACCGACGGCCATATAATTTTCGTCGGTATAATTATTTATACCGACAGAAATATAACCTCCGTCGGTAAAAACCGCCGACGAAACTCAGGGTTCCATTTTTTTCCAGAGGCTTGGTTTTTACCCTGAGTTTCGTCGTGACATTGTACCGACGGCCTTTATGTAGCCGTCGGCATAAAGTATTTTACCGACGGTACATATATGTACTGTCGGGATAAATAATTTTACCGACGAATAATATTTGACCGTCGGTAATAAATGTGCAAAAAAAATTTTAAAAATTGAAGTTATAATACCGACGGATATTATAGTCACCGTCGGTAAAAAGTGTATTATTACCGACGGTGACAATAATGTCCGTCGGTAAAGACCCTCTTTCTTGTAGTGTGGAGACTGTCGTCAGACTCGAATGATCATATGACTACGTTCCTTCCAGGTTGACCTATACATCGTACCTCTGATTACCCCGTTGAGTAATCCAACACGGTCAACAGTCAAACTGATGACCACCAGGATTAAGTTTGGTACAGTATAAGTCAGACCAAGAAACGCACCTCCCGATAGGGGTGTAGATGGCCTGTAGGAGTAACACGCTGATGCAACACCAGCCGGGTAACCTAGTACACCGTGGTTTTGTATCACTGTATACAGATCCTTACACATTGGTGCGCCAAAGCACCACGCAACTGGTTAGTCCATCAGACGTGGTTCCTCAGGATTTAGGATTGTTTTACCCTAAGCAGAAACACGACTTAATGTACCAGTGTTTGCTCACTGATCTGTACACCGTGTTAGTTCCATTCGGCCACAGACAAAGTACATGGTGATGACCATGGTGAAGACTTCCCATGAACTGCATGTTATCCCTAACAGCTTATCATGATGAGACGACCAACCTGATCATAGCTGTGAACTTATTTAGATTATATGGGACCAATCCACTCTGTCTTCTACTCAATGGACTACCATATAACCATGGCTTTCTGTTCTTAAAAAAATATGTAACTACGTTACGTACATATATGCATCTCATATAATAACTATTAATATTTATTTATTAGATCAAAACATAAAGTTTTACAAGTTTAGAACACATCAATCCTAACAATCTCCCACTTGGTCTAGCGAAGCAAAACAATTTTGACTCCCATCGCGTCCACATGTCGCTCGAATGTCTTGATAGGTATTGCCTTGGTGAAAGGATCAGCAATATTATCTTTAGATGCAATATGTCTCACCGCTACTCGCCCTTGCTTTTGAAACTACCGAATCAAGTGGAATTTGCGCTCGATGTGCTTCCCCTTCTTGTGATGTCTTGGCTCCTTTGCTTGTGCTACCACCCTACTATTATTGCAGTAAAGCACAATAGCTAACTGAGCCTCTGGTACACACCCCAAATCCGTAAGGAATTTCTTGAGTCATACCGCCTCTTTGGCTGCCTCGCACGCTGCAACGTACTCAGCCTCTGTGGTAGAGTCCGCGATGTATTTCTTCTTCACACTCTGCCAACTAACCGTTGCTCCTCTTAACATAAATATAAATCATGATGTCAATTTTTTGGATTCCAAATCTTATATAAAGTCAGAATCTGTATATCCAATCGGCGTCAGTTCTTGTCCAGTGTAAACTAACTCATAGTCCCTTATTCTACGAAGGTACTTGAGTATACACTTCACATATATCCAGTGATCTGGACCTGAATTCGACTAAAACTGACCCATCATGCCTACTGCAAAACAGATATTTGGCCTTGTATAATGCATAGCATACATTAAACTACCTACTACCGAAGCATAAGGTATCTTCTGCATATCTGCTCTCTCCTCAGGTGTCTTAGGGCATTGATCCTTAGACAGCTTTACGCCATATTTAAATGGCATAAAACCCTTCTTGGAGTTTTGCATGTCAAACCTAACCATAACCTTATCTATATACGCGGCATGTCAGCGAGAGAATCCTGTTCTGACGATCTCGTGTTACCTTGATCCCCAAAATATAACTCGCTTTACCTAGGTCTTTCATATCGAACTATGTTAACAACCAGACCTTTACCATTGACAATGTTCCAATATTATTTCCAATGAGCAGCATATCATCTACATAAAGTATCAAATATGCTACTGTAGTCTTATCACTCCTCTTGTATACACATGGTTCATCCTTATTTTGAGTAAATCTATATGACTAGATTGCCTAATCAAAATAAATGTTCCAACTTCTAGATGCTTGCTTTAGTCTATAAATGGACTTTTGCAACTTGCAAACTAGATGCTCATGGCCCTCTGACTCAAAACCTAGTAGCTACATCATATTTATGTCTTCTTCCAAATCTTCATTGAAGAATACTGTCTTGATATCCATTTGTCACATCTCCCAGTTGTAATGGGCTGCAATGGATAGGAGGATCTGAATAGACTTTATCATAGCTACCGGCAAGAAGGTTTCATCAAAGTTGATTCGTTCTCTCTGGGTATAACCCTTGACAACTAATCTAGCTTTATAAGTCTCAATGGAACCATCAGATCCTCTTTTCTTTTTATACACCCAATTACACCCAATAGGTTTAATATTGGATGATGGTGTAACAAGAGTCCAGATAGCATTGTAGGACATTGATGCAATTTCAGAATATGGGGATGCCCTGCACATGTGCGAAGGGATAAAAGGGAAAAGATAGAATCTAAATCCAGAGTATGTCTATTTATAGGGTATTCCAAGGAGATCAAAGGAGGACTATTTTATGATCCTGAGAAAAAGAAGGTAGTCGTTTCTACGAATGTCTTTTTTCTAGAGTAGGATTATATTACAGACCACAAGATTGACTACTAGTAAGGTGGTTCTAGATAAACTGCTGGGTACTAGAACAAATAGCGCATCCGAAAGTATAGTGGGATGTTATCCCATGCTCCACCAAATATCCAAGGAACTCGTTAGATAGTTACTCACCTCCTCAATCAGATCGAAGGGTTTTTATACACTTCCCTATCTGCTTTTCTACTTCAGCCCTGAACTCTTTAAAGATATCAAAGGATTCTGACTTTCGATGCATCAGATAAATATAACCATATCTTGAGTAATCATCAGTAAAAGTGATGAAGTACTCATGGCCTCCTATCGCCTTGACGCTTATGGGTCTATATACATCTGAATGGATTAACTCCAATACCTCAATAGCTCTTACTTCCTTGCCTTTAAAGGACCTCTTGGTCATCTTGCCTTCTAAGCAGGATTCATAGGTGGGAAGGATCTCTATAGGATCTATTTCCAGAAGTCCGGCCTTCACCATCCTATGGATCATGTCTAAGCCAATATGGCCAAGTCGTAAGTGCCACAACTGGGTTAAATTCTCCGAAGGTTTCTTACGCCTAGATGAATTAACATTAAATACTGAAGTTATTATGTTATCTTTTTCAAAATTAGGACTGACAATATAGAGATTATTCTGAACCATTCCTCTTATTATAAAAGTTCTATTCAGCTTAAACGATACATCAGAAGTATTAAAATAAACTGAATAACCTTTATGAACTAAAGAAGAAATAAAAATCAAATTACGTCTCAAGGACGGTATTTAAAAAACATCTCTAAGAGTCAAAGTCTTATTATTCGAAAAACTAAGAGTAATATCTTCAACAGCTTCAGCAGCAGCCACGGCCTCAATTCCCATGCTCAAGGTTACCTCTCCATCAAGCAACCTTCTGCTTTTCCGAAACCCTCGAAGAGAGTTACAGGCATGGTTAGTGGATCCTGAATCCACAATCCAACTAGCAAAAGAACTGCTACTCGAAAGAAATGATTCAACAACTAGGAGTTGTAGATTACCTTCATCAGCATTCTGAGATTTCTTGCAGTCCTTCTTCCAATGACCCTTCTGGCCACACCAGAAACACTTCGTGCCCGGTTTTTTTGATTCGCCGGACTTGGGGGCTCTCACAAAGTCTTGCATAGGCGCTGACTTAGGTTTCTTCTTGTGTTTCTTGCCTTGAGATTTATCAGACTTCTTGAAGGATCTGCATTGCATGTGAAGTTCTTCGCCATTCTGCTTGAAGCTATCCTCAGCTGCCTAGAGAGTTCCTAGAAGCTCTACATTTGTCATAGCCAACTTGTTCAAATTAAAGTTGGTGACAAAGCCTTCAAAGGCTCCAGATAGTGACGAGAGGAAGATATCTATCATCATCTCGCCTTCTAGCACAATGTCCATGGTTGCTAGTTTATTCTGGAACCCAAATATTTTCATCATGTGTTCCCAAACTAGTGTCCCATCAGACATCTTAGTACTGACGAGTTTCTTGATGGTAAGGTATCACGTAACGCGATTGTGAACTTCAAATATTTTTTTCAAGTATAATATCATGTCAGAAGTGTCGGACATCTCCTCAACTTGCTTCTACAGAGTTATTTACAAGGATGCTATTATATAGCATTTACACATTTCATTAGATTCCTTTCAGTCAGTAAATGCCTTTAATTGTGCCTCTGTGGCATTGGGTCCTGACAAATCTGGCTCAGGATAATTCAGGGTTGTCATATGTTTACCAATCTTTAAGACCAGATACAGGTTGTGCTTCTAGTCCTCATAGTTGGGACCGGTAAGTTTATAGTCATTTAGGATAGCGGATAAGGGGTCTAACTTGGTCATCTGAAAATAAAAGATTGAATAATGAGAATGCATGAAAACTTATTTTATGGATTTTTAAAACAAGTTAATTATATCCATATGTTAACGCTACCCTCAAGCGAAGCCATCTCTATGGATTAATTAACCATGTATGTAAGATTTCGGAATCGACTGCACCTGCCCTAGGGGGCATCATGCAACGTCAATTCGCTTACACGGGCCTTTCTCCGCTTACACGGGCCTTTCCTTGACCCTATCCAAATATGCCAACTTAGGGCTTTGATGGACCATGGTTATCTTTTGGCCAGTTCCACGTGATCCCTATTGTCTGAGCAATGGATGCCTCACATATACTTCGGATGTTTACCCACGAGCCTAAGCAATTGCGACATGAATTTCATGCGACCCCCACTAGGGTGGGAAAAAGACCCTTCTCTCCTTGCCTCGTAATCGTCATATCCGTAGGGAGGTCATTAAGTTATTTAGCATGGAACCACATAGCTCCCATCCTAGGGGATGTAAAGTTATGCATTCTCATTCAAACACAAAATAACTGGCTGTGGAGGCTAGAGGATCTCTAACAGTCCTCTTTTGCATCCCTTATTTAATTTGAGGATTATTTTGCGAGTATGATTTTATACCAATGTAAAAGTAGCGACCTCCTATATATTAGACCCTGGTCACACCATGCTCCTATTAGCGCTTCAAGCCTTTCGCCTAGCATTAATCATTCTTGGAATATCATAGTCTCTGTCTCAAGTGGATTTCTCCATTCAAGAGTCACATTACATATTCCAAGAACATCGATGCTTTGCAAACTTGGCTATCACGCTAATGCCCTGGAGCTTAGCCTAAAGTCAAACACACTGGAAAGGACTCCCACTAGTCAGGGTGCCTCTCTTATAAATTTGACAATTGATGTTCAATGGATCTCCATCTCATCTTAGGTTTCGATGCTGGCCAAATAGGCATACTTGACTAGTCGGGTGTTAACCTAATGGTGGCATAACCATATGTGATGGGATCCCACTAACTTCAAAAGTCAACTAAATAATATGCATCATATAGCAGGATCATATCCTAATACAGTCGCTTGGACCGGAGGGAAAAGGCATCCCATTAAAAACTGATAATAATATTATTCATTGGAGTTCGATATGAAACATAAAGAACTAATAAAGAAAGCAACCATTAAACTGAATTAAGTTCAGGGTCCGACCCCTGAACCTAATTAGCACAGCGCATGCCTCTAGCTTCCTTCGCAAGGTCCCTCGGTCTGGCTTTTTCGTCGCGCTTGCGAATACTTTATCGGATCATCTTCATCCTCCAAGGTTCCGCTTACGCTCCCGATGGTGGATTTCTTTGGAATAACTTTCTTCTCGATCTGTAATTGAAAAACTTCTAGTATGCTTCGAGCAAGTGCTCGCTCATACATAATTTCCTAGAAAGAAAAAAAAACATGCCTAGGAAAAAGGCCATGGGAACCGAGGATGGTCAACCCCCATTACTCGCCCAATCTACGGCTCTAAAACATACCCACACACATAGAGAGCAAATCCTGACAATGGCTAACTCGGGATCCGACCCCCGATAGCAAGTACAAGCATAGATCTAGATTTTATAACGGCGCCCTGCAAGCACGATTTATAGAACAAATACAATATATATACATATGCATGATCTAAGTGTAAGAACCCCGATGATATCACGCGTTCATCATGCGCACATATGATGGTTTCATAAATAGTCATGAAACACACACCACTAATGCGGCTCTGATACCAATTATTGAAAATAATCCTATGATAGAGGCTCGCAGCGGAAGCGATAAAGCGGTCAAAAGACCGTTCATGGTGCACATTACATGATTTAAACTTTCATCGAAACTAATCTACATGTGCATGTATATGTGTGCACGTGAATCGAACACCCTAACGACAATCTAGTGTAATAATTAACTAGTATGAATGCAAATCAAAGAACTCGCTAGATTTACTTGTTAGAATATTCCTACCTTCGTGCGGATCTTTTAATCGCAGATAATTATCTTCTTTATCGATGGAGATGGAAGAACGTCCGCGAAGAAGCCGATGGTATATCGAGAGATGATGCCTTCTTGTTCACCCGATCTCGCATGATGCACGGTACGTCGCTCTTAGATTTCTGAGTGCCTTCAAAGAACAACCCTTCTTCTTCTATGAAACTCCACGCGAGAAAGACGAAGTCGCAAGCAGGGAAGTAGGGAGAGATGAGAGAAAGAACTAGGGAGATTAGAGAGGGGGGTTCGGTTTTTTGGAGTACCCATGGCCGGCCCCCTCATGCTCCTTTTATAGGGCCGGTCTACCCCCTTGGATAAGGATCCAAGGGGATAAGATTATCCCCCAAAAATCTTTCCAAAATCTCCCTTTTATCTCTCCATCTATTTATCCGTTTTCCGCACTTTTAGGATTTGGATTTGACCAATTCAAACCCTGTCTTTATCCCTATGGCTGGCCCTATTAATGGGGGATTCTCATCCCTACAATATAGGGCCGGCCCTAGCATGGTCTTTCACTACTAGGGTCGGCCACAAGTGAGATCTGCCAGAGTGAGTTTTTACCAAAACGCCCTGATGTCTCAATTTGACCATTTTTAGTGTACGAAACCTAGCGGCCATTTCTTAACTGATCTTTACCAGTTACTTAACTAAATTAACTGAGGCCACCGAAGGGTGCCTCTAGTAAAGTCAACTAGTCAACTCGTAACATATCCTGGTGCATCGCACCTATGCAGCGAAGTTCACTTATGGTTAAGGATAACTACCTGCGCCTCTGTACTAGTCTCGGACTTACCCCTTAGTACTGGCATATAGTTACGCATATACCGTGCTCTAGTACTAAGCACACACGGAGCATAGACTTCTTTCATCCTCTTACTGCTCACTGTGTTCCGAGGAAATAGTTCAAGAACCGTACATAATGTAGATAAGGTGGAACCATCAGGGATTGGGGTTCATGGCTTCCAACTCAAAGCTCGATCGACACACTACCTGAGTATATCATCGATCCTCTGAGCTCGAGTTAACCTGCATGGCCACCCAGAGTGTGACGCAGGCTGTACTCCAATTCACCCGGACTTACTATATTCTCTGTCATACCCCTGCTCTCCGCTTAGTAGTGGTAAACCCACTGTCCCTCCACTTAATACCATAATTCACTTCGAGCAGTGGAGATTACCGTCAGATTCAAATGATCATATGACTTGGTTCCTTCCAGGTTGACCTATATATCGTACCTCTGATTACCCCATCAAGTAATCCAACCTGGTCAACAGTCAAACTGATAACCACCAGGCCTGGGTTTGGTACAGTGTAACTCAGACCAAGGAACGCACCTCCCGACTGGGGTGTGGATGGCCTGCAGGAATGACACGCTAATGCAACGCCAACCGGATAACCCAGTATACCGTGGTTTTGGATCACTACATACGGATCCTCACACATTGGTACGCCAAAGTACCACGCAACTGGTTAGTCCATCAGACGTAGTTCCTCAGGGTTTAGGACCGTTTTACCCTAAGCAGAAATATAACTTCGTGTACCAGTGTATGCTCACTGATCTGTACATCGTATTAGTTCCGTTCGGCCACAGACACTATGTCTAGTGATGACCATGGTGAAGACTTCCCATGAATTGTCATCCCCAACAGCTTATCATGATGAGGTGACTAACCTGATCATAATTGCGAACTTATTTAGATTATATGGGACCAATCCACTCAGTCTTCTACTTAGTGGACTACCATATAACCATGGGTCTCTGTTCTTAAAAGAACATGTAATTACATTACGCACCTATATGCATCTCATATAATAACTATCAATCTTTATTTATTAGATCAAAATATAAAGTTTTACAAACTTAGAACACATCAATCCTAACGGCTAGTTGGTATGGCCCACAATGGGCAGATGCAAGTACGGGTTAGATCGCACAATCTAAAACTAGCGAAAGTTATAAGTAGTGATCAATGAAAAATAATACAAAAACGGCATACATAAGTATTTACAAGGTGAAAATCCTTAACAAGGATGAAAACCACCCTCCGGTCAAAACCGAGCCTAGACCCTTCATACAGAGGGGTCTAGCTTACCTGATGAAGTATCAAACAAGCTTACAAGCAAGCTAAAAGTGACTCTATAGAGATTGCCCCTTAGCCCCCAAGGTCTGTGACCCACGTCTTCGGTGAAGTAGAGACAACACTCTCTCTTCATAAGTGCATTTAGCCCCCTAAATCCATGACTTGTGATGATGGTGAAAGTAGATGCGGCTCTTTAATTTCATAAGTGCTGAACCGAGCTGACTTTTATACTTGCTTATTCGCTCCTCTTCTCTACTTGCTTATACTCCAAAAGAGGTCCCCAACCAAAATGAGCAGCGTTTCTATGGGTACTTGATGTGAACGCCTTCATAGAGCACTGTTACAAGAGCCTTCCACATGGCGATAGGAATGCACTCGGTGTGTGCTTAGTGAAGTGGGGGGTAAAAAAATAAAAATAAAAAAACACTTAGATCTAAGAAGTGTTTAAGGTAGAAAGTGATCTTGATCTCTTTCGAGTCCTTAGATACAAAAAAATACCCCAAGGCTAGATTAAGATCTAGGTGTTGGATGATAACTTAGATCTTTTACTAGCTTTGACCAATCTTACTTGTATGATCACAAGAAGTTAGAAGACTCTCTAGTGACCATGCAAGTAGTAAGTCCAACCTCTATAGATTTGATATAGGATAGAAAGTTGAAGAGAGAAGGAGAAGGGGAAGAAGAAAGGAAATAGAGTTCAAGGGTGAATTCACTAAAACCTTAAATCTCTCTTCTAATTCCTCTTTTAAACCAAAAGATTCATTAGCAACTAAAAGGCGTAGAGGTGGGCTATTTATAGCCCAAGGAATCCCTTAGGTGGATGGCCAAGACCAAGAGATAGATCCTTATCTTTAAGGGTTTGTCTTAGCCAAGTCGTTTGCATGACCTACACGTGGTAAAATTGGACTGGATGAGCCAATCGACTCAACCCTTTCAGTAGGTTCTAGACCGAGTCGTGTGCACGACTTTAAAATCTTACTTACACCTTTAAACTCCTGCCCATGACTTTTTATGTGTCATCGTGCCATAGGATCGTCCCATAAGGGGTATTTGGTGGATATCAAATAGTGTACTATTTACTAGGATTGTGTGCACGACTTTGGAAAGTCGTGTGTATGACTTTTAGTCTGGTAGACACTATTTTGTGCTAAAACTCTGAGTACTGAAAAAACTAAGTCAAAGTCGTGCGCACGACTTTGAAAATAGTGTGCACGACTTCAGTCTTGCAGCCACCTTTTGTCCACCAAAAACTAAGACATAGTCATGCGCACGACTAGCGAGCTATGCACTATTAAATGTAGGGCTTTGGCCCTAGCTCCAAACGAAGTGATTGAAGAAGTCTATCATGCCCATGTGGTCATTCATAGCATAAAGATGCTCATACATATTTATTTAAATATTTAGAATGAACATGCATGTATCAACTTAACGAAGAAATAATAGATCAGATAAGTATGCATGTGTGTGCGATATCTAGTCATGCACCCTAAAAACCTACACAAAAGAGTAAAGTCTATTCCCAAAGAGTTAGAAATGTATCGTTTATGCCTAAGCATGTGGGAAAGAATGGTAGGAGTGGATTTGGCCACAACGGTACTTCTTTATCACAACTGAGCCAAACCTAACTCTACCCTCCCGACTTTAGCTCGCAACTACTTACTATACCAGTAAAGTATGTTTATTTTAAATTGTTAAAAACTAATGGCAGCATAAGGAGACCTAATAGACAGTTGTGATACCTAGGTAGGGTCAGTCCTTCTCCATGTATTTTCAAGGGGTCTCTATGACCATCACCCCGAGCATACATGCCCAAGTCATAGGTGTTTAGTGTCCTGCCTGACCATTACGTCTTCTCCCTTTCCAGATAGCTGGCGAGATGCGACTCCATTGGCTACACACTCTGGCCAGACACCGTCACACCCTTATGTTGACACGAGTCACTTGAGTTTTCCTGTGACCATCTTTACTCCTCTACATGGCATTCTTCACAAATTTGTTCAGTACAACTTTTGGCCTACCAAAGGGAGCAAGGATGTCGTCCTTTGGGAGATGGCCCAACGCATATTCGAGATCAGTAGGGGTGTCCTATCGTCCTTTGATGTTTGCGATTATTTCGTTTACCATATGTTTCTCAATTATAACACTCGTACTGATCGTAGAGCACTTGTACTATCTTTTTCCTACTCTTATCACTTGGATCCTTCAGGTCTTCCGAGTACCCTTCCCTCCTGGCTTAGAGGTTGCCCATCCTTTATAGCCTATAGGGGCTAAATCTCTTTTGAGGGTCACTGTCGACCTCCTCTCCGATGACGAGGGCGAGGAGTTCATCACAGACAAGGCTAATGACGCTAACGACAATAAGGAAGAGGATGAGGAGGAGGAGGAGATCGATGAGGACCAGGCCATCGTAGCACCACAACCAGGAGGTCCAACGACTATTGAGGCTCTTTCTGTACAGATAGCTCAGATATGGGCCTACCAACAGGACTCTCACCAGTCCTACCAGGCGGACCTCGATCACTTCTACAATGAGTAGCTCACCCAGTGTGAGATACTCGAGAGGTTGGACCAGAGCTCGAGGAGGCAGGACCGGAGGTTGAGGGCACTCTCCACCGCTATGTTGCCTAAACAGTAAGGTGACGATTTTGACTCCGAGGAGTGAGCAGTGCACCCTGAGCAGTTGGATCAGGTCAGTTTTATAGTTGACAATATGTTGAGATGAGAAACCTATCTAGAGGTTTTAGAATTTGATAAAAATGAGTGGGCATGCTCGCTATGGCAAGTTGATCATCCTCACAAAAATTCATCAAATTCTAAAACCTCTAAGGGCATCAAATGTTAGAAGATTTATCGACCGTCCATTAAAACCAATAGTTTGAATTATGTATTTGATGCCTCTAAGGGTTTTAGAATTTGATGGTTTTTGTGAGGATGATTTGATGATTTTCATCAAATTCTAAAACCTCTAGATAGGTTTCTCAAAGTTATCTCATAGAAGAGTTATCTCTCTCTCTCTCTCTCTCTCTCTCTCACTCTCTCTCTCTCTCTCTCTCTCTATATATATATATATATATATATATATATATATATATATATATAAGTGTTAAGTTGCGCTGCGAGATTCTGGCCGTCCGATCGCACGGATCGGCTGCAAACCGCGCTCAAATTCCCCTCCCCGTCTGATCCAATCGGCCAACCGTCTGATCCCGTGCATGCACAGCCGCCCGGGCGTGTTTAATGGGTCGTTCGATTCCCATCTGTTGGATCGATAGGAATCGAACGGACCGAAATAGTTTTCGTTGTTACTGTAGCGGCTACAGTAACAGCGAAAACCATTTTCGACCGTTCGATTCCCATCGATTCAACGGATGGGAATCGAACGAATAGGGCGGCAGTGCTGTGCATTAGATCGATTGGAATCGAACGGTTGAAAATGGTTTTCGCTGTTACTGTAGCCCTACAGTAACAGCGAAAACTATTTCGGTCTGTTCGATTCCCATCGATCCAACGGATGGGAATCGAACGACCCATCGCACACGCCCGGGCGGCTGTGCGTGCACGGGATCAGACGGTCGACCGATTGGATCAGACGGGCGGGGGACGGAGCGGGGGATTTGAACACGGTTTGCAGCCGATCCACGCGATCGGACGGCCAGAATCTCGCAGCGCATTTTTTAGGCCGCGCAGCGTACAACGCAACGTAACACGTACTCCTCTCTCTCTCTCTCTCTCTCTCTCTCTCTCTATATATATATATATATATATATATATATATATATATATATATATATATATATATATATATATATATATATATATATATATATATATATATATATATATATATATATATATATATATATATATATATATATATATATATATATATATATACTCATGGCCTCTTACTTATATAGTTACCTATGACCCAGGCCATCTATTAACATTCGATACACGGTTGGGATTAAATGTGGCTGGTAATAAAAAAAAATCCATTAAATGGCTTTCACTTCCCCTCCGATCAGTGAGCCCGTATTAAATTCCCTCTCTCTCTCTCTCTCACTCTCTCTCTCTCCTCTCTCTCACTCTCTTCTCTCTCTCTCTCTCTCTTTCTTGATTGATTGAGCACACCCCCCCAACCTTCCCTTCCGGCGCCCCCGGCTGCCCCAACCGGTGCCTCCGGCAGCCCCGACCGTCCACTCTGGTGCCCTCGGCAGCCCCAACCGCCCCATCCGACAGCCCTACCGGCTCCTCCGGCAACCCTAACTGGCCCATTCGGCTCCTCCGGCCCCGACCGACTCCTCCGGCACCCCCAGCAGCCCCAAAAGGCCCATCCGGCTCCTCCGGCAGCCCCGATCGACTCCTCCGACGCCCCTAGCAGCTTCGACCAACTCCTCCAGCCCCTCCGGCAGTCACCCCCGACCTCACCGTCAGGGATGACAACCGGTTGGGGCAAGTGCGATTCACCATCGGGCCTGCCGGATGGGGCGGTCGGGATTGCCAGAAGAGCCGAAGGGGGCGATCGGGGCTGCCGGGGGTGCCGGAAGGGAAGGTCGGGGGGGGGGGGGGGCTGCACTCAATCGAGAGAGAGAGAGAGAGAGAGAGAGAGAGAGAGAGAGAGAGAGAGAGAGAGAGAGAGAGCTTTTAATACGGGCTTTTAATACGATTGCTTTAACTCCCCATTTAATCCCAACCGTGTATCGGATGTTAATGGATGGCCTGGATCATAGGTAACTATATGAGTAAAAGGCCATAAGTAAGAGTATCCCTCCCCTATATATATATATATATATATATATATATATATATATATATATATATATATATATATATATATATATATATATATATATATATATATATATATATATATATATATATATATATATATATATATATATATATATATATATATATATGGGGACGGGGAGCCTGGACCTCAGATGCAGCGTTAACGCTGCACCGGAGGCCCAGCGCGCACCACGTGTCCCAATCCCGTCAAATTTCGCGCGGCCCGCCCCTAAAATCCCGTTAAAATGCTGCTCAAAATCTCAGCCGTCTGATCCATTAGACCTCAGCCGCCTGATCCCGTGCACGCAGTGCACTCGGTTCTGTTCGATTCCTATCCGTCTGATCGATAGGAATCGAATGGACATGAATCATTTTCGCTGTTACTGTAGCGGCTACAGTAACATCGAAAATGATTTCGGGTCGTCCGATTCCCATCGATCGGATGGATGGGAATCGAAATAACATTGAATTGGTTCGGTTCGATTCCCATCCGTCCGATCGATGGGAATCGAACGGACAAGAATCATTTTCGCTGTTACTGTAGCCGCTATAGTAATAGCAAAAATGATTCCTGTCCGTTCGATTCCCATCGATCGGACGGATGGGAATCGAACCCAATTGAGCACGCTGCGTGCACGGGATCAGGCGGCTGTGGTCTAATGGATCAGCCAGGATCAGACGGCTGAGATTTTGAGCAGCATGTTAAGGGGATTTTGGGGGCGGGCCACGCAAAATTTGACGGGATTGGGACACGTGGCGCGCGCTGGGCCTCCGGTGCAGCGTTAACGCTGCACCTGAGGTCCAGGCTCCCCGTATATATATATATATATATATATATATATATATATATATATATATATATATATATATATATATATATATATATATATATATATATATATATATATATATATATATATATATATATATATATATATATATATATATATATATATATATATATATATATATATATATATATATATATATATATCTATATATATATATATATATATGAGGAATGGGATGCTGCCTATCAAAGCAGCATTTTTTGCTGCTTTGAGACATTGTTTGACCATCCTAGAAGTTTTGGAATTTGATGAAATTTGGTGAGGGTGTTGTCTAGGGTAAGATGATCATCCTCACAAATTTTTATCAAATTCCAAAACTTCTAGGGGGTTCAAATGGTCGAAGTAAAATCAGTCGTCTGCAGTCGCCGTTAAAATCTGCTGCATTTTGCTTCGACCATTTGACCCTCTTAGAAGTTTTGGAATTTGATGAAAATTTGTGAGGATGATCATCTTAACCTAGACAACACCCTCACCCAATTTCATCAAATTCCAAAACTTCTAGGATGGTCAAACAATGTCTCAAAGCAGCAAAAACGCTGCTTTGATAGGCAGCATCCCATTCCTCTCTCTCTCTCTCTCTCTAAATATATATATATATATATATATATATATATATATATATATATATATATATATATATATATATATATATAGGGAAAAGGGATGCTGGACCTGAGGTGCAGCGTCATTGTTGCACCTCAGGCATTGTTTGACCATCCTAGAAGTTTTGGATTTTGATGAAATTTGGTGAGGGTATTGTCTAGGGTAAGATGATCATCCTCACCAATTTTCATCAAATTCCAAAACTTCTAGGGGGTTCAAATGGTCGAAGCAAAATCAGCCGTTCGCAGTCACCGTTAAAATCTGCAGATTTTGCTTCGATTATTTGACCCCCCTAGAAGTTTTGGAATTTGATAAAAATTGGTGAGGATGATCATCTTACCCTAGACAACACCCTCACCAAATTTCATCAAATTCCAAAACT
Source organism: Chamaelirium japonicum (assembly GCA_947650365.1). Lineage (NCBI taxonomy): Eukaryota > Viridiplantae > Streptophyta > Magnoliopsida > Liliales > Melanthiaceae > Chamaelirium > Chamaelirium japonicum. The sequence goes on from CANTAL010000006.1 coordinate 2,794,545, forward strand.
TATAGAGGGGTAAACAAGCGAGAGGTGCAGCAACGATGCTACACCTCGGGTGCAGGCTCCCCGCCCCCATATATATATATATATATATATATATATATATATATATATATATATATATATATATATATATATATATATATATATATATATATATATATATATATATATATATATATATATATATATATATATATATATATATATATATATATATATATATATATATATATATATATGGGGGTGGGGAGCCTGCACCCGGGGTGCAGCAACAACGCTGCACCTCAACCTTGTTTTACCTACCTAGAAGTTTTGGAATTGGATGAAATTTGGTGAGGGTGTTTTCTAGGGTAAGATGATCATCCACACAAATTTTCATCAAATTCCAAAACTTCTAGGGGGGTCAAATGGTCGAAGCAAAATCTACAGATTTTAATGGTGACTGCGGACGGCTGATTTTGCTACGACCATTTGACCCCCCTAGATGTTTTGGAATTTGATGTAAATTTGTCAGGATGATCACCTTACCCTAGACAACACGCTCACCAAATTTCATCCAATTCCAAAACTTCGAGGTAGGTAAAACAAGGGGGCGGTGCAGCGTTAACGCTGCATCCCGGGTGCAGGCTCCCCGCCCCCTATATATATATATATATATATATATATATATATATATATATATATATATATATATATATATATATATATATATATATATATATATATATATATATATATATATATATATATATATATATATATATATATATATATATATATATATATATATATATATATATATATATATATATATATATATCATCAATACTTATTTTTTGTTACTTCTAAGTTATGATTTGTATATCTCAGAGATAGTTAGAACTGTAGTCTGATTCTTTTAAAAGATATATGCTCGTTACTTAGTAGTCTTCTTAAATTACTGATTTTAAAGTCTCGGATCCACACTAGTATATGTTTTGCCTTACATGTCTAGTATGGACTCCGTAAGTCCATACCCCTCCCCTCTCTCATATTGTCTTTGTGTGTTTCAGGTTGTTTGGGTCACCGATGGTTTAAAATCTATATCTTTTGGTGAGCCCGTATGTCATATTATATATGCCACTAGTTGGCATATGTATATGACATATGTGGTGGTTGAGTGGTGACATACCTAAAGACATGAGCTTAAGGGGGTTATTTTGAGTAGTGCACTCCTATTTAGGGTTGCATCTTCTAAGGGAGATCAGGAGGTGTCCTACCTAATGCTATATTTGAGGGGGAGTTTTTGCTAACACCCTACTATGCACTTTGTATATATCTATTAGGGTTGCTAGTCCCCTCCGTGCTTTGACGGAATTATATTTTGGGGGACATTTTTCGTACTCTCTTCCGAGAAGCATGTTTCTTTTTTCCTTTTGTCATAAATTTTGTGACTAAAAGGGGGAGAAAATCCTTGTGGATTTACTCCATAAAACTAGTGAATTCATTCCATAAATTCCTTATAAACCCCAGTTCGATCATAAGATTATTCCTTATGGATTTTTTTCACAAGACTATAGCTATCCTCTTAAGAGAAGTTTGCCTTTGACTAGACCTAATTAGAGATTTTATTAGTCCCTTTTTAAAATTAAACGTATGGTATCATTTATGATATACTTACTTTACTTACTACTGCATAGATGATGTCATATATGTTCTTTGAGACTGACAACAGTTTTGCAGGAATAAAAGTGAATTTAACCTGTGTGTTTGATTTATCATAGGTTTACAGGTATCCTCTCTTATATCTATCTCTGTTTAGAGTCTAGGGTTTACACCGAGACACTCAGGGGATAATCTTAATAGAATTAGATGTATAGGAAGCTCCCCTGTAGTGGTTTATGTAATGAGGTATTTGTCATGTCACTAAAAACTATGGCATTGAGGGAGATTATTAGGTCTCCTTATGTTGACATTAGTTTCTAGCGACTGAAACAGACCTATTTTATCGGTATAGTGAGTAGCTGCAAGCTAAATTCTGGAGGATAGAGTAGATTTGGCCATGTTGCGATAATGATGTACCGTTATAGTCAAAATCAATACTACCATCCTTTCCCACATGCTTAGGCATGAAAGGTCTAACTCTTTGGGATAAGACTTTTTACTTTGGTGTTTAAGGGTTTGGGTATATGACTAGCTAACACACACATTATTTAGTTATGCTCGACCTTTTTTTATCGTTTTAGTACTTACATGCATGTTTATTTTGGTTTAATGTTAAAGATGTATGGGCATCTATTTAAGATAAGAAATGACCATATAGATATGTTAGACTTTAATATTTTACGTCTTTCGAAACAAGGGCCGATGCCCTACACTTAGTGTGTGTTTAGTAGGCTAGTCATACGTACGACTGAAAAGTCATATGCACGAGTTTGCCTTAGTTGTTTTAGTGAATATTAAGTATGTCTGTCTAATGAAGATCGTGCACATGACTTTCACAAGTCGTGCACATGATCCTAGTCAGCCATACACTATTTGATATCCACCTTAGCCCTATTTGGGATAGATCTATGGCACGCCGACACATGATCGGTCGTGCGCACGACTTTAAATTCGTACGCATGACTTGACTTAGAATATTCTGGAATGGTTAAGTCGGTCGACTCTACCAATCCATTTGTGCCACGTGTAGGTCATGCACACAACTGTAGGGTCGTGTATATGACTTGGCTAAGATAGATACTTAAAGATAAGGATCTATCTCTTGGTCTTAGCCATCTACCTAAGGGCTCCATTAGGCTATAAATAGCCCACCCCTATACCCTTCAGCTGCTAATGAGCATTTTTGTTTAAGAGAGGAATTAGAAGAGAGCTTTAAGGTTTTAGTGAGTTCACCCTTGAACTTCATCTCCTCTTTTCTTTCGCTTCTTCTCATCTCTTTAACCTTCTATCCTAGATCAAATCTATGGAGTTTGGACTCACTACTTGAACTATCACTTGAGAGTTTTCTAACTCCTTATGATCATATAAGTAAGAGAGATCAAAGTTAGTGGAGGATCTAAGGTGTTATCCAACACCTAGATCTTGATCTAGTCTTTGGGGGCTATTATGGCTTAAGTATTTGAAGTATACTAGGCTTGGAAACATGCATCTATGGTCTTGAAATAGATCTAGGTCACCTTCTACCTTAGTTACTTCTTAGATCTAACTGTTCTTTTCTTTTCATTTTGTTTCTCCCCACTTCACTTTGCACATACCGTATGCTCCCATCGCCGTGTTGAAGGCTCTTGCGAGAGCGCTCTGTGACGTCGTTCATGTCGAGCATCCTTAGTGATATCGCTCACTTTGGAAGGCCTCTTTGGGGAGAAGAATAAGCGAAGAAGAGGAACAACGACAGAGGTAAAAGAGTCAGCTAAGTTCAGCACCTATGAAGTGAGAGCGTCGTCTCCACTTCACCGAAGGTGCATGCGAGTAGTGGATCTAGAGGGCTAAGGGGTAATCCCTGTGTAGTCACGTCGTAGTTTGCTTGTAACCTTATTTGGCTTTTCTAAAGGAAAGCTAGACCCTTGTGTAAAGGGTCTAGACCCGGTTTCGACCGGAGGGTGGTTTTCATCCCTGTTAAGGGTTTCCACCTTGTATATGCTTGTGTGTTTTTTTGCATTATATCTTGTGATCACTGTTTTTAACTTTCGTTATTCTATAGATTGTGTGATCTAACCCGTGCTTGCATCAGCCCGTTGTGGGGCATGCCAACTAGCTTCGTCTAGGTGGTCTGTTAATGAACAATGTTTAGCTAGCCAAGCTTAGCTAGCTATATATTTTCACTCTTGACAAAGACTCGACGAAGCCAAAATTCAATATGTGCAAACCTTGATAAACAAGTATGATCAATAAAACCGAGGCCAACGAAATCGATAAAATTATGCAAGAGCAAAACCAAAATCTTGTTTAGATTTCAGGGGTGTTGCCTCCAAACCCCTACCTAGGGGCGCTGCCCCCTGGACCCCCGCTAGCTCTTCGAGGAGCTCGACCCCCGTGTGCGTAGCGCATGTTGGTTTGATCCAAGGTACACAATTCGCCTCTGCTAGACGTAACATGAAATACAATTAATAACATGTCGAATCCGTGAAAAGCATAAAATCAATAAACGATAAAAATGCAAGCAAAATGATTCGATCGAGAAAATGTATCTACCCTAGTAAACTCACTCATCGCACGACTCTCATTTGGGCAACTAAAGCAGTAAGATAGACTGCTAAGTCTTTAGATGATCTTGAACTGCTATGACGCACTCGACTAATCTTCAAGAGCGCAAGTACTACCATGACTCAATAGTAAAGGGCTTATATGTAATTTCTTATAAATTAGTTTATGGCTCAAATCAAGACAAACAATGATGAGACCCCTCCAGCAGTAACAATCTCCTCCTTTGGCTTAATTTGAGTCAAAATCATATAGTTCTCTACTCTCTCGAAGGAAGACATAAACTCAACCGTTTAAAATAAATGAAGTACTACATCCTTTAGATGAGGTGAGATAATTATATCTAATAGTATAATACTAAAATGGAGCCCTATCTCCCACATTGCGACACGTGGACCTCTTTTGAAGAGCCAGAATCATTCTTCGTGTGTGAACATGGCTCTCTCTCATAAATCCTATTAACAACCTGCGATAAAGATGATAAATACTCATTCAATGACATTAATGGTCGTTTTATGTTAATTAGAAAAATCCTTAGTATTCTCTCTTTCTCTAACAAGTGAATCACACCCAAATAAGTGAATCGCAATCACTCCAGATTTTACACTTTTTTGGACAACGTGATGTCGTTTGGGCTAAGTGATATGCATCAAGTCCATCCAGACATTGCCCATGTTTCTTACTAGTTTCCTCACTATAACTTGCTCCCCCTAGACACAATGACATGATCTTCAATGAATTGCTTTGTTTAGCCAGTTTCGTTGTTTCCTGCACACTTTACAAATGAATCAAATACCAAGTCTTCAATGCAATAGCTATCGATAAGAGTGAACTCATATTGCAGAAGTCAATCAATTTTCATAATAAGGTGCAGAAACATCAGTCTACATACCAAACTGAATCAGCTCTAGTGAAGGGTAGGTGTCACTATCTCACTCTCTCCAATGCCCCTCATGATGATGATGGCCGCATAGACGGTCCAACAAAACCTATCTCTTCACGAGCTGATCAATGTTCTACCCAATAAAAGACATGGTAATGAACTTATCACATCCCTTAGATGACGTCTCCTTTGTTAAGGGATGGATAGGAACATTCCTGGTATAAAACCTCACACCTTTGTTAAGGATGATTTCCATTCAGAACAAACCCATAGTTCAAGATCTCTTCCCATTGCTAGTGGAGAAATCCCTCCCCCATTTTGATACAAAATATACTAAGAGGTGGGTATCGCGATAAACAACAGTATGCGACTCTTAAGCGTTACTAGATAAGTCTAACTCTCCTAACTTGAAAGGTGTATCTTTGAATGAATGATACTGAACAAGAATGCCATAACGTAGTATTATGCGAATATACTAAGTATGGCAAACATAAGATTATGTACTTGAAGACGACATGTAGCATGGGAATGATATGCATTAAACATGGTGTTAACACTCTACAAGTACAATCGATACACCTACAAAAACATCTGTGGAAGAATCCCTATAATACAATAAGAGGGACATAAAACGATAATCATGAACAAGGGATGACGACGAGTCTCTTGATCCAAGTCTCCCAATCTACGCCATGTTGGTACTGTGAGGAAGCAAATAGGATTCTACGGATGGTAGCCCCGGTTGAATCAACCCAAAGGCCATGTTCTCACAAGATCAAAAAAATGTTTGTCCCACACTGTTTTCCTGAGATCCTTAGCTCAACTTGAGCTCCCAGCTCTGCCTGAATATCAGCACTCGGCTCTCCGGTCGCAGTCATGGTAGCAGTTGCTCACTGAACATGTGGGACATCTATCCGAGGACAGTAGCCAGTTAACATAATGGTCTGCTACTCCGACTCCAAAGACAGTAACAGTATCTTGATGTTCTGCCAGTTGGACCTAGTACTGCTTCAGAGCATGAACAAGAGAAGTGGAACTCGTAAGTGCGAAAAGAAGCACAACACTAAGAACAGACTCTTGAAAGGAGTCGATGAGGAGATCTCGCACGAAAGATGATGAAAGAAATAGACTGATGCAAGATCAACAGGAAGACAACTCACTCAAGATAAAAACTCCTCGGGCTTAAAAATGAGTTTAGGTGTGCCATATCCAAACAATCGTTCGAATGTGGCACGAACGATTGTTCAGACATGGCACGAACGATTATTCGAAAGATAAAAACGAACAATCGCTCGTGCCATGTCCGAACAAATGAGCCATCAGAAACCAAATATTAGGTGTGCCATGTCCAAACAATCGTTCGAACCGTAATCAATGAAGAGGGAGGTAAATAAAAATGAAAAGCAGGGGGAGGAAAATAAAAGAAAAAGGACTATGAGGGTATCATTCATCAATGCAGACGAAACAAGTGCTTCAATAGTACTTCGGGCTGTCGGGCCTAGCTAAGCCCGAACCCGGCCCTTAAATATATAGACAGGTCGGGTCTGGGTTCGGGCCCTTAAAGACCTAAAAATCTCCAGCTAGAGTTCGGCCCTTAAGAGCTCAGGCATGTTTAACCTTTGCACAATGAAGTGGCATGAGGAGCATTCTGTAGCATGAGCTCATGCATGTTTAAACTCTAAACCCTACCTAATTAGAAAGGCCATATTATTTAATTAAAATTATTTAAGGGTAGTTTGATCAGTAAAATTACTGATGTCTCGTGGAGCTGTGTTGCTGCTCATCCGTTGTAATTTGAGAAAGAGAGAGAGAGAGAGAGAGAGAGAGAGAGAGAGAGAGAGCTCCGGCTTGAATCTCGTTCAATCCATAAACACATGCAATCCCATCTCCAACTGAGACCACTCGACCGATCTCATCCACTTAAAAATTAGTGTAAAAGTTGGTCATTCCACTTTCTAAATAGAGTCGTGAGTTCCTCAGCTCTGGGAGAGAATTCCATACATGGAGAGAGAATTATATATTTATGGATATTAATAAAATTAATATATAAAATTAATTTTATATACCAATATATTATTATACGGGCCTAGTCAGGCCGGAAAACACTAAGTCCGGACCTGGCCCTTTTACATACAAAGCCCGGGCGGGGCTTTGGAAGGGCTTTAACGAGTTGGGTTTTTGACGGGCTTTTACTGGCCAAGCTAAGCCTAGTGCCCTTCTGGGAGGGCCTAATTGATGGGCCTAATAGAATTGCCAAGTTCATCAAAAAGCTCAAGCTTTAGGCCAACAAGGTATATCAAGCTAACATCGCCCCTCACACTGCCCTCACGTGCGTCCCCCTCATGCATGTGGATAATTAAATAAATAGGGTAACTGCAAAATACACAAATTACTGTAAAAAAGACTTAAACTGAGAAATCAAAGCTCTGATACCATGATAAGTTACCACCACGTATTGCCCAGTCTCTTGTCGATGTGTGACCAATTCCAACAAACCACCTTGTCAAATGAGGCTAGGGCTGGACAAAAATCGGCGGCCTCCCTCTCGTGCGAAACAAAAGGTTGGACAACCTCTTTTCTTGTGGGGGACGTGGAAGCGGTACAACCTAGCCCTTCCTGAATTTGGAGTTGGGCCGCATCCCGCTCTGATGCCATTTGTAGATAACCTCGTGCTCTTAAACCAAGATAATAAGGTGAGGTCGACTAGAGGGCATATGAAGGCACCACTGCCTAGTGGTCCACTTAGGGGTGGCAATGGGTCATGTCGGGTCGGATTAGTGTCGTGTCTAGTTTCGGATCGTGTCCAAAACCTCTAGACCCGGACCCGATCCATTTAACTAATCGTGTCTAGATCCTAAACCTGTACCCGACCCGCTTATAAACGGGTAGACCCGATAAGACCCGTTAGACCCGTTTACCACAACGGGTCTATTCAGTTGACCCGATCCGACCCAATCCGACTCGACCTGAACTAACCCAATAGACCCGCTGATACTGTATATTACAGTATTGGATCGTGGATAGACCCGACCCGACCCGACCCGTCACGACCCGACCCGACCCGACCCGTCCCGAGTCTTCCGTGTCCAGACCTTAAATCCGGACCCGACCCATTTATTAAACAGGCCTATCATGACGACCCGAACCCGTTTAACCCTTACCCAGACCGCTAACTTCGTGTCGGATCCAAAATTGCCAGCCCTAGGTACACTAGAAGGTATATGAAAGACACCACAGTCTAGTCTTTTGCCGATGAGAGACTAATCCCAACAAAGGCCTTCAAAGGAAGTGCATAATACAAGCTTGCAACTAAGAGCATGCAACAACAGGTTTGGACTAATAAGACTTGCATTTCATCGAGTCCGATCCTCATTTTGAAGCATCAGACCATGTAATGTCGTAGTCTCCGACCTCCGAATCGGGGATCCCCAACGCCTTCCACACCGCCGGCGATGCATCGACGATGTTGTTGGGGCACGGGGGCTGGAAGTCATGCTCGGAGTCACACCCATTCACGGAATCACACTCGTCCACCACTTTCGCGACGACGGAGTTCCCGTTGGCCTCGATCCTGATCTTCTCCAGGCACCGGCTACCGCCATCGAACCACCCCGTCGACAGGGCCACCACCAGCTCGTCGTCGTCGTGGTACCGGTTGTCGCACTCCGAGGGCCCGCCGCCGTCCCCCCCTTCGGCGAAGCTGTTGATGGTCATGTGGGCCCGCGTGCGCGCGGTCAGGGGCGGCGAGCAGCGGTACTGGGGGTACGTCTCGCCGGATTTGCAGCAGTCGGAGTCGTTCTCGGCGTTGCAGTGGCCGGTCTTGCCGTGCAGGTACCCGCTAGGGCTGCACGCCCCGACGAGGGGGGGATGGCGGACGCAGTGGCTAAGAACAGCACAGCTTGAGAGTAGCAGCAGTAGAACAGGTGCAGCAACAGAGCTCGCCATTTTGGCGAGCGGTGGTGACTGAAATCTGCTGTGATCGGCCCGTGTGGTGTTCAAAGGTGGGGTGATTGGTTACTTGTATATATAGTGCGTGCATGTTTAATTCCCAGAAGCGTACGTCGACCGTTGTGAAGATAGATGCTTATTCTGTGCTTGGAGTGGACGGCGAAGATTGATGGTGACTTAACAATGATTTGAGTGTAAATTAACAGAATAGGGGTCCTCCCATGGATAGCAGATTAATGAGGAGCAAAAGCGAAAAAAAAAAAAAAAAAATTTCTGGCACCGAAGCCTGAGTTCGTCCGATTGATCCGTCTTATTTAGACTTGTGACGATCCTGGGCTGCGAGGTAGTCCTCTGCTATGCGTGAAACATTACATACCTGATATTTGTCGATAACTCGATACGTTGATGCACCTACATCATTCTTCCCTGTGTTGGAGAAAACTCGAGTCCGCTCGAGTTGCTTTATCGTTCCAGATCAACCGATGATGAATACCAATGGCAGTAGAACGTGCATATTTCATATTTGTAAAAAATGTTTGAATTTTTTTTTTTTTTGAAAGGTAATGGTAACTATGTATTAATTCAAAAATAAAAGATAAACAACTAAAGTCTCCTTAAGACCCTAGTGAAAAAAAAATCAGATTTTGATTTTGTCTTTCCAAGTTTTCAAAATTACAAGTGTCCAGGTTTTTTATTCTGTTAAATTACTGAGGCTATGTATATCCTTGTATATCACCTCAAATTATCGATGTAACCTCTCGATCTTAAGATTTTATCTAGTTGAGTTTTATCGAGAATTCTTTCAGTGCTTCTAGTTTAATCCATTAGAAGAAGGGTTCTTTTATCTTGTTCTTGGTAAAGAGATTGATAGAACTCTGATTAGTTCTTCATGATTTAGTGTATAGACTTGGATATGGCGTCATGGGTGTTTGAACTTATGTATCCCCGAACCATGTAAAAAAAAATCACGTGTCATCTCTGAGATTAGTATTTTTATTTTTCTAGTTATATTATCTGATTATGGTAGATTAATGGATTAGATTAAGTTTTAAACTGGGTAGAAATCTATTAAACCCCCCTCTAGCTTGTTTTTGTGCTTGAGCGATTCTATTGGGTTGGCACATCCGCCCTCATCAGGCCTTGTGGAACAACCCACATCACATCTACTCTTACTCGCTCTTCCTCAAGCCACTATCCTTAGCTTTCTCAGTTATGAACGTTCGATCCCTCCGAGAGCCTTCCCCTTCTCCTTCCTTCCTTGTTCTACTTGTTGCTATGGTGGAACCATTACGAATTTTGCCACTAGTTACGAGAGTTCCCCGAGTTGAAGAAACTCGAAGCTAGGTCTTGTGCCAACCCGGAGGAGGCGGTAGCGATGTTCAAGGTGAGGGAAGAGAAGTAGTTCGACGTTCTTGTAACCATTTTTCAATTTTTTTTTAAAAAAAAATTGTAACTTGTACCCGGCTGGCGCTTGAGTGACATGTAATCCCTACAGGTTATCCGACGTCCAGTGTTGGATGGGTGCGTTTTGATGAGTCAATCTGTCCACACAGTTAACCCAGGCCTGGTGGTCGTCAGTATGACTGACGATGTTTCGGATGCTAGGCATAGCACCGGAAGGTGTGTGGTGTTATAGATGACAAGTCATCAAACCCTAGTCAGATGATCGATCGGGATCTGACGGTGCACCCCACCGCCCGAGTCGTATCATGGCACCAATAATAGGAGGGACTAAGGATTATCGGAGTATAGTAGAGAACAGGGTTACGAGGGAGTAACATAAGTTTAGGATCACTAGAGTTCAACTCGCGTCGCACTCTGGGTGGCTACGCGGGTTAATCGGATTAGGGCTGATTAACGGAACTTTCGGTGTGTCACCGGAACAGTTAATCAGGGATCCGGTTGGAGCTAGAGATCCCGAACCCTGAAGGTTCCACCCTGTCGTTGCGTATAGGAATTGTTCCCCGACCTAGTTAGATACGTTAGATGAGAAGTAGCGCGATGGAGCGCAAGCCCAGAGCCAAAGCACCTAATTCACATGTGTTACGGGCTGTAGGGGTATTTTGGTAAATACTGAAATATGGCTCAGAACAAATTGAATATGGATCTTAGAATGAGCGGAATAATTCCAGGAGCTCATAGGCGCTGACGGAACTCGATTCCGAGTAGCGCACCTCACTCAGTCTCTCTTTCAGTTTTCCACTTTTCGTGAAGGGCGTTTTTGTCCAGTCTTCACGATAGATGTTGAGCGTCCATTTTGTGCGAATTATCTCTTCTTTATCATGCATATAGCATCACTTTGCTACGTAAAACTTTCATACTACACGTAAACTGCATGAGTTTCCTTGCACCGTAATATAGTAGACTCTCATACGAACCCAACGGCATATTGGTTCGCTCTCATACATTGCATGCATGAAAGATACAGAGCCCGATAACCCAAATTATCCTTTTATCGATAATCGTATTGGAACCTTATATGCATTATTTCATGTGTATTTTTCAGAAACCGGATCTCGACACGCACGACTACAGTGATGCAAGGCTACGGGTCGATATCATCTCAATTGGCTTTGGAATAGAGGGAGGTCGTGTTCAGATGACAAGAGAATTGACGAGAAATGAATGACAAATCGGAGAAGAAGGATTCCAAATCTACATGCTCTGACTGAACGATCGAGTACTGCACGCATACAATCGGAATGATGTGGATGAGTTGACGAGCTCAGATGGTTCGAAGGATGCAACCCGGATGATCTCATTTTCTCCAATATCATCAATTCATTTCTATTTCCTTCTTTTATTTTCCATTATACATACACCTCATTCTAACTACACCCAAAACCCAATCACAGCCGTCCGATCGGCCATCCCTTCCATGCACATGCATGAATGCATGTATGTGCCACCACAACGATCTACCTCTCAGTCCCACTTAATCACAGCCGTCCCGGACCTTAAAACCCCATTGCATCATCAGCACTCCTCTCTTTTCTTCTATTTAATTCCAGCCGTCCGATCGATAAAGCCCTTCAATGCATCAAACCCATGCATGCACCCTCTTCCTCTTTATAAAAAGGAAAACCAAACTCAAAACCCATCGGCCCAGCTCTCTCTACCCGATCAGGCCCAGCTCTCCTATTTAATCCCAACCGTCCGATTGATCACAGCCCTCCATTGCACGTTCCCCCCATACAGCCGTTCCGTGCATTACACCCGGAACCCATGCAGCGGCCCAGCTCTCCCACGGCTCCCTCCCAGCATCACCGCCATCCGATGCCATGCAGGCCCAGCTGTAACCGGAACCCATCCGAGCTCCTCTCTCTACGGGATCCTCTCTCTACGGGATTCTCTCTCTCCTACTCCGGACGTCTCTCTCTCTAAAACCCAGCCATACCGTGCCCGACTTCTTCTCTCTCCCTGTTTTCTCTCAACCGAACCCGGTAGCCCGAGCCACTCTCTCTCCCGGGATTCTCTCTCTATTTCCTTCCTTAACAACCCGCCGAACTTCTCTCTTCCTTTCCCTACATCTCTCTCTCCTCCTTGATTCTCTCTCTATTCTTTCCTTTTTCTCTCTCTAACCGTGAAAGCCCAGCCGGACTTTTCTTTCTCTCTTTTCTCTCTCTCTATCTTATATAAGGGGGAGGGACAGACGAACTAGGGGGCCAATCACCACCAAGTCATCACCCATCACCACCGAAATCATCATCACCCATCTTCAGCACCGTACCCTTTTCTCATCACCGGCCACCCGATACCATCTTCGAATCCGAACCTTAACACCTAGTTCCACCATTCTTCATCCCACCATCTAATACCGAAACCCTAGCCTCCACCTCCGAGCCGTCATCCATCATCCGTACCATCGAAGCCGTGCTGCACGTCACCATCATCGAGCCGGATTACAAGGAAGCAAAGAAGCAAAGACGGGCGAAGCCGAGAAGATCATCATCATCTGGTTCTTCTGTCCTTTTTGTTATTTGTTTATTATAAAACAAACAATGCTATTATATGAGATGATGTGTAGCTAAATTCCATAGCTTAGGCTAATGGGGAATTACTAGTGTTCTATGGTGTTTTGGGGTTGATTATTAACTATGTTTTAATGTTTAAAAATAGAATATTCCGCTAGCGCATGTTGATATATTCTCTAGATTTTCCATGCATTAGATATAGTGAATGCTTATCTTAGATTCATTATGATCATATGATGGTTAATGCTAAGAATCAATGTTACATGTAATAGTATGCCTAATGCCCATCTTTTTATAAATATTCTATATATGTTTGCACCATGCCTGTTTTCATTGCTAAATCATCCGATTAGACTCTGTCCTTACGACGATCTAATTGAGTAGAATATAATGATCAACCCTCAACTATCATAGAATGCTAGGATGAACCCTAAAGCCTAAGTGTTCCCCTAATCCAAATACCTTTCCATAATTAAATTGCTTTAGTCTTTATTAAACAATTAGTTTTTATTAAGTTAATTGCTTAGTTAATCTAATCAGACTCTCAACCATTGTTCGCTAGATTAGGTTTCAATCAACTTAGATTTATTAAGTTCCTAGCAAAGTCCCTGTGGGATCGACCTCGCTCCGCTGCACTATAATACACGATTCGTGCACTTGCGAGTACAATTAAAATATCATAACAAGTTTTTGGCGCCGTTGCCGGGGACCTTGTTTTAGGAAAATATTTAAATCTGATTAGATTGCTTCCTTCTACTAGTTTTAAAAAAAAAAATTTTAAAAAAAAAAAAATATTTAAATTAATAAATAAATAAAAATCCTTTTTCTTGACGGTGCATGAGCACGTGGCTACGTGATCACACAAACCGTCTTATTCGAATTGAATCTGCTACAATGGGAGATAACATGCAAGATCCAAAAACTCTTCGCGAGTTATTCTCTCCAATAACGACCAATCCGCCCTCTTGCATAGTATTGCCCGCAACCACTGCGGCACACTTTGAACTAAGGCCACAGATCATTCAACTCCTACCTATCTTCTATGGCCTGGCGACTGACAATCCTTACATGCATATCAAAGAATTTCTCGAGATATGCTCGACTTTCAGATTCCAAAACTTTCCTGATGAATCTGTTCGCTTGCGGTTATTTCCCTTTTCTTTGAAAGATAAAGCAAAAGTATGGCTTAATTCCTTACCCTCTGGATCAATCAATTCATGGGATATTTTGGTAACAAAATTCCTTTCAAAATTCTTCCCAATGTCTAAAACTAATGCCCTTAGGAGGGCAATTGCTGACTTTACACAAGAAGAAAATGAAAAATTCTATGAGAGTTGGGAGCGATTCAAAGACCTACTTTTAAAGTGTCCTCACCACGGATTCGAAATATGGAGACTCGTTCAATATTTCTATAACGGGTTAACTCAAACTCACCGAAACATGATCGAATCTATGAACGGTGGCTCGTTCTTGAGTCTTGGGGAGGATACAGCTTATCAATTTCTTGAGGGACTATCAGAAAGTTCTCAGCAATGGGATTTTTCTAGTCATCAAGATAGATCAGCCCCAAAACCTAAAAGAGGAGGGATTTACGAATTCAAAGAAGAATTTGACCTGAAGGGTAAGATAGAAAATCTTTCTAGAAAAGTAGAGGCTATGGCTCTGAATATGAATATTGAACCTATTAACCAAATTCCTAATGAAATATGCACTGTCTGTGCGAGTCCTATGCATACTTCCCAAACTTGTCCATCTAGATTTAACAATCCAGATTGTCATGCTGAGCAAGTTAATGTCCTAAATAATAATTATAGAAAACCCTTCGGGAACCCATTTTCAGAAACTTACAACCAAGGTTGGAGGGATCACCCGAACTTCTCATGGAAACCTCAACAAAACTTTGGGGGACAATCATCAAATCCAATGCATCCTCTAGTGCAGCCCCCCGGTTTTGCTACACAACAACATAGGAAACCCTCGCTTGAAGAAACTATCCATCAATTGATGCAGTCGAATCAACAGATCATGCAAACTATGCAAACAAATATTCAAAGCCACTCACAAGCTATCTCTAATCTTGAAACAACTGTTGGACAGCTAGCAACTGCACTAAATGAACGTGAGAGGGGAAAATTCCCAAGTCAACCTATTCCAAATCCAAGAGGGCAACATGAAGTAGGTACCTCCAATGCAACAAACTCATCCTCTCAAGTAGAGCATGCCAAGTCTATTACCACCCTTAGAAGTGGAAAGACTATCAACAAGGACCTTCCAACGGAAGATGATCAACGTGAGAACATTCCCACGAAAGATGATCAACCTGAGGATACTTCAAAAGATAAGGATGAGGAAGAGCATGGCACCAACAACCAACAGAAAAATGATGAATCTGAACCTACTTATAAGCCACCTATTCCATTTCCTCAAAGATTCATTGCACCTAAGAAGGGGACAACTGACAATGAAATCTTAGAAATTTTCAAACAAGTGAAGATTAACATCCCACTTCTAGATGCCATCAAACAAATTCCAACATATGCCAAATTTTTGAAGGACCTTTGCACCGTCAAACGTAAACTCTACGTGCAAAAGAAGGCCTTCTTAACTGAACAAGTCAGTTCTATTCTTAAATACAACACTCCTCCCAAGTACAAAGATCCGGGCTGTCCTACCATCTCTTGCATCATTGGAAACAATAGGATAGAACAAGCTCTTCTTGATCTAGGAGCTAGTGTTAACCTGCTACCCTACTCTGTCTACAAACAATTGGGCTTAGGTGAGTTGAAACCTACCAAGGTCACGCTACAATTGGCTGACCGATCAGTGAAAGTACCAAGAGGAATAGTCAAAGATGTGCTTGTCCAGGTTGACAAATTTTATTTTCCTGTGGATTTTATTGTCTTGGATACACAACCAACAACACATGTGAACACCTCGATTCCGGTCATTCTTGGTCGTCCATTTCTAGCAACTGCTAATGCCCTAATTAATTGCCGAAATGGAGTCATGAAACTTTCCTTTGGAAATATGACCGTAGAGCTTAATATCTTTCACATGAGTAAACAACCAGCTGATGAAGATCTAGATGAGGTTCAAGAGGTCAATATGATCGATACAATCCTTGAAAAACCCTTGGTACCTTTAGATCCTTTAGAGGCATGTCTAGCCTACTTTGGAGATCATGATATTGATAATGATGAGTCTTTTAGAGAGGTTAATGCCTTATTAGATTCAGTTCCGCTCTTAGATACTAATAAATAGAAAGCAAGAATAGAGCCCTTGCAAATACCCACTTCAATACCTGTGCCACCAATCATTGAACCCCCGAAGTTAGAGCTTAAGCCTCTGCCTGAAACATTGAAGTATGCATTTCTTGGTGATGTTGAAACCTTACCTGTCATAATCGCATCTCATTTGAATAAGGACCAAGAAAAGAAGTTACTCGATATTCTTTCTACACATAGGGAGGCAATAGGATGGTCCATCTCTGATATCAAAGGGATTAGTCCCTCTGTGGTCATGCATCAAATTCATCTCGAAGATAATTCAAAACCATCGAGAGAATCACAAAGAAGACTAAATCCTACTCTAAAAGAAGTAGTACGAGGGGAGGTTATAAAACTTCTTGATGCAGGAATCATATACCCAATATCTGATAGTCAATGGGTCAGCCCAGTTCAAGTAGTGCCTAAGAAATCTGGTGTCACAGTCATCGCTAATGAAAGCAATGAGTTGATCCCAACAAGGATCCAAACTGGTTGGCGAGTGTGCATCGATTATAGGAAGTTGAATTCTATGACCAGAAAAGATCATTTTCCTTTACCTTTTATTGACCAAATGTTAGAACGCTTAGCCGGCCACGCTTATTACTGCTTCCTTGACGGGTATTCAGGCTATAATCAAATCGCTATTGCCCCTGAAGACCAAGAAAAAACTACGTTTACATGTCCATTTGGTACATTTGCATATCGTCGCATGCCTTTTGGGCTATGTAATGCACCAGCCACCTTTCAGCGATGCATGCTGAGTATCTTTTCGGACATGGTAGAACGATTTGTAGAGATCTTCATGGACGATTTCTCAATATTTGGTTCAACATTTGATATATGTCTGCATCATTTGACACTTGTCTTAGAACGTTGCAAAGAAAAGAATTTAATTCTCAATTGGGAAAAATGTCATTTTATGGTCAAATCCGGTATTGTTCTAGGACATATTGTGTCAGAAAAAGGAATTCAAGTCGATAAGGCCAAAGTAGAACTGATTGCACATCTGCCACCTCCAACTACCGTCAAGGCTGTGCGATCCTTCTTAGGCCATGCTGGATTTTATCGTCGATTTATAAAAGATTTTAGTAAAATTTCCAAGCCTCTATGCGATCTATTAGCGAAAGATGCCCCTTTTGATTTCACACCTGCTTGTATGGAGTCCTTTGAGAAACAAAAAACCGAGTTAACCTCGGCACCCATCATCCGACCTCCTGATTGGAATATTCCATTTGAGGTGATGTGTGATGCTTCAGACTACGCCATAGGTGCTGTACTAGGTCAACGAGTCAATAAACTCCCACATGTTATTCAATATGCAAGTAAGACTTTAAACGACGCCCAACTCAACTATTCAACCACGGAGAAAGAATTGTTGGCTGTCGTCTTTGCCCTCGATAAATTTCGTCCGTACTTGATAGGATCG
Organism: Chamaelirium japonicum; assembly: GCA_947650365.1. Classification (NCBI taxonomy): domain Eukaryota; kingdom Viridiplantae; phylum Streptophyta; class Magnoliopsida; order Liliales; family Melanthiaceae; genus Chamaelirium; species Chamaelirium japonicum. Next base: position 2,812,224 of record CANTAL010000006.1, read on the forward strand.
AAGATTATTATATACACTGATCATGCAGCCCTAAAGTATCTTCTTACAAAAAAGGAGGCTAAGGCCCGGTTGATTCGATGGATACTATTACTACAAGAATTTGATCTTGAAATCCGTGACAGAAAAGGTTCTGAGAATGTAGTTGCTGATCACTTGTCTAGATTACTAGTGGAGTCCACATTAGAATCACAACCTGTGCTAGAGACCTTTCCCGATGAGCAGTTAATGTCCATCTCTAACACAAAGGCTCCTTGGTATGCTGACATTGTCAACTATCTTGTAATTGGACAAATGCCATCTTTCTGGCCAAAGCAAGAACGATTCTGTTTTCTTTCCATAGCCAAATGGTACTTTTGGGACGACCCGTATCTATTTAAATATTGTCCTGATCAAATCATAAGACGATGCATCCCTGAATGGGACCAAAGAAAAATTATGTCACTTTGTCATGACCATGCTTGTGGTGGTCATTTCAGTGGCAAGAAAACGGCAGCTAAGGTCTTACAATGTTGCTTTTATTGGCCTACTTTATTCAAAGATACACACGCTTACTGTCAAACATGTGATAGATGTCAACGGCTAGGAAAGATCTCAAGAAGGAATGAGATGCCTCTGAATCCAATATTGATTATCGAAATCTTTGATGTCTGGGGCATCGACTTTATGGGACCATTTCCTATGTCATATGGAAATCAGTACATTTTAGTTGCCGTTGACTACGTCTCTAAATGGGTAGAGGCAATTGCATGCAAAACTAATGACCATAAAGTGGTGATCCAGTTCTTAAAGGATAATATATTATCTCGTTTTGGCACCCCTCGCGCAATTATTAGCGATGGGGGTAAGCATTTTTGTAATCGTATCTTTGAAGCTTTAATGAGAAAGTATGCTATCACTCATAAGGTCGCCACCCCATACCACCCACAAACAAGTGGCCAGGTCGAAATATCGAATAGGGAAATTAAGACCATATTGGAGAAGACGGTAAACTCCACAAGAAAAGATTGGTCACTTCGATTGACTGATACCGTGTGGGCTTACCGTACCGCTTATAAAACTCCCATTGGAATGTCGCCATTTAGATTGGTTTATGGAAAGGCATGCCACCTTCCTGTCGAACTAGAACATAAGGCTTATTGGGCGATCAAACGCCTCAATTTTGATCTCGACAAGGCAGGCGAGCGCAGAAAGCTTCAACTTGATGAGCTGGAAGAGATCAGGATGGACGCATATGATTGTGCGAAAAAGTATAAAGATCGTATGAAAGCTATGCATGATAAAGTTATCTTACGTAAGGATTTCCAACCTGGTCAGAAAGTTCTATTATATAATTCTAGATTGCATCTATTTCCTGGGAAGCTAAAGTCCCGCTGGACTGGGCCTTATATTGTTGAAAAAGTTCACCCCCATGGTGCAGTAGAAATCCATAATACTAAGGATGGTAGCACCTTTCAAGTTAACGGACACCGCTTAAAGCCATACCTTGAGTATTTGAACCCAGATGATGAATCCATATCTCTGGATGACCCTGTTTATCAGGAATAATCTAATAATCTGATAAGAATCATCTTTTGTACTATAGTAGTTAAATTAATTTATCTCGTTTTGTTATCTACTTATCTTAAGTAGTTTCTATATTCTTGTTTTGTTTTATGTCTCTATGTCACTAACTTTTTACAGGAAATAATGATGCAAAACATTTAAGGTACTATCCACCCTTATAACTTCGTATTTACATTTCAAACATAACTGTCACTCCAACCGATATCATAAATTGTTATTATCTCATTCATGAGCATGTTAATTCAAACATTGAGGACAATGTTTAATTTAAGTTTGGGGGTGTATGGTGTACTTTTGTGTGGTGTACCTCTTACAAAAAAAAAATTTATTTAGTTCTACAAAATTATCAATTTCAATTAGATAATAATAATAAATTATTTATTGCATCAACTTACGCTGTAGTGGGACAGCTCGGCATATACGTCTCGGCATATATGTGTCCAGTCTGTAGTCCCCTACCAAAACTGCAGCGTTCGTATAGAATTTTTTTAGAAATTTACATATACATGTTTTTCTTTTTTTTTATGTTAGTGTCTTTTCGTGGCATTTTTATCGTCTTTTCTTTTCTTTAATTAAAAAAAAATAAATAAATAAAAAATTTTAATTTTACTTTTATTTCAGGTTTTGTAGTCTAATTCTTTCGTACTCGAATAGAACCACAAGGCACCTGGTAATCTAGGTATAAAGTCCAAGGATTAGCTAGAAAAAGTATGTCTAATAAGGTTCTGACCCTTAGTAATCTTTTAGAGATTGTCAAAACAAACTAGACTTAACCTTTCACTTCACATCTGGCTTACACCTCTAGGGTCTAGATTCAAAGCTTTCATATCACCTAATAGTCACTTGGAGTCCTGATGAACCATGCGGATCTGGTTCACTTGGTTTGAAAAAATATCATTAGAAAAGCGACCGATGAATTCTAAGGTATAGCGAAAAGGGCTACCTATTAGCATGGTCTAGGACCTAATTATGTAAAAGTCTTAACCTGTATGCCCTAATATGAGTGAAGCCTGGTCGATAGGGTTATAAGAATGATCCTATGGATGCAGAGTGAATCAAATATAAAGGCAACATGAGGATGGCTACCTAACTCATGAGAGCGTTGGCAGCGTGTCATGGGCATAGAGTGAAGCTGGCATGGTACAAGTTAGGAAGGGATATATAATTAGATCCAGAAAAAAAAAAAATGAGACCGAAAAAAAAAAAGAAAAAAGAAAAGAAAAAAGAAAAGGAAAATAAAATAGTGTGAAAGCCGTCGTTATAAACAATGTGGGGAAACTGGAATATCACATATAAAGCCGAAAGGTATTAAGGTGAATATCCACAACTCTCACTAGCCTGTCTAGATTAGCTGGTTTTGACTCAGGTTCTAAGGTCGACTTTGACCGTTCTAGGAGACTGTTAGAATGATATGAATGTAGAGAACCAAACCCCCAGTTGTGTTTAGCCCAGACAGCACCGTGCACTTGAGCATAGTTGACCTTGACCTTTTCTAACGGGAAACTAATAGTTAGAACCTAAAATGCCTACTTCGAAAGCCGAAGCTTGGACTGACTACCTTGAAAGTCTTGTGCCTTAGAAATTCTATTTTTGAATACTTTTTAATTATTCTGCGAAACCGATTTTTTCTTATTTATTATTTTCTATTTCAAAAAAAAAAAAAAAAAATTGTTGAATTTTGTGGGTAGATTCACTGCAAACCCTCACGAGACAAAACTCATCCACTAGGGTGACCTAGGGGTTTAACGGCTTGTTGCACATGCTAAGTGCAATCGCGATTCCTGCGAAAGTGAGTTAAGTTATTTTTATTTTTTTCATTATCTTCGTCGTTTATTTTGTTTGCTTTCTCGAGGACTAGAAAGATTTAAGTTTGGGGGTGTGTTGAGCGTCCATTTTGTGCGAATTATCTCTTCTTTATCATGCATATAGCATCACTTTGCTACGTAAAACTTTCATACTACACGTAAACTGCATGAGTTTCCTTGCACCGTAATATAGTAGACTCTCATACGAACCCAACGGCATATTGGTTCGCTCTCATACATTGCATGCATGAAAGATACAGAGCCCGATAACCCAAATTATCCTTTTATCGATAATCGTATTGGAACCTTATATGCATTATTTCATGTGTATTTTTCAGAAACCGGATCTCGACACGCACGACTACAGTGATGCAAGGCTACGGGTCGATATCATCTCAATTGGCTTTGGAATAGAGGGAGGTCGTGTTCAGATGATAAGAGAATTGACGAGAAATGAATGACAAATCGGAGAAGAAGGATTCCAAATCTACATGCTCTGACTGAACGATCGAGTACTGCACGCATACAATCGGAATGATGTGGATGAGTTGACGAGCTCAGATGGTTCGAAGGATGCAACCCGGATGATCTCATTTTCTCCAATATCATCAATTCATTTCTATTTCCTTCTTTTATTTTCCATTATACATACACCTCATTCTAACTACACCCAAAACCCAATCACAGCCGTCCGATCGGCCATCCCTTCCATGCACATGCATGAATGCATGTATGTGCCACCACAACGATCTACCTCTCAGTCCCACTTAATCACAGCCGTCCCGGACCTTAAAACCCCATTGCATCATCAGCACTCCTCTCTTTTCTTCTATTTAATTCCAGCCGTCCGATCGATAAAGCCCTTCAATGCATCAAACCCATGCATGCACCCTCTTCCTCTTTATAAAAAGAAAAACCAAACTCAAAACCCATCGGCCCAGCTCTCTCTACCCGATCAGGCCCAGCTCTCCTATTTAATCCCAACCGTCCGATTGATCACAGCCCTCCATTGCACGTTCCCCCCATACAGCCGTTCCGTGCATTACACCCGGAACCCATGCAGCGGCCCAGCTCTCCCACGGCTCCCTCCCAGCATCACAGCCATCCGATGCCATGCAGGCCCAGCTGTAACCGGAACCCATCCGAGCTCCTCTCTCTACGGGATCCTCTCTCTACGGGATTCTCTCTCTCCTACTCTGGACGTCTCTCTCTCTAAAACCCAGCCATACCGTGCCCGACTTCTTCTCTCTCCCTGTTTTCTCTCAACCGAACCCGGTAGCCCGAGCCTCTCTCTCTCCCGGGATTCTCTCTCTATTTCCTTCCTTAACCCGCCGAACTTCTCTCTTCCTTTCCCTACATCTCTCTCTCCTCCTTGATTCTCTCTCTATTCTTTCCTTTTTCTCTCTCTAACCGTGAAAGCCCAGCCGGACTTTTCTTTCTCTCTTTTCTCTCTCTCTATCTTATATAAGGGGGAGGGACGGACGAACTAGGGGGCCAATCACCACCAAGTCATCACCCATCACCACCGAAATCATCATCACCCATCTTCAGCACCGTACCCTTTTCTCATCACCGGCCACCCGATACCATCTTCGAATCCGAACCTTAACACCTAGTTCCACCATTCTTCATCCCACCATCTAATACCGAAACCCTAGCCTCCACCTCCGAGCCGTCATCCATCATCCGTACCATCGAAGCCGTGTTGCACGTCACCATCATCGAGCCGGATTACCAGGAAGCAAAGAAGCAAAGACGGGCGAAGCCGAGAAGATCGTCATCATCTGGTTCTTCTGTCCTGTTTGTTATTTGTTTATTATAAAACAAACAATGCTATTATATAAGATGATGTGTAGCTAAATTCCATAGCTTAGGCTAATGGGGAATTACTAGTGTTCTATGGTGTTTTGGGGTTGATTATTAACTATGTTTTAATGTTTAAAAATAGAATATTCCGCTAGCGCATGTTGATATATTCTCTAGATTTTCCATGCATTAGATATAGTGAATGCTTATCTTAGATTCATTATGATCATATGATGGTTAATGCTAAGAATCAATGTTACATGTAATAGTATGCCTAATGCCCATCTTTTTATAAATATTCTATATATGTTTGCACCATGCCTGTTTTCATTGCTAAATCATCCGATTAGACTCTGTCCTTACGACGATCTAATTGAGTAGAATATAATGATCAACCCTCAACTATCATAGAATGCTAGGATGAACCCTAAAGCCTAAGTGTTCCCCTAATCCAAATACCTTTCCATAATTAAATTGCTTTAGTCTTTATTAAACAATTAGTTTTTATTAAGTTAATTGCTTAGTTAATCTAATCAGACTCTCAACCATTGTTCGCTAGATTAGGTTTCAATCAACTTAGATTTATTAAGTTCCTAGCAAAGTCCCTGTGGGATCGACCTCGCTCCGCTGCACTATAATACACGATTCGTGCACTTGCGAGTACAATTAAAATATCACAACAATAGACACTGGAAATCCCTAAAAACCGACCCCCCTCTATCCTAACCTATCTAGGGCCGGCCCTAGCTTCCTTGAAGCCATGGGAGACTGGCCCTATAAGTAAGAGAGGGAGAGGGAGAGGGAGGGTCGGCCCTAAGGCTCCTCTCCTCCAAAAATCCGAACCCTCGCCCTAAGCCTCCTCCTTTGTGGTTTCGGCCAAGGAAAAGAGAGGAAGAAGAAGGGAGAAGAAAGAGGAAGGAAGGAGAAGGAAGAAAGAAGAAAGAGGAGGAGAAAATCTTGCGGCTCGCCATCGTCTTCGTAATATATTCCTTTGTCGTTAATCCTTGCACTCAAAGACGGTATTTCGAGGATTCTTCAATTCGCAAAGGACAAGGTGCTATCCGACAGTTTCCCTTGCGATTCAAGTGCGGTTCTTCATCATTCTGTCATCTCCGGATCATAGATCCAAAAAGGTATGATGATTCTAAACACCTAACTAGATGCATGCATGTCTTCCGTAGATCGTAGTATGCCTCTAGGGTATACGCACATATGCTAAGATCATAGATTTGTATGTAGATTATTTTGTAGAATTAATTGTAATGAAACATACACCGTATGATCTTCGGATCTTTCTTTTGCTTCCGTTGCGACTCTGATAAGAGAATCCAATTCCAACAATTGGTATCAAAGCACGCTTTGGTGTATGTTTCATGCATGACTTAGTGAAAACATCATGTGAATATATGATGGCATATGTTTTCGTCGGGGTTCGGCATAGATCATGCATATGGATTGTGCTATGTATCGTCTTTTTACAGGTGTCGCGCTGAATAGTAATCTGTGATTGCATGCTTTCGGGGTTCGAACCCCGGATTTATTTTTTGCATTGATTATTATTGTGCTTGTGGATTTTAAGGCTCTAGATGGGCGAGAGTGGGGGTTGACCATCCTCGGATCCCTAGCCATATTTCTATGATTGTTTTCTTTTCTTTCTAGCGAAATTATACACGAACGAGTACTTGCTCGGAGCATGTTAGTTTTTCGGTCACAGGAAGAAGGAGATGATGCTACATCCACGGTTCGGGCAAGCGGTACCATGGTGTGCAAAGACCCGGCGAAAGCGTGCACGTTGGCGATGATGGGGATCATCGTCAGAGATCGTACAGAACGGAAGAGCATGATATCTTGGCATTGCTATTTAGGTTCAGGGGTCGGACCCTGGACTTGATTCAGTTTGGATGCTATTTCTGTTGTTTCTCTTTATTTAGTATTTAGAGAACCCAGATGATAATGTGATTATCTATCTTGCTTGTGAGTTTGTCTCTAGATCAGGCTTAGGGTTAGTACTAAACTTATGGATTCATTGGTGTCTCTATATGATTCTAATATGTGCGAATCCGGTGGCTAGCTAAAAGGAAAGGTGGTAACCGCCCTCGTGGTAGTTCAGGTAGCCAACTACTGTGCACCGAGATAGACGTACGCAGTGTTAAATTTGTTTAGAGATAATTAACTAATGTCTCTATAAGAAGTATGATAACCCTAGTGGGATGCCCTTTCCCCACGTGGTCCTAGCGACCAAGTTAGGTTAGGATTTCACTGTGTGATACCCGTTTCTATATAATGTTTGATGGTAGTATGAACTCATCACGATTTGGTTATGCCACCATTAGGTTGAGGTCCGACGGAGGTTGTCGGATGTCCCTATTTGGCCAGCATCGAAACCTATAATAAGATGAGGTCTACTATGACATCAGGTGTCAAATTATGAACGAGGCGTCATCGTAGTGGGAGTCCTTTCCACGTTGACCTTAGGCTAGGCTCCAGATCTTAGGATTATGGGCAAACTAGTGAAGTATTGGGATCCTTGGAATCTATGTAATGCGATCCTTGCAAGAAAGGCGAAAGCTGAGCATTCAAGGTAGGGACTATGATATTTTCCGAGGATACTAATGCTTTGTGGGAAGGTTTGTAATCCTAGTGGGAGCACAGTAGACCAGGGTCTAAGTCTAGGAGGTCGTGACCTTTCTAGATATGCATACAACCTCATAAAGAAGGGATGTGTAAGAGGTTCCCTCCAAAGGGGAGCCCCTGGCCTCCATAATCAACCGGCTAAGGGTCTGGGTGGGAGGTACGCAGTTCGATATTCCCACCGGGTGAGAGCTGTGTTTCCTTCCATGCTGGTTCGCCTAGTGGTTTCCTACGGGACTTGGAGGATACCGGTGGCAGTGGGTGACAGTTTTTTCCTGCACCGCGGGAGCCTATGAACCCCCGACCGACACCACCTAGATTTGTGGGAAGCATCCGAAAGTTTGTGTGAAGCCGTCATTGCTGCGCACGCAGGTCACATAAAGCTGGCCAAAAGGACTCTGGGAGGTCTTTCAGTTTACCATGGGTAATTCTGATGAAGACTGGGTCGTAAAAACCCCGTTGGTAAAAGCGGTTGCATGCTCTCACCGAGATGCTGTCTCTAATTCAAGGCCGATAGTCTCAGTGCTCGAGCCCAGGGAATTTAGATTCCTGGATGTCTCCACTTGAGGTAGTGAAAACATAGCGGCTGGAGTAAACATTATCTATTTCTAAATTCCATGAAATAGATTATAGTAAATCCTAATTTTGCTTTTAACCATTGTTTACAGAAATCATGACCAAGCTCGACCCCCTTGCCTCCATAATTAATGATAACAAACTTACGGGACCAAACTACGAGGACTGGAAGCGTAACCTGATGCTCGTACTAAGGATTGGCAAACACACAATTGCCCTAAGTATCCCTCAACCGGCCATGCCGGGACCAAGTGTAACTGAGGCCCAGTTAAAGGAATGGAAAGACTGGCTAGATGCTGATGAGATATGCAAGTGCTACATAGTGGCATCCTTGCAGACCGTCCTTCAGAAGCAAGTCGAAGACATGACCTTTGCTTCAGACATGATGCTCTACCTAAAGGAAATATTCGAGGGTCGTAGTCGGGTAACTCGTTACCTGACCATCAAGAAATTGGTGTCCACGAAGATGACAGAGGGGACTTTAGTTCGGGATCATATGCTGAAATTGTTTGGCTATATGAACAAGCTTGGTTCCTTCGATGTTATCTTGGATGCAGAGATCCAGACCGATATTTTTCTCGCATCTCTGTCAGGAAAATTTGAGGGGTTCGTTACCAACTTCAACCTTAACCAGTTAAAGATGTCTAACACAGAGCTCCTAGCGGCGCTCCAAGCGACAGAGGACGGGATGAAGGCAGGAGCCCAATCCCTGAACGTAGAGCGAAATTCTTCTCTGAAAGTCAAAGGTAAGTTTCAAAAAAGGAAGTCTAAGAAGCCCGTGAAGATGGGCCAGGTGTAGTTGCAGGTTCCTAAGCAGAATGGTCCGGTGAAGCCCAAAGGAAAATGTTTCCGATGCGGCAAGAAGGGGTATTGGAAGGGTGACTGCCGCGCGGCTCCCAGGAAGGCTGAGACAGTTATATCTCAAATCCACATAGTGGAATCTCTTGTAGCATCCAGTTGTTCTCCAGTTTCATGGATTGTGGATTCTGGTTCCACTAACCATGCTTGCAATAATTTGTAGGGGTTCAAGAAGACAAGAAAACTGGGTGATGGGGAGATGATCCTAAGCATGGGAACTGAGGCCGTGGCAGAGGCTGAAGCAGTTGGAGATATCTTCTTGCAGTTTCTTGATGGAAGAAGTTTATTACTTAGAGACATATTTTATGTACCGTCCTTGAGACGAAACTTAATTTCTGTTTTCTTATTGAATAATGAAGGTTTTTCAGTTTTATTTGATACTTCTGGTATGTCAATTAAATTGAATGGTTCCTTTGTTTGTAAGGGAAAGATACAGAATGGTCTCTATGTAATTAACTCCAATCATAAGCAGGATAACATAACTGAAGCTTGTGTGGTTAATTCATCTAAAAGAAAAAATCCCTCAGATAATCCAATACTTCTTTGGCATCTAAGGCTTGGACACATAGCCTTAGACAGGATTCACAGGTTGGTTAAGGTAGGACTCTTAAGTCCAGATGTTTCAGAAAGCCTACCGACGTGTGAGTCTTGCCTGGAAGGCAAGATGACTAAAAGATCTTTCTGAGCCAAAGGTTGCAGATCTAAGGAGGTATTAGAGTTGGTACACACTGATGTATGTGGGCCCATAAGTGTCCGTGCTATAGGAGGCTTCGAGTATTTCATCACCTTCACGGATGATCACTCGAGGTTTGGATATATATACCTAATGCGGCGGAAGTCTGAATCCTTTGATAACTTCAAGGAGTTCAGAGCTGAAGCAGAAAAGCAGACGGGTAAAAGTATCAAGTCTCTTCGATCAGATCGAGGAGGTGAATACCTATTGGATGAATTTATTGGGTACCTGCGTGAGCATGGGATCGTATCCCAGTTGACTGCACCAGGGACACCACAACAAAACGGTGTATCTGAGAGGAGAAATTGAACTTTGTTAGACATGGTTCGGACTATGATGAATTATGCAACATTGCCACCTAGTTTTTGGGGATATGCCCTAGAGACAGCAGTATATACTTTGAACTTTGTTCCATCAAAGTCAGTACCCCTAACTCCTTGGGAGCTGTGGTTAAAGCGAAAGCCAAGCCTATAGCACTTTAGGATTTGGGGTTATCCAGCACATGTGCGGAAGGACAAGCGAAATAAGATAGAGTCAAAAACTAAGGTATGTGTGTTCGTTGGGTATCCAAAAGGAACAAAGGGTGGTTTATTTTATGATCCTGAGGATAGAAAGGTTATCGTCTCGACGAATGCCGTATTCCTGGAGCAAGATTATTTAATATACCATAAGCCCACCAATAAAGTAGTTCTTGAAGAATTGCTTGGTACTGATGGGAGTACGTAGACAGAAAACGTAGTGGGAGCCAATTCCACTAAGATAAACGATACTGTAGAATCGACTCCTATGGAACCACCGCAAGCTCGTCGCAGTGGGAGGACCACAAGTGCTCCTGATAGATACATTGGAGAAGCATTTATGGTAGATCCAGAGTTTCAGGAGGATGATCCTCTGAACTATGATGAAGCGATGGTATCCTCTGACCATGTAGCATGGTAGGAAGCCATGGAGGCAGAACTAACATCGATGTCCCAAAATTCGGTCTGGACACTTGTAACACCACCTCACAACATTAAACCTGTTGGGTATAAGTGGGTGTACAAAAGGAAAAGAGGTCCGGATGGTACCATTGAGACTTACAAAGCTAGACTAGTCGCTAAGGGTTATACCCAGCGAGAAGGGATCGACTATGATGAAACCTTTTCACCAGTGGCTATGCTTAAGTTTATCCGGATCCTCTTGTCCATTGCAGCCCATTATGATTGGGAGATCTGGCAAATGGACATCAAGACCGCATTCCTCAACAGGGATTTGGAAGAAGACATCTATATGTCTCAGCCTCCAGGCTTTGTCGTAAAAGGTCAGGAAAGTCTGGTGTGCAAGTAGCAAAGGTCCATTTATAGACTGAAGCAAGCATCCAGAAGTTGGAACATGTATTTTGATCAGGCTATCCAGTCTTATGGATTTGAGCAGAACGTGGATGAACCATGTGTTTATAAAAGGAGCGATAAGACTATAGTTGTTTTTCTAGTGATTTATGTAGACGATATCCTGCTCATTGGAAACGATGTTGGAACGTTGTCTACAGTGAAGGTGTGGTTATCCTCTCAATTTGACATGAAAGACCTGGGTGAAGCGAGTTATGTTCTGGGGATCAAGGTAACTCGAGATCGCCAGAACAATACTCTCTCGCTATCACAGTCAGCCTACATGGATACTATCTTGGTCAAATTCAGTATGCACAACTCCAAGAAGGGACTGGTTCCATTCAGACATGGAATGAAATTGTCCAAGGATCAGGGTCCTAAGACTCCTGAGGAGAGGGCAGAGATGCAGAAGATACCTTATGCTTCGACTGTAGAGAGTCTGATGTATGCTATGCAAAGCACGAGACCAGATATATGCTATGCAGTAGGCATGATGGGCATGTATCAGTCAAATCTGGGTCCAGGGTACTGGACTGCTGTGAAAAGTATACTCAAGTATCTCCGTAGGATGAGAGATTATGAGTTAGTTTACTCTTTACAGGAACTGACACCGATTGGGTATACGGATTCTGACTTTGCGTCAGATCCGGAATCCAGGAGATCGACGTCAGGGTTTGTGTTTTCATTAGGAGGAGGAGCTGTCAGTTGGAGGAGCGTGAAGCAGGAATACATCGCGGATTCGACGATAGAGGCTGAGTACGTTGCGGCGTGCGAAGCAGCTAAGGATGCGGTGTGGCTTAAGAAGTTCCTCACGGACTTAAGATGCGTACCGGGAGCTCAAGATCCTATTATCCTTTACTGTGATAATAGTGGAGCGGTAGCATAATCCAAGGAGCCAAGATATCACCAGAAGAGTAAGCATATCGAGCGGAAATACTACATTATCCGGGACTTACAGAAGCGAGGGGAGGTTGCAATGACTCAGGTGGCGTCTACAGATAACATGGCGGACTCTATCATAAAGGCGTTACCGACTAAGGATTTTGAGAAGCACGTGGATGCCATGGGAGTTAAGACTGTTGTTCCCCGCTAGGCCAAGTGGGAGATTGTTATAGCTCGTGTGTCCTTAGTGTGGATTTTCTGTATTAACATTAATAAAGATGACTTTGGTTATTGCTTTAATTAGAATACTACTCTTGTGTATGATAATACTCATATAATAAAAAGACCATAGGGAATACAGTAGGCCACTGAGGCGCATGGAGGATCCATGCTTGGGAGACCCAGTGGACCAGTTCTGTGTAGACCTAGAACTAGTTCACAGCTTAGGTGATGCCGGTCGCTTCACCGAGAACAAGCTGTTGGCAGGTAGAGGATGTGGTGAAGTCTCTACCACGGGAACATGATATTCCCATTCACCTGACCAAGCACGATGATCGTGTTGAACAGGAACCAAGACGGTGCACAGTTCAGTGCTTCAGACACTGGTGCATAAACCGTCTTACTACTATAGATAATCTGTCCTTAACCCTGAGAGACCATGTTCACTGGGCCAATCAGTTGTGTGGTGCTTTGATGTGCCAACGTGTGCGGCCCTTCCATAGTTCAATACCATGGTGCGTTGGGTTACCCGGCTGGCGTTTGAGTGATATGTAATCCCTACAGGTTATCCGATGTCCAGTGTTGGATGGGTACGTTTTGATGAGTCAATCTGTCCACACAGTTAACCCAGGCCTGGTGGTTGTCAGTATGACTGACGATGTTCCAGATGCTAGGCATAGCACTGGAAGGTGTGTGGTGTTATAGATGACAAGTCATCAAACCCTGGTCAGATGATCGATCGGGATCTGACGGTGCTCCCCACCGCCCGAGTCGAGTCATGGCACCGGTAATAGGAGGGACTAAGGATTATCAGAGTATAGTAGAGAACAGGGTTATGAGGGAGTAACATAAGTTTAGGATCACTAGAGTTCAACTCGCGTCGCACTCTGGGTGGCTACGCGGGTTAATCGGATTAGGGCTGATTAACAAAACTTTCGGTGTGTCACCGGAACAGTTAATCAGGGATTCGGTTGGAGCTAGAGATCCCGAACCTTGAAGGTTCCACCTTGTCGTTGCGTATAGGAATTGTTCCCCGACCTAGTTGGATACGTTGGATGCGAAGTAGCGCGATGGAGCGCAAGCCCGGAGCCTAAGAACCTAATTCACATGTGTTACGGGTCGTAGAGGTATTTTGATAAATACTGAAATATGACTCAGAACATATTGAATATGGATCTTAGAATGAGTGGAATAATTCCAGGAGCTCATAGGCGCTGACAGAACTCGATTCCGAGTAGCGCACCTCACTCAGTCTCTCTTTCAGGTTTTCGCTTTTCGTAAAGGGCGTTTTCGTCCAGTCTTCACGATAGACACTGAAAATCCCTAAAAACCGACTCCCCTCTATCCTAACCTATCTAGGGCCGGCCCTAGCTTCCTTGAAGCCATGGGAGACCGGCCCTATAAGTAGGAGAGGGAAAGGGAGGGCCGGCCCTAAGGCTCCTCTCCTCCAAAAATCCGAACCCTTCCCCCAAGCCTCCTCTTTTGTGGTTTCGGCCAAGGAAAAGAGAGGAAGAAGAAGGGAAAAGAAAGAGGAAGGAAGGAGAAGAAAGAAAGGAGAAAGAGGAGGAGAAAATCTCGCGGCTCGCCATCGTCTTCGCAACGGATTCCTCCGTCGGCTCGTAATCTTTACACTCAGAGACGGGATTTCGATGATTCTTCAATTCGCAAAGGACAAGGTGCTATCCGACAGTTTTCCTTGCGATTCAAGTATGATTCTTCATCGTTCCATCATCTTCGGATCATAGATCCAAAAAGGTATGATGATTTTAAACACCTAACTAGATGCATACATGTCTTCCGTAGATCGTAATATGCCTCTAGGGTGTCCGCACATATGCTAAAATCATAGATTTGCATGTAGATTGTTTTGTAGAATTAATTGTAATGAAACATACACCGTATGATCTTCGGATCTTTCTTTTGCTTCCGCTGCGACTCTGATAAGCAGATCCAATTCCAACACATCCGCCCTCATCAGGCCGTGTGTAACTACCCACATCACATCTACTCTTGCTCGCTCTTCCTCAAGCCATTATCCTTAGCTTTCTCAATTATGAACATTCGATCCCTCTGAGAACCTCCCCCTTCTCCTTCCTTCCTTGTTATACTTGTTGCTATGGCGGAACCATTACGCATTTTGCCACTAGTTACGAGAGTTCCCCGAGTTGAAGAAACTCGAAGCTAGGTCTTGCACCAACCCGGAGGAGGCGGGTAGCGAAGTTCATGGTGAGGGCAGAGAAGTAGTTCGACGTTCTTGTAACCATTTTTCTATTTTTTTTAAAAAAAGTTGTAACTTGTTTTGATGTACTCGAACTCGTTGGATTGAAATAAAGTCGTTTCCATGAATATCCCCTAAAAATTCTTGTTAGCTATTAGAGGAGCTTAGGATCTTCACAGTTGCAACTTGTGAGCCCGAGCCGGGCCCAAGAGTCATCAGCCCGAGCTTGGTCCGGACTGGTACATGACCTTTTTCGGCCCACCCCAAACATGTATAGGGCTATAGGTTCATCTACCACCCTAAGCCCGGTCTAACATTGCCCTGTTTCATGGAATCAAATGCCAACAAATTTCTTACAAAATAACCAAAATATGTCTTTTCAAGGGTCCGACAGAAATAGACTGAATTTTTAATAGTATCATATTTCCTTCTGACATAACGAAATGTTGGCCGAAATGACTGACATTTGACTGAAATCTGATATTATGTTTTTTTTTCTAGACAATTTCATTGAAAATTTTTATATTTTTTAACAAAACAAAGCTCATCTTTATTAGTAAGAATTTAAATCTTTCCTCAATTTTGATTTTTTTCATAATAGATAATATTTTACTGTCATCTTTATCTTGAAGTATTGTTGAAATAGTCCATCTTTTTCATATCAAACAAACAAAATCGAAATCTTATCGAAAAACGATAAATTTTATCAAAAAATAAAATATTTTCACCGAAATTTATCTTTTCATTTATTATTTTTTCACCGACATATTATGAAAAGCAAAAAAAATTCTTATTTAGGCCGACCGACATGGACACCGAAAACGAAATTTTAAACCTTGCCCTGTTTATACCCCTATGTATGCAGCATGGATTGGAGGAACAACATTAGTTATAAGATTTTATACACCTCTTAAACTCTTACTATTATCTTATAAGAAAATGAAGGTAAATATTATTAGTTTTGAAGTATTTACAAGGGCTCTTGGCCTAGTGGTACTTCCTCCCTCCCATATTGGAGGGGTTCCTTGTTTGACTCCCGGTATGGACACCCGTGGAGTGAACTTTCGCTCAAGGCCATTGTGCCTTGTTTGCGTGTACGAATCCAAGTTGTTGATGTCATGTTCATGGAATTATGGAAATAATAAATAGTAGCTAACGTCTGCCTCCCCCATTTCGATCTCCGGACCCAATGGAGACGTTGCCCTAGTGCTCTGTCCTCTAATAGCCTAGCCAGTCCAGCAAAAAAAAAAGATATTTGTAAAAGTAATTATTGACAACCACTACGCATGCTAATGTTGTAAAATCATTGCCTCATATGCTAACTGGTTTGTTTTATAAAGCCCTTAAGATAGTTGCCCCGGACCACGCTATCACTGTGGTTCGGGGTCGACCTGCGAACACATGTCTTCCCCCACCACCAAGGACAGTTCCAGATTGATGTGGTCTTTATACCACCAGGTGAACCAAAATATCCCATCATAAGGGACGGGTGATCCGAACGACCGGACAAGTGTTCGCGGGGCGACCTTGAACCATGGTGATTGTGTGGTTCGGGATGACTATTTTAAGTGCTTAGTTTGTTTTAGGAAAATGTAATTCATACCCCAAAACTACTTCATATACCGATCTGTTCGTTCCAAAAATCGGTTCCCAGCCTCATACCCCATTCATACCTCCCACCCCTTTTAATAAAAACCCCAAACTACCCCCACTTATTTTCTTACTCCCCTTTCATACCGTCGGAGATGCCTATTATCGGAGCCGCCACAACATTACCTTCTCCTCCTTCCCCATTACCGCAAGAGCAGTTACATGCGCTCGTTGAGCCCGCCATTGAAGCCACGTCCTCCCTCCTCCATCTTCCCCATCACAACCAAATTAAGTGACTGTGCTCGCTGAGCTCGCTGTCGAAGCCAGCTCCTCCCTCCTCCAAGTTCTCCACTGTCATTGAAGCCCTAACACACCCTATAGCCGCCGGAGATGGAGCCCGGGAATGTTTGCCAGTTCATGCACTAGACGGAAAAATGCTTGCCCAAGACAGAGCTCGCTTCCCCACATCCTCTCTCCTCCTTCCTTCTCCATATTCCCCACTGCCAACAAAGTCCTAACCTACCCTAGAGCCACCGGAGGTGGAGCCTGGGGATGCTTGCTGCCGGAGCCGGACTGGTGGATATAGTGGGGTAAGGGGTTACTAGATGAGGTAGATGGAGTGGGGTAAGGGGTTAGAAATGGGGTAGACACAGCGAGGTAAAGGGTTACGAGATGGGGTTAGAGATGACTTCTGAAGAGGTTTTGAGAAGATGGAGGAGGGGCGGAAGTGGATTGAAACGAAAACAGGCTGGGTATGTGAAGTAGTTTTGGCGTATGAATAAGATTAACCTTGTTTTGTTATGTCGGTTAAAATTGGCCTTCCTAAACTTGATTTTTTAAAAGCTAGTTTTGAGTATTGTTAAGCATATATGGGAGAAATCATATCTATCATCAGACTCTCTGATGATAGATATAATATGATCATGACCGTTGTCAATACATTCATATAGATACTTTATAGGTTTTCTAGTGGAGCACTCTTCGACATTCTTGTGATTGTTCTATTTGGCAATTGAATAATCGCAAGGTTCTCAATTTTTGTTCACACAATTTGTTTTTTACTCGATCGGATGTTCGCACAAATATTGTTTGCATCTAAATGACCACATGGACCATTGTGGGCATCGAAATTAGCCCACGGGTCGAACCCGACTTGCACACGTAAAACTAGCTCGCACTCAACGGCCTTCGGGTCGAACCCGACTCGCACACATAAGATGGGCTGCATGCGAAACTTGGCCCACACATAATGGCCCGCATGTGAAACTTGGCCCGCACACAACGGCCCTCATGCGAAACCCGGCCCACACAAAATAGACCCGACCCACACACAACGGCCCGCATGCGAACTCAACCTGCGTGCGAACTCAATTCGCATGCCATGGCCCGACTCAAAAGCAAACGGATCCCACCGGACCCGCTACCCGAACACAAAAAAAGGGGGGGCCCACTGGCCCCCCTTCATGGAAAACCGTGCCCCCCTCCCCATGGGGAGGTGGGGCCGGCCATAAAGAAAAAAAAAGAAAAAAAAAAGAAAAAAAAAAAGAAAAAAAAAAGAAAAAGAAAAGAAAGAAAATCCAAACCGCCTCGATGCGGGGGGAGGTGGCGTGGACGTCTACGCAACCGTAGATCCGCGACGATCCCTCGATCCGACGGACAAGATGACGTCGTGTCGCCATGCGATCCGGAAGGTGCAAAGATGACGACGTATCTTCAAAGATCAAGTAATATCTAGCCCGTAACCACCCCAACTAAAAAGGAGGGGATCGAGTTTGTTTCCCCAAATAAGGGGACAATATCTTGATGGTTATGGGGGGAGATATTGGATGAAACAAAAAGATTTTAGCCATATCTCTCCCAACCGCCCCCCTTTGCCTATAAATAGAAGGGGTGGGGGAAGGCACAAAAGGTCGAAAAAGCTGAAGACGAAAGGGCTCTGCAAGAGAAGCTCCAACGCTTGAAGACCGAAGGCTTCACGAGGCATGGCAAGCACATCCTACGGAAATCATTGGCCCTTCAAGTCCTCATCAACGTGAAGACCTTGCACTCGAAGATCAAAGCTTCGACTCCTCGCACGAAGAAGAAAGCTTAGAGAAGAAGACCCGGAGTCATCGTTATCCCGACCTCTCCAACGATCTTCATCAACTCCGAAGAAGCCATAAGCAAAGGCCGGAGAAGAAGATCGAAGCCGACAACATCCGTCGTCTTCAACAAAGGCGTCGACTCCTCGCACGAAGAAGAAAGCTTGGAGAAGAAGACCTGAAGCCGGTGCTACCCCTGCTGTCTTCGTCAACAAA
The DNA here is from genome assembly GCA_947650365.1 of Chamaelirium japonicum. Lineage (NCBI taxonomy): Eukaryota > Viridiplantae > Streptophyta > Magnoliopsida > Liliales > Melanthiaceae > Chamaelirium > Chamaelirium japonicum. The sequence goes on from CANTAL010000006.1 coordinate 2,830,769, forward strand.
AGCCGACGCTACAACCGTCGTGCGGAGATCGGTGCTACCCCCGTCGTCTTCACCAACAAAGCCGACGCTACAACCGTCATGCGGAGATCGGTGCTACCTCCGCCGTCTTCACCAACAAAAGCCGACGCTACAACCGTCACACGGAGATCGGTGCTACCCCTGCCGTCTTCACCAACAAAGCTGACACTACAACCGTCGTGCAGAGATCGGTGCTGCCCCCGCCGTCTTCACCAACAAAATCCAATGCTACAACCATCGCACGGAGATCGATGCTACCCCCGCCGAAAAGCCAAGCCGGCGCCACAACCGTCGAGGAAGCCAGAAGAATAAAGAAGCCCTAAAGAAGTAGCCATTTTCGTTCGAGAAGAAGATCGAGTCAAAGCTAAAGCCAAAGCCAGCGCAAGAAGCCAAAGCAAACGCATCGGTAAAGCCCGCGCCAAAGCAACGCACGTACCAAAGCCAAGCAACTATGACGGTCACGAGCAAAGCACCGTACGTTCTAGCCGATACGATACGAAGTCTGGAAGAACTAAAGCATCGCAAGCCTCTACCCGCCTACGTTCAAGCACAAGCGCCAAAGCAAAGCAAACGCCAGAGCCACGCCAAAGCCGAAAGCTAAAGCCAAAACCGATGCCAAAAGTACGATCGACGCCGCGAACCGATGATCAAGGACGCCGAGGTCTAGCAAGGATCGAGGAAGACACGAAGATCGAGGAACGAAGCCCAAAGCCTCCCTAGCCGAGAAAGCGCAAAGCACGGACGGGACAAAATCAACGGCCGATATTCCTTAGCCTCTCAAGAAACCCTCACCTTGTAAAGACCTCTGTCCTGGGCAACCCCTTCAGAGCTCTCGCACGAATACCACGTGGAGACGCGGATCAAAGGGACCCTCCAGAGGATCTCTCCCATAATCTCCTGATCAAATATTCACCGCACCCGGACTCGCCACACACGAGCCCCCCGGGTCCCGGCATCTATAATCTTCGTGTGCTCGCAATAAGGACGACCCGTATCTTTTTCTGCGCACACAAATTTCTGGCACGCCCGGTGGGACATCCTCTCCTTTCATCCGTACGTTTGAAGGAGTTGCTGCAAGTTCTCCATGGCCAGAACGAACGATGATACGTTTGCTCCAACAAGCCTCTCACCTATCGCCGAATCTCCACTAGAGGATAACATTCCCCCGGTAGTACGCGTCTACACTCGGCGTACTCAAACTCTATCGGACTTCTTCACGCCAGAAACTGCTGTCAAAGATGCTCGCCAAAGCGCCAATGAGGCCTTGGTGCATGAAGAAATAAGCCTCAATCCTGGAATTCAAGTCCAGAAATTTGGGGAGGTCCAGCCCCAACCCAGAGCCCATTCGGGTTCTTCAGCGGGCCTTGCACCTCCTTTCCAGGGGGCAAACGTTCATCATCAAGCAGAAGCAAGTCGGCATAACTACGTCTCCGATGAGGACGGCGACGATCCAGGCATGCAACATCGAGATGTTCTGCGTTATCATCCTCCGTCCGCTCTTCAGCTCCAAGTCATGCAAATGGGTGAACACATGGCGCAAATCTCCCGACTAATGGAGGAGAAGGATCGTCACATCAACACCTTACTTCAAAGGCTAAGTGCGAGGGATGCTACAACATTCAGTCAACCTCCTACTTCTCCAGTAGCCGCTCCAGCCCCGTCTCCAACTCCCACTCCTACAGAAGTTGGCCCGGCAATGCTAGCAACTACTCCTGCACTTTCGTCGGCTCCCGTGCCAGTCTCGGTGGCCGCGCAACCTTCGGTGGCAGCAACAATGAATGCCCAGCAAATACAAGCACTGGTGGCTGACATGATGCATTCCCACGGCGGTAGCCTACCTCCGATTACGGCGGCATATTCAAAGCCTTACACCACAAGGATCCAACAGCTGCGCTTCCCTACCGGGTTCCAGCCGCCAAAGTTCCAATACTTCGACGGGAAGGGCAATCCAAGGCAACACATTGCCCACTTTGTCGAAACTTGTAATAACGCCGGCACATATGGCGATGAGATGGTGAAGCAGTTCGTTCGCACCCTCAAAGGTAATGCTTTTGACTGGTATGTTGATCTTCTTCCAGGATCCATTGACAGCTGGGATCAGATGGAGAGAGAATTCCTCAACCGCTTCTACAGCACTCGGCGCATCGTCAGCATGACCGAGCTTACTGCTGTCAAGCAAAGGAAGGACGAATTAGTAATCGACTACATCGATCGATGGAGGAATCTCTCCCTAAATTCACGAGACCGCTTGTCCGAAGACTCGGCTATTGAGATGTGTACCCAAGGCATGCATTGGGGCTTACTCTACATCCTCAAGGGGATCAAGCCTCGGTCCTTCGAAGAACTCGCAACTCGAGCTCACGATATGGAGTTCAGCTTAGCAAATCGCAGGGACTCAAAGGCCAAAGACTTCCTAAAGGTGGAAAAGAAAGACAAACCACCGGTACCCAAATCAAAGCAAGTTAACGTCGCCGACATCGCCTCAGCCTCCAAGCCACTCAAAATCAGTGGTAAGTCGGATCAAGAAAAAGGAGTTGTCATTCCACCGCCTCCACCCCAAAGACAGTCAAGGATGACTCTTGAAGAGCTTGAGGCCAAAGAGTATCCCTTTCCAAACTCGGAAGTCTCCTCCATATTCGATCAGCTGCTACAAAAGAAGATGATCGAGCTTCCTCCTTCAAAAAGGTCCGAACAGATGCATCGTGTCAACGATCCACTCTTCTGCAAATACCATCGAGTGGTTAGTCATCCTATCGAGAAATGCTTTGTCTTCAAAGAAAAGATCATGACGCTCGCAAAGCAAGGGAAAATTGAGATCGATTCCGGTGACGTCGCAACAGCAAACATGACGTCCATCACCCTCGGTTCATTTCAACCAGTGCTCATTGCTGCACACCAGAAAAGGCCCAAGTTGCGCATCAATCGCCAGAGACCAATTACGAAGTTAGCTTCACAACGGAAAGTCTCAAGGCGACGACGGCACGCTCCTATGCTCGCTGAGGAAGAAACGTCACAACCATGGGGGCAACCGTCGCCTACATCGGCATCTCGCCCGAACAAAGCCATGTCCCAACAAATTCTCCAAACAAGATACGAGCAAGGAGACCCGGAGGTCGGTCTGTTAGGCCAGCCCTCAGGTAAATTCGACTACTACGTCCTCTATTCCAAACCTTCGCCTGTCTCAATAGAAGAAATCAAACCCACCGGCTGGGAGTCAGAAGGCGAGCCACCAAGGTCCCCAGAGGAGCATGTCTCCCCGACCCATGAAGAACCTACAGCTGCCACTCCAGACCTTCACCTTGGTGAGGAAGAATCCACTGAAGAAGACGCATGGGTCATGCTGCCTCGCAGGCGAAGGCCATGGACGGCTAGGAGTCGCAAGCTAGATCGGGTGACAAGAAAGCTTCCTGAACGAAGAACTTACAAAAAGAAAAGTAAGGCTCCAGAAAAGAAGACATTCAAAGTACCGCCAGCAGATCCAGATGATCTCCTCCTACAAAACCCTCCAGAACCGGCAATGTTGCAAGATTTCTTCCCCGATTACTTCCTCCCAGCTCAACAACAGCACAAAGCTTCTTGTTGCATGGTTGAAATCCACATGACATCGGAAGAAGGAGACAAGATCGAGTCTCCTAAAGAGAGCAACACCGACGACGAGGAGGATAATTCTGATGAAGACAATGATGCTGCCCACGATGAGGCAATCTTACACTTGCCACTCATAGAAGCACTACACCTCCTAAAGAAGGCCCGCCTAGCAATGGCCGAAGCTTTGGCAGATCCAGACAGCTACAAAAGAAAGAAGAAAGACGTCAAGAAAGTCGAAACTATTATCTCCTGCAACGCAGCAATAACTTTCTCAGACGAAGATCTGCAGCTCGGAGTATGACTGCACAATCGACCTGTCTATGTTTCGGGATACATCAACGAGAAGCCGATAAATCGAATCTTGTTAGATTGTGGTTCCGTCGTCAACATCATGCCTATCCAAATAATACGGCAGCTCGGCATTACCACCGATCGGCTCTCACAAAGCCAGCTGGTCATTCAGGGGTTCAACCAAGGCGGACAGCCCACCGTAGGAATCATCCGTCTAAAACTCTCCATCAGCCAGCTTGACACGACAGTTCTCTTCCATGTCATTGACTGTCAAACATCATATCGCCTCTTGCTAGGAAGACCGTGGCTACATGAAAACGGTGTCGTAGTGTCTACCTGGCACCAATGCCTCAAGTACTACGAGGAAGGTCTGGAGAAGTGCATCACTGCAGACGACAAGCCATTCAATGAGGCCGAAGAGCACCTCGCTGATGCCAAATTTTACTAAGCAAAGGACCTTGTTGCAGAAGTCCTTCTAGCTAAAGCTCCTCGAACTCAGAAAGTTAAAAGGATGGAGCAGGATAAAACTCCGCCAATACCAAATCCAATGCCACCATCCAAGGCATGCAATACACGAAGTCAAGGAAGTGCTACTGCCAAAATGAAGGATGTGCATCAGCTCCAAGCCAAGATCCATGCAACATACTCCGTTGCCCGTCCAAGCTACGACAGTCTTCCGCCTCACGCCTCAGTGGCTTCGCAAACATGAACGACCATCTTTTGCCTCGCCAGAAGAGATGGTCCAGCCACTATCGGAGGCTAATGTCATCACTCTGCAGGAGAAGACACTGCCATTACCTAGTCTAATGCGAGCTTCAAGTCTGTCAAAACCCTTTGGCTCCTTCAAATCTAGTCAACTCATATTCAAACAAGAAGGAAGATGGGGGCAAAATGCCGCCAAACTGCTATTCAAAGCCGGCTACAACAAGGACAGTGCCGCACATATGAGTACACTCCTGCCAGCTCCAATACCACACGAGATGACCAAGACTCAAGCCCATTTACTCCAAAGAGGCGAGCAGATCCCACCAAATCGACAAGGCATCGGCTCCATTCAAATCCCGATGGTCATCAAGATCACAGGAGAGAAGACCTTCACCTCTAATTACATTGAGGTAAAGTTGGTAGATGAAGCAGAAGAGGAATCATCAGCCTCCGACGCACGCTCCACCAATGTCGTTCATCCCAACACCACGTTCGCCAAAAGAAGGCGATATCGAGCTCGACCTTGGACCATACCCCAGAAGTAAAATAAGAGCATCAAAAACCAGTCAAGTCAAAATCCTATATCAGTATTCAAAAGACTTGGGCCAATCAGACGAATAAAGCGAAGGTCAATATTCGACCGTTTGGGAAAGCCGCCTACTGAGGTGAGAAATAATGTTCCCACCCTCCCACCTATATCATTCTTCAATAGTGACGACTACACCGATATCATTCTGGTATCTGTTAACTATATCACAATTTCTGACATTTCATTCGGCGCAACTTCTACTTCGGACGACGAGTTGCTAGACGCTCCGCCCGTCCTCGAAGAAGGGGGGCAATCTACCATCGACAATCTGAAGGAAATCAACTTGGGTACGCAGGAGGATCCTCGACCTACATTCGTAAGTGCACTCCTGACTCTCGAAGAGGAGGCTGCATACATCAAGCTACTCCAAGAATACAGAGATATCTTCGCATGGTCCTACAAGGAAATACCGGGACTTGACCCCAAGATTGCAGTACACCAGCTCGCTGTCAGACACGGAGCTAGCACCATTAAGCAAGGACAAAGACGCTACCGGCCAGAACTAATACCGCAAATAGAAAGCGAAATCAACAAGCTCATTGAAGCTGGCTTTATCCGAGAAGTTAAATATCCAACGTGGATCTCCAGCGTGGTCCCAGTCAAGAAGAAAAACGGCCAAATCAGAGTATGCGTGGACTTCAGGGATTTGAACAATGCATGTCCCAAAGATGACTTCCTATTGCCAATCACAGAGTTGATGGTAGACGCGACAATAGGCCATGAAGCACTAACCTTCATGGATGGATCCTCAAGCTACAACCAGATCTGGATGGCACCCAAAGATGAAGAGCTTACGGCATTTCGTACGCCAAAAGGGATCTACTACTACAAAGTCATGCCTTTCGGCTTGAAAAATGCAGGAGCTACTTACCAACGAGCCATGCAAAAAAATTTTGACGATATCCTTCATCAGAATGTGGAATGCTACATTGACGATCTCGTGGTAAAATCAAGACAAAAGTCAGCGCATCTTCAAGACCTCGAGCTGATCTTCAAACGGCTTTGAAGGTACCAGCTCCGCATTAACCCACTTAAATGCGCATTTGGAGTCTCCTCGGGTAAGTTTCTCGGCTTTGTCGTACGACATCGAGGCATTGAGATAGATCAATCCAAAATAGATGCTATTCTCAATATGCCAATCCCAAAAACAGTGCGAGACCTCAGAGGTCTCCAGGGCCATCTAGCATATATCAGGAGGTTTATCGCCAACTTAGCTGGAAAATGTAGACCCTTCAGTCACCTCATGAAGAAAGGAGCACCATTCAAGTGGGATGAAGCTTGTCACGAAGCCCTCTAAAACACCAGGAATTACTTACTCAAGCCTCCAGTTCTGACAGCACCAGTTCAAGGAAAGCCATTGGTCCTTTACATCAGTGCCCAGGAGCAGTCCTTGGGGGCACTCCTGGCTCAAGACAACGAGCTAGGCAAGGAAACAACATATTACTATTTGAGTCGCACTCTCATCGGCGCGGAGCTAAACTACTCCCCGATTGAGAAGGTCTGTCTGGCACTCATCTTCGCCATAAAGAAGCTGCGACACTATATGTTAGCTCATGCCATCAAACTTATCTCTAAAGCAGACCCACTCAAATACATCTTGTCAAGACCAGTGCTCTCCGGACGTTTGGCCAAATGGGCTTTACTTCTCCTCGAGTTCGACATCACATTCGTTCCTCGAAAAGCGGTCAAAGGTCAAGCCCTCGCGGACTTCTTGGCAGAATACCCCCTTCTAGCCGAATAGGAGCTATCAGAAGAACTCCCAGACGAAGAAGTGTTCTGCATCGATATCGCCCCTTCTTGGAAGATGTTCTTCGATGACGCGGCAAGGCAAGACGTGGCAGGAGCAGGAGTTATCCTCGTCACGCCAAACGATGAAATACTCCCTTTCTCATTTCTACTATCAGAACCATGCTCTAACAACAGGGCGGAATATCAAGCCTTGATTATTGGCCTCGAACTCGCCAATGATATGAAACTTTAAGGCCTCCAAATTTTCGGCGACTCTCAACTCGTCATTCAGCAAATATTGGGGGCATACAAAGTTAACAAAGAAGACCTCGTGCCGTTACATCTGCGAGCTCTAAAACTCCTTGGTACGCTTAAAACTGCTTCAATCCGGTATGTCCCCAGAAACCTTAATCAGCAGGCTGATGCGCTCGCAAATTTAGCGGCTACACTTCCATTCCCAGAAAAAAGTCAACTTATCATCCCTATCTGCAAGAGGATGGTGATCACCGAGGAGGATATCCCTATGGGAATCCCAGACCAAGTCAATGCAGTACACGTTCTCGTGACCGACGAGCTAGATTGGAGACGACCATTCATAGACTTTCTTATCCACGGAAAGCTCCCTGAAGATCCAAAGCGTAAGGTTGACATTCACCGGCGGTCTTTGAAATTCTTGCACTTCAACAACGAGTTGTACCGTCGAAGCTACGATGGTACGCTCCTGAGGTGTCTTGCAAAAGAAGAAGCAAAAACAGCACTAGAAGAAGTCCATGTCGGGATTTGCGGCTCACATCAGTCCGGTACAAAGCTTCACTTCCGCATCAGGCAGATGGGATATTACTGGCCCACTATGATCAAGGACTCCCTCGAGTTTGCAAAAAGATGCCACGCTTGCCAGTTGCATGGCGACTATATCTGTCAGTCTCCGGAACCTTTGCATCCAACCATCGCGTCATGGCTCTTCGATGGATGGGGACTCGACATTGTCGGTCCGCTACCCAAATCATCCAAGCAGTATCTTTACATCCTGGCGGCAACAGATTACTTCTCCAAGTGGGCTGAGGCAGTACCATTGCGAGAAGTTACCAGGCACTCTGCCATCAACTTTATCCAGAACGATATCATCTTCTGGTACGGCATCCCTCGCTATATCGTCACGGACAACGGGAAGCAATTCAAGAATACCGCTGTCAGCTAGTTTTGTGCCAAGTTTGATATCAAGCAAAGGTGTTCAACCATGTACAACGCATCGGTCAACGGTCTAGAAGAAGCTTTCAACAAGACTCTCTGCAAGCTTTTGGAGAAAGTCGTCTCAAAGTCAAAGAAAGACTGGCACAAACGCTTGGGCGAAGCGTTATGGGCATATCGCACCTCTTTTCGCACACCAACACAAGCAACTCCGTACTCACTGGTATATGGAGTAAAAGCTGTCCTCCCGTTTGAGCTCCAGATCCCGTCACTCAGGATAGCCATCCAAGAAGGCCTCGTTAACAGCGGCAATGCTCAACTTCGCCTAGCAGAATTGGAATCACTGGATGAAAAGCGCCTCGAAGCCCAGCAACGCTTGGAATGCTATCAAGTCAGGCTAATGCGAGCCTTCAACAAAAGAATTCACCCTCGATCCTTCCAAATAGGAGAATTGGTGCTGGCAGTTAAACGCCCCATCATTATCTCGCATCGAGGAGGAAAGAAGTTCGACGCCAAGTGGGATAGACCGTACGCTGTCAAAGAGGTCTACTCCAACGGTGCATATCTTCTCACCACGCCAGAAGGGCTTACACTCGGCCCTATCAATGGCAAGTACCTCAAAAGGTACTACGCCTGAAAGCAGGGCTACACTCCTTGCAAAAAAAAAAAAAAAGGAACTACGTGTGACTTGATCCCTCTCAGTAGGGTACGTAGGCAGCCTGTAAAGGTTCAGTCCAAACAAAAAAAAAAAAAAACAACAACCAGACACCGCCGTTCCAGAAGATAAGTCCAGAAGATAGATGCATAATATTGAGATATCATCAAACGAAGAAAAGCAAAACTACGAGTCTATCCAGCAGAAATGACAAGAAAGAAAAGGAAAGGCAACATCGCTAGTAAAGCGAATTAAACTCTTTAAGACATTGGAGCAGCTCGCCGCCAGTGACCTCCATCCGCTGCAGCTCCGAGGACCGAGAAGCTATCCGCTCCCGATGCGTCGCCAGCTCAACACGTTGCTTCGCAAGATCTGCTCCAAAAGATTTCTCAATCGTCTCAGCCTTCTCAAACGATGCGCGAGCAGCCTCCAGCTTCTTCCGAGCCCGAACAAGGCTCGCGGTGGCAAGTGTATGCTGCTCCTCCAGTCGACGCTCCTCGTCCTCGGCCTTTGCTAGTATCAGGGGAAGGTCATCTTCCATCAAAGCCCATTTCAAGCGATGAGCTTCACTGTCCACCAAGAAAGCACGCATGCGCTCCACAAACAAAGAGCCATCTACTTGAAAAGCCGCCAGACTCTCGCAAAACTCGGGTCCCTCAAGGACCCACCAGCCAGTCAAAGCATCAAGACCATCCTCCTGAAAAGGTGCGAGCGTTGCTTGGATATACTTCCGACAGCTCTCTAAAAGAAGTGTAGAAAGAAGGCCCCGCGAGCTACACTTTCGCTTGTCGGCCCCCGAGTGCACGGACGAGGCAGGCTCCTGTCCCAAAGACTCAAGAGTGGGAACCACTTCCTGAACCATCGCTGTGCTTACAGTCAGCGGCGCCACAGGAACCGAAGGAGAAGCTACCGGCAAAACACCCGAAGCTACCGGCGAAACACCCGGAGCTATCGGCGAAACACCCGAAGCTATCGGCGAAACACCCGAAGCTACCGGCAAAACACCCGAAGCTATCGGCGAAACACCCGTAGCTATCGGCGAAACACCCAACGGAACAACTGCAGGAGTACTCTCTGCCAGACTACCAGGCCTAACTAGAGGAGTCCGTCCTTTCCCTACACTGGAGACCTCATCCTCCTCCCCAATGCCCAACTGCTCCATGTCAATATCATCCAGGTTGACAGCATCGCCGGCAAAATCTGCCCCACACGCTCCCAAAAGTTCCAAGTTATCCCAGGGTACATCCAGCCCGCCACTCTTGATCAACGTCGCTCTAATGGGTGAGCATTCATGCCTAACCCCATTGGGGGCAGACTCGCAATCCAATCCAACAGAACCTACCAAAATGAGAGTAAGACAACTCATCCAACGAAATGAAAATACAAGCAAAGAAATCCATGAGCAACTAGAGATGGGGTATACCTGCGGCATCCGATGAAGCTACCTCAGAAAGAGGGATTACCTCATCGGTGAAAAGCCCCGGCTCTCCCTCTCGAGCTTGCTCTGCCTCACTAGTGCCATCCAAAGCTGCCTCACACAAGAAATCCAACTTCCTTCTCTTGGGAGAAACACGTCCACTCCAACAAGTCAGGGTCTCAGGAATACTCTGAACCTTGGTAGACGAAGCCATCTAAACCTCTTGCACAGAAGGAGAAGCCTGGGAAGTACTCTCTCGATGACCGCGAGACCTCTCCGATCGTCGCTCCTCGGACCAAAGACGGCGATCCTCTGACCCCGCCGAAGGGTCAAAAGAAAAGTCAACTCGCTCGCTACTAGCAAGGATATCCAGTGGAAAGCTAGCCAGGAAGGAAAGCACTGACTCATTAACCCAGCGGCAATACTCAGGAGTTGCAGCATCCTTTCCGCCCGGCTTAATCCCCGGCGAGAAAATACACCCAGTAAATCGGTCATAAAGGGCTCCCCAGAGGCGGTACGCTTCCTGCGGAGTATAACGTGACTGCATTCATAAAGGAGTCCCCAGCAACTCTTGATGGAAACCCTGCTGTTGAGCAAACCGGTGGGGAGAGTACCGTGTCACCTCCACTGCATCCCCATGACGCCAAACGAGATACCCGGGCTTGCAACTTATCATACTCCAGTACAAGTGCTCGGGCATCTCCGGCCCATCACATACCAAGGATTTTGTAGAAGGTGCAAGTACATTCTCCGATACAAAGTCAAAGTCAGAAGGGCCCAAATGTCTCAACCACTCTCGAGCACTGGGCTTCGGATGCTCCCACGCATAATAAGCATTCATCACACCTCCTACACAAGGAAGGAAGGGCACCGAGGTCGAAGGTCCACGCGCTACAAAGATCCCCTTCGGAAAGTGGAGCCCGATCCAACCATAAAGGTAATGCAGGGGGCAAAAGGAACTGGCTCTGCCTACATCCCCTCTTGCATTATCCGCGCTCGATAGACTCCAGTATGTTCCACTAAGCCCTTGGTACAACGAGCAGAGGATCGCCGGTGCCAGGTTAAGAAATTCTCCGTTCACCATCCGAGCGGCCGCAAGGAAGGTCCTAGGGCGTATCACATCCCCATTCCAGGGCAGAGCAAAGCGCCAAAGAAAAAGTACCAACCCTGCTGACCAGTAAGCAGCACGCCAAACGTCACTGTATTCCTCCAGTCCCAATACCTCCCAGGGATGCTGCGCCGTAGCCATTGAGCACTATTCTTTTCTTAAAGATTTAATCAACCGTCGAAAAGTGCCAGGTGTCGATTTCTTCGACGATGCGTACCTCCACATCGGGTGACTCGAAGGGGGGACGTGGCGATATTCTCCTCGAAACCAGAAGTCCACCCAAGCTGAGTAGAGTACACGATCTGACTGCTCACGCGCTGCTATGATAGTGTATGCCTTAAAAAGCAAAAGACAGAAGCTAGGAGACTCGTCTGGATCCGTCAAGACCTCCAAAGAAGGAACCTCCTCCTGATAGTAGCTCCAAACTTCTGGACATTCAGAGATAATATGCACGTCACAAAGGGTGATCCCGATTTCACCAGCTCTGGTCAAAAAAGTATTGGTCTCAGGGCACCACTGCTCGCAAAGAGTACATACCGTCCGGTCGGCTGTACTCCCAGCAAGCTGGCTCCACGAACCTCGCCAGACACTCCATCCCTGGCTCTGCCTCCAAAGTGCCAGACAGCTCTCTCATCCAGTCCCGAAAACCTCCCAGATATGTGACATCTCCATGCGGTTGAATCTTCACACCCCATCGCGTACGGCGGGAGCATATCTTCAAAGCAACAACGGGGACCGGAACCGACTCCTCGCCAGTATGGTGGAACGGCAACGCCAAACTAGGTCGAATAACCTGCCGTGAAGATCCTTCATCAGTGAGGATACGCTCGCCAAATTTCAACACACAACAAGAGCCGTCGACCATGCCATCCTCACGAATTTGCTCGTGCGTCGAAAGCTGAAGTACCGATAGTCTGTTCTCCTGTCTCAAAGCACGGTGGTAGAAGACTGGCGCAAAAGGGAAATGAAGATGCGTACTCCCGTGGGAGACCGCATCGACAATCCAGCCAGAACTCGGAAAACTCTCGTAACGCCGAGACCTGGAAAAAGAAGGAAGGCGAAACCCAAGTCAAATGACGAGAAAAGTACGTGTCGAATAGCGCAAAAAAAAAAGGGGGGGGGGGCGCAGGCCCCGAATGCCAGAACGAAGAAACGAGGGGGGGCCTCGGCTAAAAAGCCGCAGGCCCCAAATACCAGAACGAAGAAACAGGAGGGGGGTCATGGCAAAAAGCCGCAACCCCGTCTCTCCTGTTAAAACCCGCGGGGGGGGGGCTGTGGGCCTCGGCCAACCCGACCACCGGCCACCCTGCCGCGCCCGTGCCGCCCCGGCCGCCGGCCACACTGCCGCGCCCGTGCCGCCCCGGCCACCGCGCCCGCGCCACGCTGGCCACCGGCCCGCCCGCCGTGCCGCGCCGCTGCCGCTACCGCTGCTGCTGCCACCCCCCCCGCCCCGCGCGCGTGACCGTGCCGCCGCCGCTGCGCTGGCCCCCGCGCCCAACACGCGCGCCATCGCCGCTGCCGCTGCTGAGCCGGCCCCCGTGCCCCGTGCGCGCACCGCCTCCGCTGCCGCTGCCGCTACCCCGCACGCCCCACAGCACCGGCCATCGCGGCCCTCGCTACCGCTGCCGCTCCGTCCAGAACCAGGAGGAAGAAGAAGAAGGAGGAGGAGGAGGACCACCTCGCCTGCGACCCTCCGCGATCCAGCGATCTCCTCTCCTTCTCGAGCTCCATGGCGTGACCATCTTCATCCTCCGTGTCATCGTCGTGAAGCAAGAAACCCTAGTAAGAGCCTTCGTCTCCAAGCCGCCGGGAATCGTCAACAATGAAGAGAAACGAAGAAACGGGGGTCCTTATAAAGACCTAATCCCACACGAATACGCGGCTCAAGTCCAAGCGCTACACGTTTACCACGGGCGCACTCAAACTTGAGGGGGCATTTGTGGGTATCGAAATTAGCCCACGGGTCGAACCCGACTTGCACACGTAAAACGAGCTCGCACTTAACTGCCTTCGGGTCGAACCCGACTCGCACACATAAGATGGGCCGCATGCGAAACTTGGCCCACACACAACGGCCCGCATATGAAACTTGGCCCGCACACAACGGCCCGCATGCGAAACCCGGCCCACACAAAATGGACCCGGCCCACACACAACGGCCCGCATGCGAACTCGGCCTGCGTGCGAACTCAATTCGCATGCCATGGCCCGACTCAAAAGCAAACGGGTCCCACCGGACCCGCTACCTGAACACAAAAAAAGGGGGGGGGGCCCACCGCCCCCCTTCATGGAAAACCGTGCCCCCTTCTCCATGGGGAGGTGGGGCCGGCCATAAAGAAAAGAAAAAAAAAAGAAAAAGAAAAGAAAGAAAATCCAAACCGCCTCGATGCAGGGGGAGGTGGCGTGGACGTCTACACAACCGTAGATCCGCGATGATCCCTCGATCCGACGGACAAGATGACGTCGTGTCGCCATGCGATCCGGAAGGTGCAAAGATGACGACGTATCTTCAAAGATCAAGTCATATCTAGCCCATAACCACCCCAACTAAAAAGGAGGGGATCGAGTTTGTTTCCCCAAATAAGGGGACAATATCTTGATGGTTATGGGAGGGAGATATTGGATGAAACAAAAAGATTTCAGCCATATCTCTCCCAACCGCCCCCCTTTGCCTATAAATAGAAGGGGTGGGGGAAGGCACAAAAGGTCGGAAAAGCTGAAGACGAAAGGGCTCTGCAAGAGAAGCTCCAACGCTTGAAGACCAAAGGCTTCACGAGGCACGACAAGTACGTCCTACGGGAATCCTTGGCCCTTCAAGTCCTCATCAACGTGAAGACCTTGCACTCGAAGATCAAAGCTTCGACTCCTCGCATGAAGAAGAAAGCTTGGAGAAGAAGACCCGGAGTCGTCGTCATCCCGACCTCTCCAACGATCTTCATCAACTCCGAAGAAGCCATAAGCAAAGGCCGGAGAAGAAGATCGAAGCCGACAACATCCGTCGTCTTCAACAAAGGCGTCGACTCCTCGCACGAAGAAGAAAACTTGGAGAAGAAGGCCTGAAGCCGGTGCTACCCCTGCCGTCTTCGTCAACAAAAGCCGACGCTACAATCGTCGTGCGGAGATCGGTGCTACCCCCGCCATCTTCACCAACAAAGCCGACGCTACAACCGTCGTGCGGAGATCGGTGCTACCCCCGCCGTCTTCACCAACAAAAGCCGATGCTACAACCGTCGCACGAAGATCGGTGCTACCCCCGTCGTCTTTACCAACAAAGCCGACGCTACAACCGTCGTGCGAAGATCGGTGCTGCCCCTGCCGTCTTCACCAACAAAAGCCAATGCTACAACCGTCGCACGGAGATCGATGCTACCCGCGCCAAAAAGCCAAGCCGACGCCACAACCATCGAGGAAGCCAGAAGAATAAAGAAGCCCTAAAGAAGTAGCCATCACCGTTCGAGAAGAAGATCGAGTCAAAGCTAAAGCCAAAGCCAACGCAAGAAGCCAAAGCAAATGCATCGGTAAAGCCTGCGCCAAAGCAACGCACGTGCCAAAGCCAAGCTACTACGATGGTCACGAGCAAAGCACCGCACGTTCTAGCCGATACGACGCGAAGTCCGGAAGAACTAAAGCATCGTAAGCCTCTACCCGCTTACGTTCAAGCGCAAGCGCCAAAGCAAAGCAAACGCCAGAGCCACGCCAAAGCAACGCCAAAGCCGAAAGCTAAAGCCAAAGCCGACGCCAAAAGCACGATCGACGCCGCGAACCGACGATCAAGGACGCCGAGGTCTAGCAAGGATCGAGGAAGACACGAAGACCGAGGAACGAAGCCCAAAGCCTTCCTAGCCGAGAAAGCGCAAAGCACGGACGGGACAAAATCAACGGTCGATATTCCTTAGCCTCTCAAGAAACCCTCACCCTATAAAGACCTCTGTCCTGGGCAACCCCTTTAGAGCTCTCGCACGAATACCACGTGGAGACGCAGATCAAAGGGACCCTCCAGAGGATCTCTCCCACAATCTCCTGATCAAATATTCGCCGCACCCGAACTCGCCACACACGAGCCCCCCGGGTCCCGGCATCTGTAATCTTCGTGTGCTCGCAATAAAGACGACCCATATCTTTTTTTGCGCACACAACCATACACCATTGTTTAATGACTCATTTATGTAGATATAGATGCTTGTTTTAGTCAGGCAATTCTAAAGAAACGAAAGTATCGTACATGTATGGAGATGTAATCTTTGAACATTGTGCTAATATGGCCAAAAAATGTGCATGTGAAAAACCTCTTTTTTAAATTTCAATCGCATAACCATACGACTGAAAATGACCAAATAAATTTCTTTCAAATAATTCATGCTTAAGTTTTTTAATCTTTACTTTAAAAATTATAATGAAAAAATCAGGCCTATATATTCTAAACTTATTCTTGTGGATTCAAT
Source organism: Chamaelirium japonicum (assembly GCA_947650365.1). NCBI lineage: Eukaryota > Viridiplantae > Streptophyta > Magnoliopsida > Liliales > Melanthiaceae > Chamaelirium > Chamaelirium japonicum. The sequence continues at coordinate 2,846,498 of CANTAL010000006.1, forward strand.
TCATTTTTAATTTTCTGACCACACATGATTATATGCTATCGTAAGGAATATATCAGGTTTTTCAAACCAGATTACTAATGTCATTGCATCAAGATAACTAGTACATATATCTCTAGGCCTACCAATAATTATGAAGGCATGATAATTCGTTTACCGATCTTGGAACCTCTAGCTTCTCCTTTTCCAACACTATCGGTAATTCCTTGGCAAAGATCAACATGAACTCTTCGTTGTTTCTTATTCAAGAAATCCAACGAAAAACTTTCAAACTTGATAGACATACCAACGACATATTATTTTAATAAATAACCATACTATAATAGAATACGAGGTACATTTTGTTGTAGCTCGTGTGTCCTTAGTGTGGATTTTCTGTATTAACATTAATAAAGATGCCTTTGGTTATTGCTTTAATTAGAATACTACTATAGTATATGTTAATACGCATATAATAAAGGACCCTAGGGAATACAGTAGGCCACTGAGGCGCATGGTGGATCCATGCTTGGGAGACCCAGTGGACCAGTTATGTGTAGACTTAGAACTAGTTCACAGCTTAGGTGATGCCGGTCGCTTCACCGAGAACAAGCTGTTGGCAGGTAGAGGATGTGGTAAAGTCTCCACCATGGGAACGTGGGATTCCCATTCACCTGACCAAGCACGATGATCGTGTTGAACAGGAACTAAGATGATGCACAGTTTAGTGATTCAGACACTGGTGCATAAACCGTCTTACTACTATAGATAATTTGTCCTTAACCCTGAGGGACCATGTACACTGGGCCAACCAGTTAAGTGATGCTTTGATGTGCCAATGTGTGCGGACCTTCCATAGTCCAATACCACGGTACGTTGGGTTACCCGGCTGGCGCTTGAGTGACATGTAATCCCTACAGGTTATCCGATATCCAATATTGGATGGGTGTGTTTTGATGAGTCCATCTGTCCACACAGTTAACCCAGGCCTGGTGGTTGTCAGTATGACTGACGATGTTCCGGATGCTAGGCATAGCACCAGAAGGTGTGTGATGTTATAGATGATAAGTCATCAAACCCTAGTCAGATGATCGATCGGGATCTGACGATGCTCCCCACCGCTCGAGTCGTATCATGGCACCAGTAATAGGAGGGACTGAGGATTATCGGAGTATAGTAGAGAACAGGGTTACGAGGGAGTAACATAAGTTTAGGATCACTAGAGTTAAACTCGCGTCGCACTCTGGGTGGCTACGTGGGTTAATCGGATTAGGGCTGATTAACGAAACTTTCAGTGTGTCACCGGAACAGTTAATCAGGGTTCCGGTTGGAGCTAGAGATCCTGAACCCTGAAGGTTCCACCCTGTCATTGCATATAGGAATTGTTCCCCGACCTAGTTGGATACGTTGGATGCGAAAGTAGCACGATGGAGCGCAAGCCCGGAGCCTAAGAACCTAATTCACATGTGTTAGGGGTCGTAGGGGTATTTTGGTAAATACTGAAATATGGCTCAGAACATATTGAATATAGATTTTAGAATGAGCGGAATAATTTCAGGAGCTCATAGGCACTGACGGAACTCGATTCCGAGTAGCGCACCTCACTCAGTCTCTCTTTCAGTTTTTCACTTTTCATGAAGGGCGTTTTCGTCCAGGCTTCACGATAGACACTTGGAAACCCTGAAAACTGCCCCCCCCCCCCCCCCCCTCCTCCCTATCCACTAGGGGCCGGCCCTAGGTTGCTTGTAGCACTAGGGGACCGTCCCTATAAAGCGAATAGAGAGGGGAGAGGCCGGCCCTATGCTTCCCCCTTTCCAAAAAATCCACCCCTTTCATCCTCTCTCCCTCTTTGTGGTTTCGGCCAAGGAAGAAAGAGGAAGAAGAAGGAAGAAGAAAGAGGAAGGAAGGAGAAGAAAGAAGAGAGAAATAGAAGGAGGAGATCTCGCGGCTAGCCATCGTCTTCGCAACGAATTCCTCCGTCGGTTCGTAATCCTTGCACTCAGAGACGAGATTTCGAGGATTCTTCAATTCGCAAAGGACAAGGTGCTATCCGACAGTTTTCCTTGTGATTCAAGTGCATTTCTTCATCGTTCCGTTATCTCCAGATCATAGATCCATAAGGTATGATGATTCTAAACATCTAACTAGATGCATGCATGTCTTCCGTAGATCGTAGTATGCCTCTAGGGTGTCCGCACATATGCTAAGATCATAGATTTGCATGTAGATTGTTTTGTAGAATTAATTGTAATGAAACATACACCGTATGATCTTCGGATCTATCTTTTGCTTCCGCTGTGACTCTGATAAGCGGATCCAATTCCAACACGTTTAGCCTTATTTGTAATTTAACAATGGTACTCTTGAAATGAAACTTTTATCCCTTGAATTTCAAGTTGTATAAATTTTTTTCTCTTTAAATTAGTTCTTCGATCAAATAAATTAAATGGCGTAGAAATCCTTCAATGGGGGCTCTCAAAGTTATAGGTAAATTTATTTTGTCTAACTTTTTTATATTTGATACCATTTGGTATCCTCATATGAAAATAATAGTGAATATTTTACTGGATCATAACAATCAAAATAATGTTTTACATTTTTACTTCTTCCTAAATGACTATTATTAGAATGTCATGCTCATTATATTAGTAAGAATTTTCATCTACTACCCACATTGTTGCTACATGTGCTACTGTTGGAGCATTGTACAACCTTTGGTCTAGTTCAAGAACTGATGGAAATGATGATCTTTCCATCTTTTATCAAATTCATCATTAAATTATTAAAAAAATAATATATGCGAAATTATGTTTAATATTTTTATTAATTTCTTAATTATAGATGTTATGGATGCCCGAAAAGTGTCATGCTCAATTGATGCAGGAGATCGGACCCCTTCAAAAAAGACAGTTACAAGTAGCCCACGCTTCTCCAAAAGAGGCAACTATAACTAGTCCACACTCCAAAAGAGGCAAGTCATCATGTCTCTTCTCCAAAAGAGACAGCTACAATCAGTTCACACTTCTCCAAAAAAGTCAAGCCATCATGCCACCCTCCTAAAGATGCCAGTTACAACAACTTAAAAGGAAGGCTATCCGATCCCCAAAAAGAAAGATGTTAATGGTGACAAATTGGTATCCACGTGATCTTGCACCAAGGCCATAAATTGTGTCTGATTTATCAAAGGCTCTTAGGTAATGCTATTAATTTTTTTAATATTAAGTATGCCTTAGTTGTTTTAGTGAATATTAAGTATGTCTGTCTAATTAAAATCATGCACATGACTTTCATAAGTTGTGCACATAATTCTAGTCAGCCATACACCATGTGACATCCACCTTAGCCCCATTTGGGACGGATCTATGGCACGCCGACACGTGGTTGGTCGTGCACACGACTTTAAATTCGTACGCATGACTTGACTTAGAATATTCTGGAATGGTTAAGTTGGTCAACTCTACCAATCCATTTGTGCCACGTGTAGGTCATGCACACAACTGTAGGGTTGTATATATGACTTGGCTAAGATAGACCCTTAAAGATAAGGATCTATCTCTTGGTCTTAGCCATCTCCCTAAAGGCTCGATTAGGTTATAAATAGCTCACCCCTACACCCTTCAGCTGCTAATGAGTCTTTTTGTTTAAGAGAGGAATTAGAAGAGAGCTTTAAGGTTTTAGTGAGTTCACCCTTGAACTTCATCTCCTCTCTTCTTTCGTTTCTCCTCCTCTCTTTAACCTTCTATCCTAAATCAAATCTATGGAGGTTGGACTCACTACTTGCACAATCACTTGAGAGTTTTCTCACTCCTTATGATTATATAAGTAAGAGAGGTCAAAGTTAGTGAATGATCTAAGGTGTTGTCCAACACCTAGATTTTGATCTAGTCTTTGGGGTTTTTTATGGCTTAAGTATTTGAAGTATACTAGGCTTAGAAAAGTGCATCTAAGGTCCTCAAATAGATCTAGGTCACCTTCTACCATAGTTACTTCTTAGATCTAAGTGTTCTTTTCTTTTCATTTTGTTTCTCCCCACTTTACTTTGCACATACCGTATGCTCCCACCTTCTTGTGGAAGGCTCTTGCGAGAGCGCTCCGTGACATCGTTTATGTCGAGCATCCTTAGTGACGTCGCTCACTTTGGGAGGCCTCTTTGGGGAGAAGAACAAGTGGAGAAGAGGAACAACGACAGAGGTAAAAGAGTCAACTAAGTTCTGCATCTATGAAGTGAGAGCGCCATCTCCACTTTACCGAAGGTGCATGCGAGTCGTGGATCTAGAGGGCTAAGGGGTAATCTCTATGTAGTCATGTCGTAGTTTGCTTGTAACCTTATTTGGCTTTTCTAAAGGGAAGCTAGACCCCTTGTGTAAAGGGTCTAGACCCGGTTTTGACCAGAGGGTGGTTTTTATCCCTGTTAAGAGTTTCCACCTTGTATATGCTTGTGTGCTTTTTTGCGTTATATCTTGTAATCCCTGTTTTTAACTTTCGCTATTCTATAGATTGTGCGATCTAACCCGTGCATGCATCCGCCTGTTGTGGGGCACGCCAACTAGCTTCGTCTAGTTGGTCTGTTAATGAACATTGTTTAGCTAGTCAAGCTTAATTAGCTAGCTATATATTTTCACTCTTGACCAAGACTCGACGAAGCCAATATTCGATATGCGCAAACCTTGATAAACAAGTATGATTGATAAAACCAAGGCCAACGAAATCAATAAAATTATGCAAGAGCAAAACCCAAATCTTGTTTAGGTTTCAGGGGCATTGCCCCCAAACCACTACCTGGGGGCGCTGCCCCATGGACCCTCGCCAGCTCTTCGAGGAGCTCGACCCCCGTGTGCATAGCGCACGTTGGTTTGATCCAGGGTACACAATTCGCCTCTGCTAGCCCTAACAGGAAATACAATTAAAAACATGTCGAATCCTCAAAAAGCATAAAATCAATAAACGATAAAAATGCAAGCAAAATGATATGATCGAGAAAACCTATCTACCCCAGTAAACTTACTTATCGCACGACTCTCAATTGAGCAACTAAAGCAATAAGATAAACTGCTAGGTCTTCAGATGATCTTGAACTGCTATGACGCACTTGACTAATCTTCAAGAGCGCAAATACTACCATGACTCAATAATAAAGGGCTTATATGTAATTTTTTGCAAGTTAGTTTATGGCTCAAATCAAGACAAACAAGGATGAGACCCCTCCAGCAGTAACAATCTCCACCTTTGGCTTAATTTGAGTCAAAATCATATATTTCTCTACTCTCCCGAAGGAAGACATAAACTCAACCGTTTAAAATAAATGAAGTACTACATCCTTTAGATGAGGTGAGATAATTATATCTAATAGTATATTACTAAAATGGAGCCCTATCTCCCACATTGCGACACGTGGACCTCTTTTGAAGAGCCAGAATCATTCTTCCATGTGTGAACATGGCTCTTTCTCATAAATCCTATTAAAAACCTACGATAACGATGATAAATACTCATTCAATGACATTAATGGTCCTTTTATGTTAATTAGAAAAATCCTTAGTATTCTCTCTTTCTCTAACAAGTGAATCACACCCGAATAAGTGAATCGCAATCACTCTAGATTTCACACTTCTTTGGACAGCGTGATGTCGTTTGGGTTAAGTGATATGCATCAAGTCCATCCAGACATTGCCCAGGTTTCTTACTAGTTTCCTCACTATAACTCACTCCCCCTAGACACAAGGACATGATCTTCAAGAAGTTGCTTTGTTTAGCCAATTTCGTTGTTTCCTGCACACTTTACAAATGAATCAAATACCAAGTCTTCAATGCAATAGCTATCGATAAGAGTGAACTCATATTGCAGAAGTCAATCAATATTCATAATAAGGTGCATGCAGAAAGAGCAGTCTACATACCAAATTGAATCAGCTCTAGTGAAGGGTAGGTGTCACTATCTCACTCTCTCCAACGCCCCTCATGATGATGATGGCCACATAGATGGTCCAACAAAACCTATCTCTTCACGAGCTAATCGATGTTCTACCTAGTAAAAGACCTGTTAATGAACTTATCACATCACTTAGATGACGTCTCCTTTGTTAAGGGATGGATAGGAACATTCCTAGTATAGAACCTCACACCTCTGTTAAGGATGATTTTCGTTCAGAACAAACCCATAGTTCAAGATCTCTTCCCCTTGCTAGTGGAGAAATCCCTCCCCCATTTTGATACAAAATATACTAAGAGTTGGGTATCACGATAAACAACGATATGCGACTCTTAAGGGTTACTAGATAAGTCTAACTCTCCTAACTTGAAAGGTATATCTTTGAAAGAATGATACTGAACAAGAATGCCATAACGTAGTATTATGCGAATATACTAAGTATGGCAAACATAAGATTATGTACTTGAAGACAACATGTAGCATGGGAATGATATGCATTAAGCATGGTGTTAACAGTCTACAAGTACAATCAATACTCCTACAAAAACATCTATGGAAGAATCCCTATAATACAATAAGAGGGCATAAAAAAGATAATCATGAACAAGGGATGACAACGAGTCTCTTGATCCAAGTCTCCCAATCTACGCCATGTTGGTACCGTGAGGAAGCAGATAGGATTCTACGGATGGTATCCCCGGTTGAATCAACCCAAAGGCCATGTTCTCACAAGATCTAAAAAATGTTTGTCCCACACTGTTTTCTGAGATCCTTACCTCAACTTGAGCTCCCAGCTCTGCCTAAATATCAGTACTCGGCTCTCCGGTCGCAATCATGGCAGTAGTTGCTCACTGATGTTCTGCCAGTTGGACCTAGTACTGCTTCTGAGCATGAACAAGAGAAGTGGAACACGTAAGTTCGAAAAGAAGCACAACACTAAGAACATACCCTTGAAAGGAGTCGACGATGAGATCTCGCACGAAAGATGATGAAAGAAATAGACTGATGCAAGATCAACAAGAAGACAACTCACTCAAGATAAAAACTCCTCGGGCTTAAAAATGAGTTTAGGTGTTCGGATATGGCACGAACGATTGTTCGGAGCTCGAACAATCGTTCGTGCCATGTCCGAACAAATGAGCCATCAGAAACCAAATTTTAGTTGTGCCATGTCCTAACAATCGTTCGAACCCTAATCAATGAAGAGGGAGGAAAATAAAAATGAAAAGCAGCGGGAGGATAATAAAAAAAAAAGGACTATGAGGGTATCATTCATCAATGCAGACGAAACAAGTGCTTCAATAGAACTTCGGGCTGTCGAGCCTAGCTAAGTCCTAGCCCGGCCCTTAAGTATATAAACGGGATGGGTCTGGGATCGGGCCCGTAAAGACCTAAAAATCTCCGGCGGCCAGAGTCCGGCCCTTAAGAGCTCAGGCATGTTTAACATTTGCGCAATGAAGTGGGGCATGAGGAGCATCGGTCATCTGTAGCATGAGCTCATGCATGTTTAAACAATAAACCCTACCTAATTAACGAGGCCATATTATTTAATTAAAATTATTTAAGGGTAGTTTGATCAGTAAAATTACTGATCAAACTGTGTTGATGCTCATCCGAGAGAGAGAGAGAGAGAGAGAGAGAGAGAGAGAGAGAGAGAGAGAGAGAGAGAATTATACATTTATGGATATTAATAAAATTAATTTTATATACCAATATGTTATTAAACGGGCCTAGCCACTAAGCCCGGACCCGGCCCCTTTTCATACAAAGCCCGAGCAGGGCTTTAGAAGGGTTTTAACGGGTTGGGTTTTTGACGGGCTTCTACGAGCCGGACTGAGCCGAGTGTCATTCTGGGTGGGCCTACTTGATGGGCCTAATATAATTGCCAAGTTCACAGAAAGCTCAAGCTTTAGGCCAACAAGGAACAAGGTATATCAAGCTAACACCGCCCCTCACGTGCGTCCCTCTCATGCACGTGGATAATTAAATAAATAGGGTAATTGCAAAATACACAAATGACTGTAAAAAGACCTAAACCCAGGATCTCCTAGAAATCAGAGCTCTGATACCATGATAAGTTACCATTTCACCAAAAAGCTCCTTGAGCTTGTCGATGACGCCCTCAAACCTTAATCAAGGCTCTAATATCATGAAATGTTTGAAAGAAAAATTAAACGATCGATGTCTAAATCCATGGGAAGCTACCCTATATATAACGCAGAATACAATGGAACCGATCACCAATAGACAATGTTGGGCCTAAACGAAAGGAAAATACCCAAAGCATGAAGGAAATAAAATACATAAATAATGTAGATACCCTCACACTCCAAAACCCATCTAGCAAGGGGAGATCCACTATAGGGTATATAAAGACGCCACCACCCAACCTCTTGTCAATGTGGGATCAATTCCAGCAAACCCTTTTGTCACACGAGGCTAGGGCTGGACAAACACCTACGGCTCCCCTCTCGTGCGGAACAAAAGTCTAGACAACCTCTTTTCTTGTGGGGGACGTGGAAGCGGTACAACCTAGCCCTTCCTGAATTTCGAGTTGGGCCGCATCCAGCTCTGATGCCATCTGTAGATAACCTCACGCTCCTAAACCAAGATGGTAGGGTGAGGTCGACTGGAGGGTATACGAAGGCACCACCACCTAGAGGTCCACTTAGGGGTGGCAATGGGTCGTGTCGGGTCTAGCTTCGGGTTGTGTCCAAAACCCCGAGATCCGGACCCGACCCGTTTAACTAATCGTGTCTAGATCCTAAACCCGTACCCGACCCGCTTATAAACGGGTAGATCTGATAAGACCCATTTACCACAACGGGTGACCCAATCCGACTCGACCCGAACTGACCCAATAGACCCATTGATACTATATATTACAGTATCGGATTGTGGGTAGACCCAACCTGACACGACCCATTGAATTTTAAACGGGTCTTTCCGGGTCTACCGTGTCCAGACCCTAAGTCCGGACCTGACCCATTTATTAAATGGGTCTATCGTGTCAACACATGTACAACCTGAACCCGTTTAACCCTGAGCCAGACCCGCTAACTTCGTATCGGGTCGGGTTGGATCTGCCGTGTCGGATCCAAAATTGCCAGCCCTAGATCCATTAGAGGGTATATGGAGACACCACAGTCTATAGCCTTTTGCCAATAAGAGACTAAACCCAACAAATAGACCCACAATTAAAACAAAAGCGGATTATATAACAAAGGCCTTGATAGGAAGTGCATAATACAAGCTTGCAACTAAGAGCATGCAACAACAGGTTTGGACTAATAAGACTTGCATTTCATCGAGTCCGATCCTCATTTTGAAGCATCAGACCATGTAATGTCGTAGTCTCCGACCTCCGAATCGGGGATCCCCAACGCCTTCCACACCGCCGGCGATGCATCGACGATGTTGTTGGGGCACGGGGGCTGGAAGTCATGCTCGGAGTCGCACCCATTCACGGAATCACACTCGTCCACCACTTTCGCGACGACGGAGTTCCCGTTGGCCTCGATCCTGATCTTCTCCAGGCACCGGCTACCGCCATTGTACCACCCCGTCGACAGGGCCACCACCAGCTCATCGTCGTCGTGGTACCGGTTGTCGCACTCCGAGGGGCCGCCGCCGTCCCCCCCTTCGGCGAAGCTGTTGATGGTCATGTGGGCCCGCGTGCGCGCGGTCAGGGGTGGCGAGCAGCGGTACTGGGGGTACGTCTCGCCGGACTTGCAGCAGTCGGAGTCGTTCTCGGCGTTGCAGTGGCCGGTCTTGCCGTGCAGGTACCCGCTGGGGCTGCAGGCCCCGACGAGGGGGGGATGGCGGAAGCAGTGGCTAAGAACAGCACACCTTGAGAGTAGCAGCAGTAGAACAGGTGCAGCAACAGAGCTCGCCATTTTGGCGAGCGGTGGTGACTGAAATCTGCTGTGATCTGCTCTTGTGGTGTTCGAAGGTGGGGTGATTGGTTTCTTGTATATATAGTGCGTGCATGTTTAATTCCCAGAAGCGTACGTCGACGGTTGTTAAGATAGATGCTTATTCTGTACTTGGAGAGGACGGCGAAGATTGATGGTGACTTAACAATGAAGTTGAGTGTAAATTAACAAAATAGGGGTCCTCCTATGGATAGAAGATTAATGAGGAGCAAAAGGTGATAAAAAGATTCTGGCATCGAAGCCCGAGTTCGTTCGATTGATCCACCTTATTTAGACTTGTGATGATCCTGGGCTACGAGGTAATCCTCTGCTATGCGTCAATATGTTGATGCGCCTGCATCATTCTCCCTGTGTTGGAGAAAACTCGAGTCCGCTCGAGTTGCTTTATCATTCCATATCAACTGATGACAAATACCAATGGCAGTAGAATGTGCATATTCCATATTTGTAAAAAAAAAAATTTGAACTTTTTTTTTTGGGAAGGTAATGGTAACTATTTATTAATTCAAAAATAAAAGATAAACAACTAAAGTCTCTTTAAGACCTTAGTAAAAAAAAAAATCAGATTTTGATTTTGTCTTTCCAAGTTTTCAAAATTACAAGTGTGCAGGTTTTTTATTCTGTTAAATTACTGAGCCTATGTATATCCTTGTATATCACCTCAAATTATCGATGTAACCTCTCGATCTTAAGATTTTATCTAGTTTAGTTTTATCGAGAATTTCTCTCGGTGCTTCTAGTTTAATCCATTAGAAGAAGGGTTCTTTTATCTTGTTCTTAGTAAAGAGATTGACAAAACTCTGATTAGTTCTTCCTGATTTAGTGCATAGACTTGGATATGGCGTCATGGGTGTATGAACTTATGTGGATCCGAACCATGTAAAAAAAAATCACGTGTCATCTCTGAGATTAGTATTTTTATTTTTCTAGTTATATTATCTGATTATGGTAGAATAGATCCGAGAACCGTGATCGGTGTGCGTTACATATCAAAATTCTTTATCGAAACGATCTACATATGCGTGTATGAATCTAGCATGGCAACTACGCGAACCCCTAACGACGATCTAACGAAAGAACAATCTAGCATGCATGCATGTTCTATCTAAGTTAGATCTACTTGTTAGAGATCATACCTGCGTGCGGACTCTTTCACCGCAACAAATTTCTTCTTTGTCGATGGAGACGGGCTCGGATCTGCTTGACATAGCTTTGGTACGACAGCCATAACTTTCTGCTCCAAACTCCGATTGGGCTGAAATTTGGACTGCAGGTAGCCAACTTCGAGACGCAACATCTACAAGAAGTTTCACGTCGTTTGGACTTCTGTATCTCCCAGAATCACAAAAACAACGCTAATTTTCTGTACAGATTCTGGACAGCAAAAGGTTATGGGAGATGCCTTCTAGTTCACCCGATCTCACACGATGCACGGTACCTCGTCGATGGATCTCTGAGTGCCTCTATATGACAAGCCTTCTCCTTCTACGAAATACCACGCGAGGAAGATGAGTCGCCATCCAATAGCGCAAGCGAGGGAGAGAGAGACGAGAGAGGAGATGCGAAGAGAGAAGAGGGGGCGGCTAGGGTTTCCCCCATGGCTTGGCCCGGCCCTAGGGCTTGCATGGCCTCATAATGCCGCCCCCCTCTCTCCTATTCCTTTATATAGGGCCGGCCCTATCCTTGTGGATAGGGGTAGGATGGATCGGGTTGACTAATTCAAACCTTCTCCCTATATATCTCTTCTTTATTTCTATCTTTTCCTTGTTTTTGAAAACGGTCAAAACCAGCCCGTTTTCTGCGCCTCATGACCGGCCCTTTCATCGGAGGCAACAACCTCCTAAACCAATAGGGCCGGCCTTGACCAGTCTCCCAACACTTAGGGCCGACCCCCCTAGTACATAGTGACGCATGGTATGACCAAAACGCCCTTATGTCACTAGTTGGTCGTTCCTCGTGTACGAGACTTTGCAAGGCACACATAAGTGAAGTGCACCAGTGATTTCACTATTCTCTGAGGTTCCCGTAAGGTGCCCCTAGTGAAGTCAACTAGTCAACTCGCAATATGTCACGGTTCATCGCACCCATGTGGCAAAGTTCACTTATGACAAGAAATTGCTACATGCATCTCTGCACTAACCTAGGATTTCCCCTTAGTGCACACACGTAGCTACGCATCTACCGTGCACTAATACAAAACACTCACGAAGCTTATGCTTGGACTTCTCGCTTTCTCTAACTACGTTTTGTGTTTCGATGAGATGGTATAAGAACCGTACATAATGTCGATAAGGTGGAACCTTCGGGAACCAGGGTTCATGACTTCCAACTTAGACTCGATCGACACAATACCTGAGTGTACCATCGATCCTCTGAGTCCAAGTTAACCTGCGTAGCCACCCAGAGTGCGACGCAGGCTGCACTCCAATTCCCCCGGACTTACTATGTTCTCCCTCATACCCCTGCTCTCCGCTTAGTATGGTAAACTCGCTGTCCCTCCACTGGTGCCATGAATCAACTCGAGCGATAGAGAATACCGTCAGACTCGAGTGCTCATATGACTCAGTTCCTTCCAGGTTGACCATATACATCGTACTTCCGATTACTCTTCCGAGCAACCGGATCTGTCACCAGTCCAACTGATGACCACCTGGCTAGCGTTTAATACGACATGGGTCAGACCAAGGAATGCACCTCCCGTTAGGGGTGTGGATAGCCTGCAGGAGTGACACGCTGATGCAACGCCAGCCAAGTAACCCAGTATACCGTGGTTTTGGATCACTGCATCCGGATCCTCACACATTAGTGCGCCAAAGCACCAAACAACTGGTTAGTCCACCAGACATGGCTCCTTAGGGTTTAGGACCGTTTTACCCTAAGCAGAAACACGATTTAGTGCACCGGTGTCTGCTCACCGATCTGTGCACCGTGTTGGTTCCGTTCGGCCACATACACTGTGCTTGGAAATGACTGTGGTGGAGACACCCATGCTCTGTCATCCCAACAGCTTATCCTGATAGTACGACCAACCCTAATCAGAGCTGTGAACTTATTTAGGTTACATGGGACCAGTCCCTTGAGTCTCCCACTCAAGTGGATTACCATGTAGCCATGGCTCTCTGTTCTGTAATCAGAATACGTACTGAGGTACGTACCAATAGACACCACAGTCTAGCCTTTTGCCAATGAGAGACTAAACCCAACAAATAGACCCACATTAAAACAAAAGCGGATTATATAACAAATGCCTGTGCATAATACAAGCTTGCAACTAAGAGCATGCAACAACAGGTTTGGACTAAGACTTGCATTTCATCGAGTCCGATCCTCATTTTGAAGCATCAGATCATGTAATGTCGTAGTCTCCGACCTCCGAATCAGGGATCCCCAACGCCTTCCACACCGCCGGCGATGCATCGACGATGTTGTTGGGGCACGGGGGCTGGAAGTCATGCTCGGAGTCGCACCCATTCACGGAATCACACTCGTCCACCACTTTCGCGACGACGGAGTTCCCGTTGGCCTCGATCCTGATCTTCTCCAGGCACCGGCTACCGCCATCGTACCACCCCGTCGACAGGGCCAGCACCAGCTCGTCGTCGTCGTGGTACCGGTTGTCGCACTCCGAGGGCCCGCCGCCGTCCCCCCCTTCGGCGAAGCTGTTGATGGTCATGTAGGCCCGCGTGCGCGCGGTCAGGGGCGGCGAGCAGCGGTACTGGGGGTACGTCTCGCCGGACTTGCAGCAGTCGGAGTCGTTCTCGGCGTTGCAGTGGCCGGTCTTGCCGTGCAGGTACCCGCTGGGGCTGCAGGCCCCGACGAGGGGGGGATGGCGGAAGCAGTGGCTAAGAACAGCACAGCTTGAGAGTAGCAGCAGTAGAACAGGTGCAGCAACAGAGCTCGCCATTTTGGCGAGCGGTGGTGACTGAAATCTGCTGTGATCGGCTCTTGTGGTGTTCGAAGGTGGGGTGATTGGTTACTTGTATATATAGTGCGTGCATGTTTAATTCCCAGAAGCGTACGTCGACAGTTGTTAAGATAGATGCTTATTCTGTACTTGGAGTGGACGGCGAAGATTGATGGTGACTTAACAATGAAGTTGAGTGTAAATTAACAAAATAGGGGTCCTCCTATGGATAGAAGATTAATGAGGAGCAAAAGGTGATAAAAAGATTCTGGCATCGAAGCCCGAGTTCGTCCGATTGATCCACATTATTTAGACTTGTGATGATCCTGGGCTACGAGGTAATCCTCTGCTATGTGTGAAACATTATATACCTGATATCTGTCGATAACTCGATACGTTGATGCGCCTGCATCATTCTCCCTGTGTTGGAGAAAACTCGAGTCCGCTGTAGTTGCTTTATCGTTCCAATCAACCGATGATGAATACCAATGGCAGTAGAACGTGCATATTTCATATTTGTAAAAAATGTTTGAATTTTTTTTTTTTTTTTGGAAGGTAATGGTAACTATGTATTAATTCAAAAATAAAAGATAAACAACTAAAGTCTCCTTAAGAACCTAGTAAAAAAAAAATCAGATTTTGATTTTGTCTTTCCAAGTTTTCAAAATTACAAGTGTGCAGGTTTTTTATTCTGTTAAATTACTGAGCCTATGTATATCCTTGTATATCACCTCAAATTATCGATGTAACCTCTCGATCTTAAGATTTTATCTAGTTGAGTTTTATCGAGAATTTCTCTCAGTGCTTCTAGTTTAATCCATTAGAAGAAGGGTTCTTTTATTTTGTTCTTGGTAAAGAGATTGATAGAACTCCGATTAGTTCTTCCTGATTTAGTGCATAGACTTGGATATGGCCTCAAGGGTGTATGAACTTAATGGATCCGAACCATGTAAAAAAAATCACGTGTCATCTCTGAGATTAGTATTTTTATTTTTCAAGTTATATTATCTGATTATGGTAGATTAATGGATCAAATTAAGTTTTAAACTGGGTAGAAATCTATTCAACCCCCCCTCCCCCCCCTCTAGTTTGTTTTTGTAATTGTGCAATTCTATTGGGTTGGCACATCCGCAGCCCTCATCAGGCCGTGTGTAACTACCCACATCACATCTACTCTTACTCGCTCTTCCTCAAGTCATTATCCTTAGCTTTCTCAGTTATGAATGTTCGGTTTCTCCGAAAACCTTCCCCTTCTCCTTCCTTCCTTGTTCTACTTGTTGCTATGGCGGAACCGTTACGCATTTTGCCACTAGTTACGAGAGTTCCCTGAGTTGAAGAAACTCAAAGCTAGGTCTTGAGCCAACCCGAAGGAGGTGGGAGCGATGTTCAAGGTGAGGGCAGAGAAGTAGTTCGACGTTCTTGTAACCATTTTTCTATTTTTTTTAAAAAAAAATTGTAACTTGTTTTGATATACTCGAACTCGTTGGATTGAAATGAAGCTGTTTCCCGATCTGTATTCTTTGTCTTCCCTATCCACTTATCCCCTAAAAATTCTTGTTAGCTATTAGAGAAGCTTAGGATCTTCACAGTTGCAACTTGTGAGCCCGAGCCCAGCCCAAAAGTCATCAGCCCGAGCCAGGTCTAGACTTGTAAATGACCTTTTTCCTCCCACCCCAAACATACAAAGGGCTAGGTTCATCTGCCACCTTGAGCCCGCAATCCATCCCAATGAAACCGATGGGCCTACCCAGGCTTCACTTCCCTCGGCCCGGTCCGACATGGCCCTGTTTGATGAAATCAAATGTCAATAAATTTCTTACAAAATCACCGAAATATGTCTTTTTTTCAAGGGTCCGATAGAAATTGACCGAATTTTTAATAGGACCATATTTCCTTTCAACATAACGAAATGTTGGCCGAAATGACCGACATTGACCGAAATCCGATAATATGTTTTTTTTTATACAATTTCATTGAAAAATTTTATTTTTTTTAACAAAACAAAGCTCATCTTTATTAGTAAGAAATTACATATTTCCTCAATTTTGATTTTTTTCATAATAGATAATATTTTACTGTCATCTTTATCTTGAATTACTGCTGAAATATTCCATCTTTTTCATATCAAACGAACAAAATTGAAATCTGATCAAAAAATGATAAATCTTTATCGAAAAATACCGAAATTTATCTTTCCATTTTACAATTTTTTCACCGACAAATTATCGAAAAATAAAAAATTTCATTTTTTAGGCCTACCGACATGGACACCGAAAATGATATTTAAAACCTTGCCCTGTTTATACCCCTAAGTTTGCAGCATGGATTAGAGGAATAGCATTAGTTATAAGATTTTAGACACCTCTTAAACTTTTACTATTATCTTATAAAAAAATGAAGGTAAATATTATTAGTTTTGAAGTATTTACAAGGGCTCTTGGCCTAGTGGTACTTCCTCCCTCCCATATTGGAGAGGTTCCTTGTTCGACTCCCGGTATGGACACCAGTGGAGTAAACTTTCGCTCAAGGCGTGTGCCTTGTTTGCGTGTACGAATCCAAGCTGTTGATGTCACATTCATGGAATTATGGAAATAATAAATAGTAGTTGATGTCTGCCTCCCCCTTTTCGATCTCCGGACCCCATGGAGACGTTGCCCTAGTGCCCTGTCCTCTAATCGTTTAGCCAGTCCAGCAGATAAAAACGATATTTGCAAAAGTAATTATTTGACAACCACTATGCTTGCTAATGTTGTAAATTCATTGCCTCGTAGGCTAACTGGTTTGTTTTATATACCCCTTAATTAAGATAGTCACCCGGAACCACGCTATCATTGTGGTTCGGGGTCGACCTGCGAACACATGTCTTCCCCCACCACCAAGGACAGTTCCAGATTGATGTGGTCTTTATACCACCAGGTGAACCAAAATATCCCATCATAAGGGATGGGTGATCCGAACGACCGAACAAGTGTTCATGGAGCGACCTCAAACCATGGTGATTGTGTGGTTCGGGGTGACTATTTTACGTGCTTAGTTAGTTTTAGGAAAATTTAATTCATACCCAAAACTACTTCATATGCCTCTATTCGTTCCAAAAATCGGTTCCCACCCTCATACCCCATTCATACCTCCCACCCCTTTTAATAAAATCCCCAAACTACCCCCACTTATTTCCTTACCCCCCTTTCATACCGTCGGAGATGCCACTATTGGAGCCACCACAACATTCCCTTCTCCTTCTTTCCCATCACCACAAGAGCAGTTACATGCGCTCGTTGAGCCCGCCATCGAAGCCACGTCCTCCTTCCTCCATCTTCCCCATCACCACCAAATTAAGTGACTGTGCTCGCTGAGCTTGCCGTCGAAGCCACCTCCTCCCTCCTCCATCTGTCTAACCTCTCGATCATAAGATTGTAACTAGATGAGTTTTATCGAGAATTTCTCTCAGTGCTTCTAGTTTAATCCATTAGAAGAAGGGTTCTTTTATCTTGTTCTTAGTAAAGAGATTGATAGAACTCCGATTAGTTTTTCCTGATTTAGTGTATAGACTAAGATATGGCCTCATGGGTGTATGAACTTATGTGGATCCGAACCATGTAAAAAAATATCATGTGTCATCTCTGAGATTGGTATTTTTATTTTTCTAGTTATATTATATGATTATGGTAGAATAGATCAGATTAAGTTTTAAATTGGGTAGAAATCTATTCAACCCCCCTCTAGCTTGTTCTTGTGCTTGAGCGATTCTATTGGGTTGGCACATCCGCCCTCATCAGGCTGTGCGTAACTACCCACATCACATCTACTCTTACTTGCTCTTCCTCAAGCCATTATCCTTAGCTTTCTCAGTTATGAACATTCGATCCCTCCAAGAACCTTCCCCTTCTCCTTCCTTCCTTGTTCTACTTATTGCTATGGCGGAACCGTTACGCAAAGCTCGCCATTTTGGCAAGCGGTGGTGACTGAAATCTGCTGTGATCTGCTCTTGTGGTGTTCGAAGGTGGGGTGATTGGTTGCTTGTATATATAGTGCGTGCATGTTTAATTCCCAGAAGCGTACGTCGACGGTTGTTAAGATAGATGCTTATTCTGTACTTGGAGTGGACGGCGAAGATTGATGGTGACTTAACAATGATTTGAGTGTAAAAAAAATAGGGGTCCACCCATGGATAAAAGATTAACAAGGAGCAAAAGGTGAAAAAAAGATTCTAGCACCGAAGCCCGAGTTCGTCCGATTGATCCGCCTTATTTAGACTTGTGATGATCCTGGGCTACGAGGTAGTCCTCTGCTATGCGTGATATCCATCGATAACTCAATATGTTGATGCACCTGCATCATTCTCCCTGTGTTGGAGAAAACTCGAGTCCGCTCGAGTTGCTTTATCATTTCAGATCAACCGATGATGGACAAGCTCTCGATTCCCACGGAGGTACACCTGACGTCCTATGACATCGAGTGGCTCAAAGACGTTAGTGGTCTCAAGGTAACCCGACGATGCATAATTCCCCTATCCATCGGCAAAACGTATAAAGATGACATCTAGTGCGATGTTGTGGAGATGGATGCCTGCCATATTCTACTTGACAGGCCATGGAAATTTGATCGGAATGTCGTTCATAAGGACCAAGAAAACATCTATGCCTTCATAAAAGATAGACAGAAGGTCATCCTCGAGCAGATGAAGAAAAATGGTCATCCCAAATATTCCAAAGTAGAGGGGCAATTTTTTTTGGTTACTAATGATTTTGAGCGTGATCTGAAAAATATAGGTACCCTCTACGCACTAGTAGTAAAAGAGGAAGAAATGAAGCATGTCATCACCCCCAATGCCGTGAAACCTCTCCTTTAAGAGGGCAAGTCCGTGAGAGCATGAGCCCGTGTGTGGTACCGGCACTACTGAAGCCAAAGAAAGATGGGAGCTGGAGGATGTGCATTATTGCTAGCTGGGCGATCAACAAGATCACCATCAAGTACCAGTTTCTGATCCCATGCCTGGATGGCATGCTGGAGGGCGCCAAAGTCTTTTCAAATAACAACCTCAAGAGTACTGGCTATCACCAGATCCAGATCTGACCCGACGACTAATGGAAGACAGCCTTCAAGATGAAGAAGGGCCTCTATGAGTGGCTTGATATGCCCTTCGGTCTCTACAACACCCCAAGTACTTTCATGAGGCTGATGAACCAAGTCCTGAAGTCATTCGTAGGCAAATTTGTTGTGGTTTATTTTGATGATATACTGGTATACATCCAAACGGAGGAGGACCACATCCAACACTTATGATAAATTTTCTCAACTTTTCAAGAAGTCAAGCTCTACATAAATTTCAAAAACAAAGAGCAAGTCATCATGCCTCTCTCCTAAAGATGGCAGCTACAACAACTTAGAAGAAAGGTCATTCGATCCCAAATAAGAAAGATGTTAATGGCGACAAATCGGTATCCACGTGATCTTGCACAAAGACTATAAATTGGGCCAGATTCATCAAAGACTTTTAAAGAATGTTATTAATTTTTTATTTCATTTTTATTTTCTTTCCTTCTTAGTACTCGGCAGAGCCCTATATAAAGGTCCACTACTAGCATGATATGGCATCTAGATTTTGATATTTCTAATTAATGAAATGATTGTTATTCCTAAAATTCTTGCGTCTTGTGAGATTCGTGAGAGTTCTTAAGAGAGGATCGTTGCATCTTCCCTTTGTTATCAATCGAAGAAGACGTGCTCCTCTTCAACCCTGCTTCCCCTACGCCATCAACTTTCGCACAAAGATGCACGAGGACGGGTAAAAACGTGGCAGGAGGGAGACAATGCGGCCAGAAAAACTAAGGGCACCTACCTAAGATACGTCATCAGGGAGCTCACCTTAGATGACATTAGCATGATGTCAGCATGGAGCTTTCTTAGATGAGGCCAGCATGACATCAACAAGGAACTCGCCCATATTAGCACCAGAGGTCACTGAAGCTCGTTAGCTCACCTCGGCAAAGCTTATGGTGGATTTCACAACGAACTACACCTGTAGCTCACTGGATCTTGTTGGTCTCCCTTTGCCAAACTCAAACTCATGGTGGATTCCACAAATACACCTAGAGCTTGCTGGAGCTCACCAGTCCACCTTTGCCAACCCCAAACTTATGGTGGATTCCACAATGAACTATGCCCAAGGATTGTCTGAGCTTATCAGAGATCGCCGGTTTACCTTGACCAATCTCATAGTAAGCACCACCACGAGCCTTGCCCAAAGGCTCATTAATCCACCTTGCTTGGAGCTTGTTGGCCCACCTTGACCAAGACAACGGCACGCACAACCACATGTCAAGCTCGCCATGGCCATGGAGTGTAACCTCATGTGAGTTCTCATGTAAGGTTACCTCTTGATTTTGCTTTTTTCATTTCTCCGCTCGAGATAATTGACGGAGTCGATACAGTGTTACTGGTGAGCGTCTAGACCGTTTGCTTAGCTGTCAGACCGTGTCTTTAACTGAACCTTGTGTTTTAGTGGATTGTTCTCACCATTTCCGGCTTGCCGGGAACCTTTTCACTCACGAAGGGTTTCCTCGTTAAATACCTGTGTGATATAATTTAATTGTGGTTTAAGCCTTGTATATTTTTACCCACCATCCAGTTATTGCCTCTGTTTTGATTATTTAGTTAATAGAGGTGTGTGAGTAGTTAGGTTATTCGGAAGAGTGTATGGAGTTAGAATTTGAATATATCTACAACTGAACCCAGGTGTTTTCCGCCGACGACTCCAATCGTACCTTTGATTTGATCCGATCTCGAATTTCAAGAAATTAGAAGCATGATAAGTAGATGTGAAAATTGGAGTACATATTCCGTCGTACTCCGATCTAACGCTCCGATCTGACCAATGTACCACTTCTAAGTACCGGTCAAAAGGTGATTTCACCTCCAGCTCCTCTTCCTCCTCCACCTTCTCCCCCACCTCCTCCTTCACCCCCACTTCCTCCACCGGCACCTCCTCCTCCACATCCTTCTCCTCCACTGGAACCTCCTCCACTTGTCTATCGGCACCTCCTCCTTCCCCTTTGACATCTCCTCCTCCACAGGCGCCTCCTTCTCGATCCCCCCCCCCCCCCCCCCCCCCCTCTTCTCCATAGGAACCTCCTCTTTCTCTACCAAGATGCTGATGGAGGAGGTGGAGGGGGAGGTGACAAAGGTGGGGGGTGGAGAAGGAGGTGTCGAGGTGTCGATAGAGACATAGGATGTGAAGGAGGAGGAGTAGGTTCCAGGGGAAGAGGATGAGGAGGAGGAGATACCGTAGGAGGAGGAGGTGTTGGAGAAGGAGGAGGTGGCAATGGAGGAGGAGGAGGAGGAGAAGGTGCCGGAGGGAAAGGAGCATCGATCGCTCTCTTTTCACATGAGAGTATTGTCATCTATTTGTCTGATCTTTTAACAGAGTTTGGGGGATAACTCTAATAATGAAGTGCAGTGTAAATACTAAAACCGCTTGAGAGGTCCATACAATTTAGGTAAACCTCAGGTGAGATCCTTATACTTTACCCTTTTGTTAGCCCCAATGTTGGGCTATCGGGTTTATTCCTTATTCCTCCTCTAATTATTTGGAGGTCTTTATCTCCCACTGAGCACACGGAGAAAAACCGATCGGAATCAAACAAAATTTCATAGATAGGTACTTCCTTAGATCTGGAAGAGTCTGTGTTGAGATGTACGTACATCCTGATGTGGCATCCGTCACACCGTCCAACGTCGGGATATGCATCTCATTTCTCCAATCCGCCAGTTCACCATGGGGGCCCTACTCAGCCAACATGTTTTCCAACTTTCCTTTAACCAAGCTGACCTGGCACTCGATCACAGCTGTCCCTATGCCTGTCTAAGTGCAATAGACAGCTCTGATCATGCCATGTCAGGTTGTTGAAGGAAGGTGGGCAAACAGGTTGGCTAGGTAGCATCTCCCTGAGATCAGTTGTCTACCTTTAACATGCCAACAGTAATGTTATATAGCCAACTCTTTCGCCAACATTTGGTTGCCAACTTGATGTGGCACTCAATCACCGTGGTCTGTTTGCCTGACAGATGAGGCTGAGTGTGAATTCATCGATCGGGGCTGTGTGCAACGAATGTCTGTGATCGTGCCACATCAAGTTGGCAACAAGAAGGTGGCAAACAAGTTGGCTATATAACACTTTTGGTTTCCAACTTGATGTGGTACTCGATTATTGTGGTATGTTTTGTAAGACTATAGGATTCCAGGTGTAGCCCCATGTGACCACACGTGAGATCCACAATCCATGTAAGGCTCAAACCCAATAAGGATGGGTCTCAATGATTGTTGGTTGAGCCGTCCAATTGTATATATGCTTTGAGTTAATGAGCTTTTTTTTTAGATCGATCCTATTCGTTGGATTTGTTGATTTCTCTGATGGGGAGAAATTAATCGTAAAGGTAACGATCCTAAACACTTAAAAAAGTAGGATCTCTCATGGAAGAATCACGAGTAAAATTCATCCACATGTTTGCCCGATGTCCCCGACGACTGGGGCTGAGGAGGAATTTATGGGTCGGGAGGGTATGTGAGACGAACGAATGTGATCGTGCGACGTCAAGCTGGCAACCAGAAGTTGGCTACATGTCGGGAAAAGGACAGATCATGCTCACGTGCATCGGGCTCCATGTGGCAATGGTGGGACCCACCTCCTCTCTATATCTAGATGTGGGGCCCTTTGATCGAGGGGGTACGGTTGCTCCCTTTCACGGATGGGGATCGTGACGTCCCTTTGAAAGATTTAGCCTTCTGTTGCCCATAACGGGGTGGGCCTGATAGGATCGACGGGGTCACTCTCATCCTACTCACAGCTTCTCCGATTGAATGGCGATCTAAAGGTCGTATTCAAGGTTGACCAAACCATTTCTGTCAGATGTATGGTAACAAATTTTATCTACCCCTCTGAATTAGGGATGACAACCTTGTGGTTTCGGTGTGGTTTCTACCAAAACCGAAATAACACTGCAATACCGAACCATCAAACCAAAATCGCACCGCGTACCGTTATGTAAAACCAAAATCGCACCATACGTTACACTATGGTTTATCATTATAATGATCTAAACGGTGCGATTTTATACGGTTTTGATCAAAACCAAAACCGCACCGCTACACCGAAATCGAAAATCGAAACCGCACTGTGGACATTGAAATTAGCCCACGGGTCGAACCCGATTTGCACACGTAAAATAGGCCCGCACCCAACGGCCTTCGGGTCGAACCCGACTCGCACACATAAACGTGGCCCACACACAACGGCCCACATGCGCAACTTGGCCCGCACACAACGGCCCGCATGCAACTCGGCCCACACACAACGGCCCACATGCGCAACTCGGCCCATACACAACGGCCCTTATGCGAAATTGGGCCCGCATGCGAACTCGGCCCGCGTGCAAACCCAATTCGCGCGCCGCGGCCCAACTCAAAGCAAATGGGTCCACCCGACCCGCAACTCGAGCACAAAAAGGGGGGCCCACCGGCCCCCCCTTTCTTGAAAACCGTGTCCCCCTCCCCATGGGGAGGTGGGGCCGGCCATAAAGGAAAAAGAAAAAAAAAAGAAGAAAAAGAAAAAGAAAAGAAAAGAAAAAAAATCAAAACCGCCTCGATGCGGGGGGAGGTGGCGTGGACGTCTACGCAACCGTAGATCCGCGACGATCCCTCGATCCAACGGACAAGATGACGTTGTATCGCCATCCGATCCAAAAGTGCAAAAAATAACAACTCAATTTTCGAAGATCGAGTCATATCTAGCCCGTAACCACCCTAACTAAAAAGGAAGGGATCGAGTTTGTTTCCTCAGATAAAGGAACAATATCTTGATGGTTATGGGGGAGATATCGGATGAAACAAAAAGGTTTCAGCCATATCTCCCCCAACCGCCCCCCTTTGCCTATAAATAGAAGGGGTGGGGGAAGGCACAAAGGGTCTGAAGGCTGAAGATGAAAGAGCTCCGCAAGAGAAGCTCCAACGCTCGAAGACCGAAGGTTTCACGAGGCACGGCAAGCACGTCCTACGAAAATCCTTGGCCCTTCAAGTCCTCATCAACGTGAAGACCTTGCACTCGAAGATTACAGCTTCGACTCCTCGCACGAAGAAGAAAGCTTGGAGAAGAAGACCCGGAGTCGTCATCACCCCGACTGCTCCAATGATCTTCATCAGCTCCGAAGACGCCATAAGCAAAGGCCGGAGAAGAAGATCGAAGCCGACAACACCCGTCGTCTTCAACAAAGGCATCAACTCCTTGCACGAAAAAGAAAGCCGGGAGAAGAAGGCCTGAAGCCGGTGCTACCCCTGCCGTCTTCGTCAACAAAAGCCGACGCTACAACCGTCGTGCGGAGATCGGTGCTACCCCCGCCGTCTTCATCAAGAAAAGCCGACGCTACAACCGTCGCACGGAGATCGGTGCTACACCCACCATCTCCACAAGAAACCTTCAACTCCGATCAAACCAAATACGCCCGGAGAAGAAGCCAATCGACGCCACAACCGTCGAGGAAGCCGGAAGAATAAAGAAGCCCTGAAAAAGTAGCCATCGTCGTTCAAGAAGAAGATCGAGTCAAAGC
This sequence comes from Chamaelirium japonicum, assembly GCA_947650365.1. NCBI lineage: Eukaryota > Viridiplantae > Streptophyta > Magnoliopsida > Liliales > Melanthiaceae > Chamaelirium > Chamaelirium japonicum. Next base: position 2,870,841 of record CANTAL010000006.1, read on the forward strand.
TAAAGTCAAAGCCAACGCCAGAAGCCAAAGCAGACGCACCGGTAAAGCCCGCGCCAAAGCAACACACGTGCCAAAGCCAAGCAACTACACCGGTCACGAGCAAAGCACCGCACGTTCTAGCCGATACGACACGAAGTCCGGAAGAACTAAAGCATCGCAAGTCTCTACCCGTCTACGTTCAAGCGCAAGCGCCAAAGCAAAGCAAAAGCCAGAGCCACGCCAAAGCTACGCCAAAGCCAAAAGCTAAAGCCAAAGCTAACGCCAAAAACACGATCGACGCCGCGAACCGACGATCAAGGACGCCGAGGTCAAGCAAGGATCGAGGAAGGCACGAAGACCAAGGAACGAAGCCTAAAGCCTCCCTAGCCGAGAAAGCGCGCAGCACAGACGGGACAAAAGCAACGGCGAAAACTCCTTAGCCTCTCAAGAAACCCTCACCCTGTAAAGACCTCTGTCCTGGGCAACCCCTTCAGAGCTCTCGCACGAATACCACGTGGAGACGCGGATCAAAAGGACCCTCAAGAGGATCTCTCCCACAATCTCCTGATCAACACTCGCCGCACCCGGACTCGCCACACCCGAGCCCTCGGGTCCCAGCGCACTCTGCAATCTCGTGTGATCCGCAATAAAGACGACCCGTATCTTTTTCCGTGACCACACGCACCACACCACGACATTGTTATATTTTGACAAACCAGAACCGCACCACGCAGTGCGATCTACAACGGTTTTCGATTTAAATTGCACCGTTGCCACCTCTACTTTGAATCTAAACTGTATCTCCTATTTTTGTTTGTCAATCCTTTTTTGTTTTTGGGTAAAATATTTGTAAAAAAAAATTTAGGGTAAATCATAAAGTACCGATCATATAAGTTTTAGGGTAAATTATTAAAACCTCCCCTGAACATTGCACGTCATTTCATATTGGCACTGGGCCACTTTTTGTTTTGAACAATTTGAACAATAAACTATGCTCTATCTACATTTAACCCGCTCCGTCAACTTTATTTCAAAAATATCCCTATGAATTTTCAAGAATCTCAAATATTATTTTTGAAATATTTAACTTATGCTTATTAGTAGGATGAGGGTATTTTTGAAATAAAAGTTCACGGAGGTGACTAAATGAAGACATAGCATATTTCAAGGTTCAAATTGTTTAAAGAAATAGTTGAGGGACAAATATAAAATGAGGTCCATACTTTAGGAGAGCTTTTTATAAGTTTTTTTAAGTTTTATTCCTGATCTTTCAATTTCCGAACGGGAACTTTTATTCACACCCCAAAAATCTATGATTAGCCCCCATCTCCCCTCTGTTTCTCAATAACTTATCCAAACATTTTTGAATACCAACTATACCCATGTCTTCATACCGCACATCAGCCACAACCCCTTCGGTCTCCCTTTTTATCGTTTTTGTTGACCCTGACACCGTTAGGTTGTCGAATCACCGACGCACCGACAGACGCCCATCGATTTGATTCGGCCCAATCGTTGGCCGCACTCCACCTGACCAGCACCCCGTCACCTCGGTCGTGCAAATTGGCGGTCGATCATCGAACGCCAATCACCGTCGTCACTCTTATGCAGCCAGATTGCTAGCCGCTCGACACTGCCAGTGCGGGAACCCGAATCGCTCTCTCTCTCTATATATCTCTCTCTCTCTCTCTCTATCTATCTATCTATATATATATATATATATATATATATATATATATATATATATATATATATATATATATATATATATATATATATATATATATATATATATATATATATATATCAGTACGGTTCTCTTGCCCGACGTCGGGCATGCTTATCTTGCCCGACAAAAAAAATTGAGGGACCTAGAGGTTTTATAATTTGCTGATTTTTGGTGAGGATGATCATCATGCCATAGACAGGACCTCCACCAAAAATTAGCAAATTATAAAATCTCTAGGTCCCTCAAAGGTGTTTTTCATTATCGACCGTCTATTTTAATCGTTAAATTGAATAACATATTTGAGGGACCTAGAGGTTTTATAATTTGCTGATTTTGGTGGTTGTCCTATCTATGGCAAGATGATCATCCTCACCAAAAATCAGCAAATTATAAAACCTATAGGTCCATCAATTTTTTTTGTCGGGCAAGAGAACCGTACTGTGTGTGTGTGTGTGTGTGTGTGTGTGTGTGTGTGTATATATATATATATATATATGTGTGTGTGTGTGTGTGTGTGTGTGTGCGCGCACGCACGCGCGCACGCCGGCCACCACTCCGATAGCACATAGGCCACAACAATTGCCGGACACCACCCCAGCTGCCGCAAGCCTCTCTCCTCCTCTTCACCCTCCACTCTCTCCTTCTCTGCTCTCCTTCTCTTCCAAGATGTAAATGTATGTGTGCAACGTTATGAGAGTGTGATGACACCCTGACCCCAGCAAGCTTGTTGTTGGAAATCAGGGCTAATTATAGATTTTTGGGGTGTGAAAAAAATTTCCCCTTCCGAACACCCTTTGTTTTTCAAATGGTTCTTAATTTTAATATGGTAGCGGAGGCACCATTCCCAAATCTGATTTGAGCACAAACTGTGCCCTTATATTAAGGCTTCAAACCTCAGAAGTGCAGAGTTTGGATCGTTCGGGACTCATTATGCATTTCACCCTTCAAACATGGCTCGCTTCTCCATCGTCCTCCATGACAATCATGTTGGGTTTTTGGCTTGCAAAAGCCAAGCCCAGGAATGATCGCACGCACGACTTTAGCAGGTTGTGCCCATTCCTTCTGCTGAAGCCGTACAAATAGGTGAATCGGTGGGAAAACGCCAATGAAAATTCTGGAGAGGTCGTGCGCACGACTTGTCCAGCTTGCACGCACAACCCAGGCTAGCAGGGCGAATCTTTGCGGGCTAACTTCTACGGGATACGATTTTTGGGGTTTCATGTACTCAAGTTTCCTATCTATATAAGGGACTTTTAGGGTTTATGAGATATGTATGGGCATCCATCATTGGTGGGAGAGAGAGAGCGTGCGAGAGAGATCATGTAGAAGAGAACAGGAAGAGAAAGAAGAGGAAGGAAGAAGAAGAAGGAAGGAAGGAAGAAGAGGAGAGAGGAGAGGTTTCCTCATGTCATCTCTTTCTCTAATACAAAAGGGGGGTCAAAAGGGGGTTAGAGAACTTTAGGACTACTCTTTCGCTGGTTTGGCAACCCCTTCTCCATCGAAACATGTGGGTTTATATAAGATAGTTGCGAGCCTTTTCTCCAATTCTCTCCATCGGGGGCATAGTCTCAACGAGATCTTCTTGAGCCTTCTGACTGTCCTTCACTTGCTATGCTACAACCGCCCTCATCTTGCCTGTGCCTCCAGCACTTCGTACGGTTATTCCACCTCCACTGCAACTATTTACAAGCAAGGACATGTCAGGCTGCTGGCAAGAGATGGGGATGTGGTTCCGCCACAATCTTTTGCAGCTGCTATGCCCAGCCTACTGCTTCACTCCAGCTACTCCACTTATTTGGGGCCACGTTAGAAATCCTTTCGAGGGTACCGGGGATACCCTAAAAATGACATGCATGCAGGCAGTCCGAAATTCCTAAGAAGATCCTAAGGGTTTGGGAACTTGCTGGGACTTGTTGAGCCACTCCTAGGACTCGACTACGGCTATAGTGAGGCTCGCCCCAAGCCTGGATCGGGTCGTGGTAGAATGGTATATGTAGTTAGGCAATCTTATCCTAGGAGCCTGAGATCCATGATCTCGTTTATAGCCTTTTGCGTTCTGGTATGTGATCGTTTCCGATCACGACTGATATCTTTACCGGTTGTATTGTAGTTATAGGACTCAGTACCGGTGTCGTCCTCTTGGATTGTGCAATAGTTAACTAGATTCGGAATATAGTTTGGAGATCAATTTAGAAGAAGAAGGTTTGCTTTTGAGTTATTAACTAAATAAAGCAATAACTAAAAAAAGCTAAAATAACAATTGGATTAAACTAAATATCAATTGGAGATGATCTAGGGAGGCGAATCCACTACTAGCTATGTTAGGGTTATCCGAATTTGATAGAATAGTTGATTCGTCATGACCAAGGCCATGACGAATTTCAAGAAAGATTGTCTACCTTAAGCATGACCCATCTTAGGGATACATCATAGGTACAATGATTATATATGGTGTTACCGTTGCCCGCATGGCATGAACCATCGCCAGTAGGCATGATCCATCCTCCTAGGCACGGATCGTCTTTCCTTGGCATGGCCCATCTCTCGTGCGACGATAAGCCATGAAGAATAATAGCATACAATTTTAGATCTAATTGGATCTTATTAAAAATATCTCCTTTCATCAACATCTTCAACAAGATTAACCAATGGAATAAACGAATAGAAGATTGCATGTATAATCCAAGTCAAATACATAAACCCTAATTGAAATATAAAATAAAACTAACATAAACTGGGTTTCATCAAAACCCTAGATGTTACTTTAACTAATCATAATGACGATGGCAAAGAAGGTTTGCCACGTAGCCATGGATGCAAGCTTCACTCTCCTCTCCGCGATGGCTTCCTTCCTCCAAAAGATGTGTTTCACGGCCCCAAAACACCTATTTATAGAGTTTGGGTCATCCTAGGGTTTCCCCATAAGAATCATCATCAAAATATGAAAGAAAATAGCCATACACTGCTAATTCGAGGGTCTAGGTCTGATCGATCAGGCTTTGCGCCGATCGATCGGACCTGCACTTTTTATTGTTTTCAGCCATGCGGTGCTGACTTGTTTTGGCCATAACTTTTGATTCGGTCGTCGGAATTAGGTGTTCTTGGGCTTGTATTGAAGATCTAGACAAACCTGATCCTTCCAGCAAGAGATCTAAAATCAACTATAAAATGTCTTTCCTCCTTTCTTCTTTTCTAAGCTGCTCCTCTAAGATCATTTTTTGTGCAATGACCTGATTTCCTACAGTTTAGTCAAACACATATAAGAGCACTAATAATGGTATGAAAGGGGATAATAAAGTACAAATTTAGGGGCATAAATGTGGTGCGTTTATGCATTGATCAGTGTGAAACCACTCTGCTAGCTCAAGTCGTAACCTAAGGAGTCCTGGGCAGGCCTATCATGAGCCAGGATCCTTGAAGAAGTTCGGGTCTCTCCATTTTCGCTCTTGGTTCCTAGGACCCCGAGGGTTTCCGGTGCTAACCGTTGATCATGATCTTGCCAAGTGGCTATGACAAACTATGTACACATAATAGCCCCCTCCTCCAAGAATTGTCAACTACATATGGCTTTGGGCACGTGGGTTGCTAACACACGCTCATGATTATCCTCCATGCCCTTCATTATTTCCCTTAATTCTCACAATCGTATGGTAACTGCTATCATTTTGTGGTTGATATTTCACATCCGAGATGCTTCAACATATTTCTCAATGGGTAACTACTATAGTCGGTTTTTTGTTTTTTGACGCTTCCCTAGATAATAATGTCTCTTCAAATTCTCAAAGCCTGAATTTTTTGGTGGGGGGAAATGGTGCGTCCATTAGAACTAGCTCCCTTTGCCAAAGACTCTATTGCTTGGAGAGAGAAATCATTAAGGGAGATTCCCTGCTATAAGTCGGGAAGTGACGTCGCTCTTGGGTGTCCATCACTCGATTGAGAAATCGTTGTCCCTGGTTCTTGGCAGTGACACCCCCCATCGTCCTGTCACTCCTTGTTTCAAGTGGAAGCTTCACCGTATTGAGGAGGTTCTTCGCACGCTCTCTACTCGACTTCCCCTCACAACTAGATTCATCTACTCCTATTTGGAGGGCTTTGTGATAGTGATGACAAAAGAGATGTTGTAGTGTTTGGAGGACTAATAATGGCTTTCTCCTAGCTGTAGAGGCTGTAGTGACTTCCTCGCAAGGGTGGAGAATGGCAATGAAGACGAAGACTACGTACTCAACCAAAACTACAAATATAAACCTCACAAGAGATTTGTAACTATTTTTAAAGAGAATGTTTGAATGAAAATCTAGCTTTCATGAACATGTCATATTCTCTATATTTGTTTCTATGCTTAGAGTGTATTATTCTTATGAAATGTCATGGTATTGATAGTTAATCTTTTTGATTCTGGAATGCTTCACTGTCAGGATGCTGGGCTCTTCTAAGGAAGCTAAGCCTGAGGAGTGTTTAGCTTCCAAGCACTAGGTCTTATGGATGCTAAGAATGTGGCGTCTGACATTGTTCTTCTTAGTGTGTTAGCTGTGCCAGGTCAATGAAGATTGGACTAATAGGTAACTTTTGGTGTGGCCAGTCCAAGTCGCTCGATTCTGAGCTTCTATGGTTCCATTGCAGACTCCCTTCAAGACTAAAAAAGTACCATCCAAAACCTTCAAGACTCCACCTAAACCAGTGATCATGTAACCGACAACATCTAATCTAAAAAGAGAAATAAGATTGTTCTAATCTAGAAGGAGCGATTAGATTGCCTCTCATACCTGGAACATGACGAACGACCAGGAGTGTCTGCAATGAATCGTCAGATATCCTCAATCAAATATTTACGACTCCCTTGGTATGCATCTTAGAGCCATCACCAATTTCCATCCTACCACCCTCACACGCCACCTAGCTATAGAACCATGCCCTATATGAGCAAATATGATGTGTGGCCCTGCTATCGAGAGCGCAGTCTTGACCTGATATCTTATCATCAGTGGCTGCTAAGATTACCCTATCGTCAGATTCAAATACCGACACTTGATTAGCGATTTCCTCAGCCTCTGCATCTTCATTACTGGTGGCTGACCTGGATCCCTTTCTGGAACTTACTCAACATTTCCATCTGCACTCACTTTACACGTGCCTGGGCTTCCCGCACTTCTAACACATAGCCTTTTTTATGCTCCTCACACCCGATCTCGCTACCATCGCATGGATAAAAGTCTCTATCGAAGCACCTAAACTTTTCATATGTATTTCTTTACTTGGTACAATTCCCACAACATCTTCAAAACTCATCTTTTCTAAACTGGAAGAATTCCTAACCGTCATCACGAGGCCATCTCAATTGTCAGGTAGTCCTTACAAGATCGGTAGTGCCCTGATCTCATCGTCGAAGTTGATTATGATAGTTTCTAGTTGGCTTGTATTACCATTGAAACTATTGACATGGTCTTTCATGCTCTCACTATCCAACTTCCTCATGTTGAATACCATCCTAATGAGAAAAAACCTTATTGTAGGTCGAAGGTTTTTCGTACATCTTGGACAATGCTTCTATATGAAAATAGCCTAACTCTGGAGTGGTGATCCTAATGGATTGTCTCACTACGCAAAGCACTGCATGTGAAGCTAATTGATGCCTAAAAATGACTTATCCATCCCCTTAAGCGTACACCGAATCACCATATTTCTGCTTTAAAGAGCTCTAATTACTTGTATTTTGTGATTTACAGGGAAGGAGCTACACTTAACAAAAAAGCACATCAAAGAAACTCTACGGGAAAATGACTAAAGGCAGCTGCAAGAAAAACAAATTCCAAAAGCAACCCATGCATATAGCCAGCTGCAGACAGAAGAATCGTTGCAACCAATCGATCGGCCACAAGGTCCGATCGATTAGATGCGGCTATCCTTGTGAAACAGAGACTTTGCGAAATCCGATCGATTAGCCGCGAGGTCCAATCGATCAAAATTAATCTTCGGAGCCCCCCGATGCCTTAGATCGAGCGGCCCAGATTTGCTGCAGGATAACTACAACTTACATATGCTTGGGAGCCTATATATCTATGTTTTCCCTAAAGAAACGCATTCGGATTTCGCTTGGAATTTCCTCATCCCAGGGAAAAGATCGAGATAATAAGAAGAAGAGGAGCCATCATGGATCGTCCATCATCCTTCATCAACTCCTCCGTCGTCACCTCCACCATGAGCGGCTAAACCATGAGTGGGAATTGCCGAGTGGGTCGGGCTTCACTCCCGGAGGGATTAGTCCGAGCCTGAAGTGGGCCATTGCCCGAAAGGTTTCGGGACACCCGCCGATGTCAAAAAAAAAAAAAAACCTCTTTTAAGGGTTCGATGAAGCCCTAGCCTTGTTTTAGTCCTTTTTATGCACTTTTATATTTTTATAATTCCAATAGGAGATTAACTTGACAAGAATCTTATAATTTATAATTCATTCGTCTCTTTTGCATGCATTATGAAATCTATGTTGTTGAGATTGAATAAAACTGATCTTTGTCTTGTTTTATGCTTTTAATGCTTCCTACCATCCCGCAAGAGATGTACCATGCCTAGGAATATGGTCCATGCCCTAAAAAGATGAATTGTGCTAAACTAAGATCTATTAGTGCATGTCTTGTGCGTTATGGTATGATATCTTGTATTTAATGTATTATTCTTTTATGAGATGAATTATGCTAAAGAAAAACGATTCGTGTCCCCCAAAGGATGGATCGTGCCAACCGAAGATAACTTATGCCATCAAAGATAATAACCGACGTTGAGATTAGTTACAATTTCTATTGTAACGAATCGAGATGCTCCATTGAACTTAACAAATCCTAATCGGCATAATTAGACTAGTTCATAGTTAGCGGTGGATTCTCCACCCTAAACTCTCTCATTTGATTTCCTACGTTAATTTAGTTGTTCAACTTTAGTTGTTCAACTTTAGTTGTAGATAATTTCACAATCATCAAATTTCCTCTCTCTTATTGCTTTAACACATAAAATTAGATCTTAAGTTACACAGTCACAATCCCTAAGGACGATACTGGTATTTAACCTTTTACTGCAAATGATTCAGATAAGAATACCAGTGTGATAGGGAACGATCAGAAGCTACCTAAGTAGATTAGGAAAAAGCTCAAGCAAGTGGTGCTTCCTAAGCTTCTTTTCTTGCTCCTCATCTTTTAGTCTCTTAGGGTTGCATGCGATAGGCCAAAGGGTGGAAACATTCAAAGATCTATCCTAGCATGACAATAATCACATAAAGCATATACGAGAGATTTTTTATGAGGAAAACTAAAAGGAAAAACCTCGCCGAGTAAGCTTGGAGCCCTACGCAAATCCACTATGATTTTGAAGTTACAACAGTTTAGATACGCAACCCTCAGGTCGAGACCGATACACACACGATCACTGGGCTCCTTCCCCCTGTTGTCTTTCCCGACTGATGCTCCCACGATCGATCCCTAGTGGATCGCACTTCGTATGGATGTTACACACTGCACAGCCTCAAGGAACCAACCAAGAGGGGTTTAGCAATTTGGAGCTACAACTCTGACTACCCTTAATAAATATTACCACCCACCGTTGAGGTTCTCTTTGGATAAGACTGATCAAAGAGAGTTCTCCCACAAGAGAAATAAAGCTTATAAAGTTTAAAAGAAGAAAGGTCTTTGCAAAATAAAAGGCTATATTTACCTCTTTTGATTGAATCCCCAAACCATAGAAGGGAGAATCCTATCTTCAATCAAGTGAGGAATCAATGATGTTAAGAGCCGCAAAGAAGAATCACATTAACTTAATATGGCAATCTTCAAGAAAATCTCTCCAAAAATTATCCAAGTTAAACAAGTGAGAGAGCACTGAAATCTTCTCTCCTAAGTCTTATAGATACCCTAGATCAATCCCCGATAACTGGAGGCCATTAGATCATCATCTAAGGGCTTAAAATAGGCCAATAATGTAATCAACCCATAGCCAAGTCGGTCTAGTTATAGGCAGTTTGAACCGTTGTTCAGACTGCTAGCATGTGGTTCGAATTATGGTTCGGACAATAGACCCATGAAGTCTTATAGCCAGTCTTAAGAGGTCCGAATAATGGTTTGCGATGCCTGTTGCTAGAAGACTAGGTTGGTCCGGGCATAATGTAACAGTTTGGATATGGATCTTCACCGTCCAAACAATCGTTTAGACCACCATGCCATACGATTCGGATAATGGTTCAGACAGGTACAGAGTCTCTCCAACACTTAGACGAATCTAAGTGTGGAACTGCGTGAGACCACCAAGAGCAACATGTGTACATAAAGATACATGCACTAGAGCCCACTAAGAGACTCGAGGTTGTGCAAGAGTGCATACAGCAAATCTGAGAAATCTGAAAGTCGAGAGTCAAGTCTGAATTCGTTAAAAAACATGAAACGTCATGAACTCGAGAACACCTAAGGAATCTTTTCGGAAAGCGTAAACCCAAAAAATCTGAAATCAAAGAATCAAGTCTGAAAATAACAAGACATGTAAACTTATGAACTTGAAAACACAACTTCGAAAAGACACGAGAATTGAAAAATTATCGATATGCTAATATGAATACGCAATACGGATTAACCTAAACCTCTAACAAATCGAGTAGATTGTCCTACAACTCTAAATGTAAGTAAAACCACTATACTTTGGCGGTTGGCATGTGTAATGGATTTTGAGTCTTCAATATACGCTTATCGAGCTTGATATGATCATATATGTTTTCGCTCTGACACTGACCACTATAGTAGGACATAACTTTAATCGAGAATGTTTCGAGAACACAAATTATGACAATAAGGGTGTCTACGAATTTTTCGCTAACGTCATCAAATCTGCCCTTGTCTGCTCCTTGGCCTTCTTTGAGATATTAAAGGTACCATTGAGGTCAGAGAGAGTCAAACCATACACAGTGCTTTCCTGTCAAGTATTTCTCAATCTTTCTTGAACATCTTCTCCGTCTTACTCGCCAATCCTCCAAGAGCCAAATAGAGATCCTTCTGGTATAGGACATCATCTATTTGCATCTTTCAGAATCCGGAGTTCCTTTCTTTGAATCTCTTAATTCTCACCTTGTCATCCACTATTGTTCCAACCTCCTCAAATCCTCGCACTGATCCTGATACTCGGTACCATATGTGCCCTGAACCAAAACCCGGAGCTCTGATACCACTGTTGTGGATGTGGATCATAATCAAGATCTGATACCATTGTTGGGGATCAGAATCAAGATCTGATACCAGTGTTGGGGATATTGATCAATACTCCTCTTGCGCACACAACCCGACTATCCGCTGAGTCTAACCAGAAGCGAGGATGGTGTTAAGAGAATTGAGTATTGAAGCCCTGCAGAAATCACACAGAGAATTCGATACTACCACACATCACACAACAATATGAACGACGGAATATCACCGGCAATCAAGGTTAGGGATTATCACTATCAAAAGATTACACAAGTGGTGGGTCACCGTTTGTCGGACACCCTCAAATCCTCTCTTAGATCCTTTTAGAACAATTGCACAAACAAAAAGTAGAGAATAACCCGTACAAGAGATCCAGACAAAATATTGGAACATCCTGAGAGATGAAAACACCTGCTGAAGTAGAAACCAAGGTAGACGCGCCGAGGAACTCGAAGATGAACCGGAGAAGACCGATGAGAGATTCGGATACAACCTCTCCTCTATCCTCTTCTTATTCCTTCTTCTTCCTTGCTCTTCTTTCTTCCTTCTCCTTCTCTTCTTTTATCTCTTCTTTCTCCATTCTCTTCTCATTCACGGCCACAAGATCGAAACCCTATGCAGTTCTCCTTGCTTCTATCTACGTCTTTTGCTTCTCTCTGTGACGGCTCAAGACCTCTTCACCGTGATATACCCTAATGCCATACACCTGTCGTATATAGAAGTCCTGATGTAGCAGGGTTTTGACTTGGTCTTCATCAAGGTAACTCATGGAGATAAACTTGGCTATTCCAAACTCGTTCGGGACCAGCATGCTTAGCTCATCCCAATTCGCCTGGGCAAAATTGGACTCACTCGAGCGAGCCCAACATCGCCCAGACAAATTTTCTTTTTTCAGCCCCTTTTGGGTTGACTTTTAACAGGCCAAACCCAACAACCATTTGTTGGCTTTGTCCCTAAGCCCCCTAATCGTTAGCTTGAGATGGAGTTTTGTTCGGCCAAGATCACCTTTAACTTTAGGCACGGACTTACACGTCCGAGGAATAGACATTGAGTGGAGTTGGAGTTTTCTTTCTTCCAAGATCTCCGAAGCTTCTTCTTCTTCTTCAGTTAAGAAGACTCAACTAGTTGAATTTTCGGACCAACGAGGCTTTCATTGTTTCATTGAAAACACGCCTCATTTGAGACCATGATTTAATTTGTAGGTAAAACTTTTATGAAAACCGTCTCTCGGTTGTTATCGGTCCAATGTGCGTCGCAGTCCCTAATGTCGATGTGTACTTCAACAATTTTCCGATCTGGAGGTATAAACTCCCTTCTTTAGGATGGAAATGGACTTTGATCGCATACATAGGCCAACTAACAGGAAAAATCAGTTCTTTGACCGTCCGATCTTACATTCCGACCTAATTAATTCTCCGTTGATATAATTTGATGCACTGTACACTAGAGATACTGAATGCTTGCAGATCTGCAGCCCCCTGGCCGAAGCATTATCAGTACAAACATAGTGGATTACGGTCCATTAATGCGAACCCGTGCCTCCTGGCGTACATGCTTGCTTGTACGGTGCGCGATCATGTGCGCATTTATTCGAATCGGAATCTAACGGGGCAGCACGAAGGGAAGAAGGTCGTGCTGGGGTCGGAGAGACAATGTGGTGGCCACACCCCTGTGTCGGAGGCCCTGAGATGCATGTGGTGGTAGTGCACTTATGGGTTGTGCAACTGAGACATCTCAGGGGGGGTGGGGGCCTCGGAATCCCTACAGGTTTCACAGATAATAGAAGGGAACTGAGCCAATGCTCTCTAAAGGAGAAAAATGGTGCCTTGAGGCTGTCAAGCAGTCCTTAGTTCAGAATAATGGCATGGAGTTGCAGCCTTTCTCTAACCCCCCCCCCCCCCCCCCCCCCACACACACACACACTTTTGATTGAGATGGAGTAGCACACTATTGGGTGGTGGTTCTTTTTTACTTGCAATGGAAAACATAGCACTGTGGGCAGTGCTGAAGTTTGGTCATGTCACTGAAAAGATCCTCATTGCACCCTCTTTGCTCCTTTTACAGCCTGTTTGGTTCGCTGCGGTAACGCGCGGGTCAACACTGCAGCGAAGCGCCTGCTCGGTTCCGTGTAGTCCCGTTCAAGCGCTGCAGTACGAACTACCGCTCATTCAAATTTCTATAGGAAAGCCGGTAGTTGGAGCACGCAGTGAAAAGCGTTCAAACCCCACTGCAGCATGTAGTTCTTGTTTGGTTATCTTAAGCAGTCCCCACTTTCATCAGCTTGTGTGTTTGGGCTCAACAGCCGTGCGCCGGCCGTCCGCTATCTTACCCTGTACTGAGTAGGAGAAGACATCAGCACACCCCACACGGTTTCTCTCCCCACTGCTTCCCATGTCGTGGGGGCGGCTTACCGATTGGTAAGCCAGTCGATCGAGGGGGGCACAAAAGCTTGACCAAACACAGCCTAAATCTTCTGAGAAAGCCTTAAACAGAGAAGATATAAGGTGATGAAAGTTCAGTGGGCCGTACTACATGTGGTTGGGTATTTCTAGTTCTGGTGTGTGGGCTCCCTACCCCAGCAGCTGGGGTTAACACTCACTCTCCGGCAATAAGGGACTGAGCTTTATTTCCTTTTCAGAAATAATTCATACAGGTTGCAGTATCTTTTGGTGCACTGTCAAGCCGATCCCCCTTCATTCATTTGATTGGTGAAATAATTGGTGCTGTCCAGCTGCAACATAGGTTTAACTACATACCTTTGTCAGTGAAAGAGAAATATTGAGTCTAATGTCTCACCAAGATCATCATTACCGGCATTAAGTCTTATCCTACTGAGATGGACCGCCAATGAAATTATCGGATCGGTTACCAACTTGATCATCAATCAGAATTTTCTCAAAATTTTCTAATATTTTGCAAAAAAAAATTATTTTTCGGGCCCTCGGAACTAAATGTTGGGGCCGAAGACATTCGGAAATTTTTTACCAAAACATCCCTCGATCTTAAACACCAAGCACGAAACTTCCTGAGTTGCACGTTCGACTAATCCAGCATGATTTTTCTTCGAACTATTAGTTTGGAGTGTTAGATCTGCCATCTGAGACTAGTTTGGGGAGATCAAATCAACCAAAAAATGAATCAAATCGTTCATTCAATCGGATCAAAGTGTCCTTCACTGAGAAAATTTAAAAACTAAGAATCTTAGATTTCTTTCGGTTAAATCATTTCTAGTTGTTTAGTCAATAACATGATGGTGCAAATACATCAATTCTATCAAGATTTGGCATTCTTACTATTGAAGTTGGTTGAAACCCAGACCCGAAGACCTAATGGCAGAAAGCAAGAAATTTCGCCTAGGCAAAATCTGTACAGGATCCAAGGACTAGAAGTCAGGCCGAATTCGCCCAAGCTGGCGAGTGCCCCAAGCGAATTCGGGCCAAGTTTTGCGGACAGAACTCAATCGAATTTCTCCTAGGTGACTGAGCAAGTCGCCCGGGTGAGTCTTGCCCGGCAGCATGTATGGGTCGTGTTTTTATTGTTTTCTGGAGCAGTTTGGGAATACTAAAGGCATGTGTTCATGGATGGCTCTAGGGTTTTAATCGGTGGACGAAGATCATGAGTCATGAGCGATTTCGTGGAGCGAGATGGTGAGTCATCACCTCTTGTGCATGTGGAGATTGGTTTGGGATTGGAGATTGTTTGATCGGAGGACGATCTAAGGGATTGAAGGCCGTCGGATCTGGTGGATGAAGAGCATGACGCTCTATACCTTGGTTCTTGTGGTACGGATTCTTGGTAAGTTTTCTCGTCATTCTCAGCTCTTTGTGGAAGCATTGTAATCCATGTAATTAAGCTTGTTTTTGTTACTGTTATTATAAGAGATCCCCTGCTCTCTCGTTTGTGGATTAGCCCTGATTTGGGTGAACTACGCTATATCTGTGTGATCTGTGATTGTTCTTCGATCTCTTTCTTGTTTATTTATGTCATTTTGATACTTGACGTGGTGATCTTATGCAACTAATCCTCCGGTCCAAGATCCGCTTTCGCTACTAGAGATCGTCAAATCCCCAAAAAAAATTAGTATCAGAGCTAGTTGGTTATCTGCAGATAGATGGCATTAATGAACATGGCTTTCAAGTACATGATGGATCACTTCGATGGAAAAGAATTTTGGCCTTTGGTAGAGAAGGGTGACAATGGTGCTAGCTCAACTAGGGATGCACCAGGCTTTGCAAGGAAAAACTGAGAAGTCGAAGAACATGACAGATGTAAAATGGGCCGAAAGAGATGGATCTGAAGGCACTGAACACGATCGTGATGTTCATTGGTGATGAGGCTATGTATAAGGTCTTAAACGAAATAGCAGCCTTGGCCCTCTAGGCAAAGATGGAGTTGATTTACATGACGAAGAACCTGACCAACAAGTTATATCTGAAGCAAAAGTTGTATAGGTTGTGTATGGCTTAGGGGACATCATGCTGGAGCACCTAAATGTGTTCAACAAGATTGTTGTGGATCTGACTAGCATTAGGAGCGATAGCAAGTAAAACTACATGAAGAGGATAAAACATTGATACTTCTTAACTCGGTGTCTTCATCCTATGAGAATCAAGTGACAATGGTCATGTATGGGAAGGAGACTCTCAAGTCGGAGGATGTGAAGGCTGCACTCCTAACTAGTGAGCAAAAGAGAAAGTCACATACTCATGTTAGAGATTTGATTGTATTGGTTGCTAGAGGCAAGGATGGTGGTGGGTGGAAGAGTTTTGAAGGAGGTGAAGGAGTGCTGGATGAAAATCTAAGTATATATCAAGGTGCTGGACCTGTAATGAGGTAGGCTATGGGAGAAGAGACTGCTCGAAATGAATGCAGAAGTGGGACATTGGGTAATCATCTGGTACAACAATGGTATCATCTAACGAGGTCAAGTATGATGATGTCCTAACTGTAGTAGATGAAAGTTGTGGTTATGCTGATAGATGGGTCCTAGATTCGGGGGCCATATTCCATATCTGTTCGAGGAGAGAATAGTTCAACACTTTTGAGAAAAAAGTTAGACAGTTCAATTCAGTGATGGCTCTGTGTCTGATGTCACTTATGAGGGAACTGTGAAGATCTAGACTCACACAGGAACAATGAGGATGTTAAGACAAGTACGATACATGCCTGGTATATGTAGGAATTTGATCTCATTGGGTGTTCTTGGCTCCAAATGTTGTGGGTATTCAGCTCGAGATGGAGATCTGAAGGTTACACGGAGCGACAGGGTCTTATTGAAGGGTCGGAAGTGCAGGGGTGTGCATTGGATGGTTAGATCCACCTGTCTTGAAGGAGTTCATGAGTCTAAGACAAGGTGGAGGCCAAAAAAGAGACCTCAAGGTATTGTTGTTGAATATCGTAAATGTAGGCTTAAGCATGCATCGAGTCGATCCGCATCTATAGCAGTAGTGTTTCTTCTAGACCCAATGGAAGGGGGGGTAAAATAAGGGAGATTTTGGTTAGGCGGTAGCGGTAGTAGCAGCAATGGCGAAGATTTCAAGTGTTGGGTTTCAAAGTTCCAAGGTGGAGGCTATTGAAGTTGGCCCCTTAAAACCCTGACTTGAAAACCTAGAGACAAAAAATAAGAAATTTCGCCTTAGTGAAATCTGGCTCGCCCAGGCGAAATTTGTACAGGATCCGAGGATAAAAGTCGGTCCGATTTCACCAGGGCAAGTCGGGGCCTGGCAGCTTGTATGAGTCGCGGTTTTAACCGTTTTATGGACCTCTTTGAAAATACTAAAGGAATGTGTTTAACCCCATATAAAAGAAGGGGGGGGGGGGGGGGGGGGGGGGGATAGATCATGGATGGCTCTAGGGTTTTAATCGATGGATGAAGATCGTAAGTCATGAGAGATTTCTTGGGAGAGATTATGAGTTGCCGCCTCTTGTACCTGTGGAGATTGGTTTGGGATTGCAGATTGCTTGATTGGAGGAGGATCAGAGGGATTAAAGAATGTCGGATCTGGTGGAGGAAGAGCATGACGCTCTCTACCTTGGTTCTCATGGTACGGGTTCTTGGTGAATCTTCTTGTCATCCTCGGCTCTTCGTGGATGATTTGTAACCCATATCAGCATGTTCTTGTCAGTGTTAAAAGAAGAGATTTCATGCTCTCCTCTTTGTTAATTAGCCCTAATTTGGGTGAACCACGTTACATCTGTGTGATCTGTGATTGTTCTTCTCGTTCTCGTTTATTTTTGTCGTTTCGATACTTGTTCTATGACGTGGTGATCTTTTGCAACTTACCCTCCGGTTCGAGATTTGCTTCCGCTTTGGGGTATTCTCAAATCCCCCACACTTGCACCATATTTGTGGATTAATTGCTAAATTTCTATGATTTACCTTTCAAAAAAATGGATGTTTTTTAAAAATCAAATCTTAATATTAATGAAATCACTTGAAATTTTGATATCTTGTTGATCTTAGAATGTTATATATGTATAACATGCGTAGAAATATATACTTTGTGGATCCCCACACCCCTAGATAGCGGACATAGACATGTGATTTGAAGTGTTACGAAGTGTATATCAATGCACTATTTATGATTATCTAGAGTTTCTTTAAAAATTCCATAATTTAATTTAGAAAATTATTATTTATGTGAAAATGCAATATTTTCACATTGTCGAAATATTTTCACTCAATATTTTCGTACTCTACAGTGCCAAAATATTTGTCGTCGAAATTTCAAACCTTGACTTGATGTCAACCTTCTAAGATTACTGTCAAAAATTAGACCAAGGCAACTTGGCAAGATACAAGCATATGCTAGGAAAACTAGAAGACCGCTTGGGGGTGGGGAGACATATCTTGTTTGTTTGTTGTTTTCCTCTCGGAAGGTCACGGGATTAAATCCAGAGTTTGTCCTACGCCACTATGCCATCTAATAATAAGGTGCTTATGTGGAAAAATTCTAGGCTGGTCTTAGGCAAACATATATTTATTCTTTTGGCTATTGCAGGCTTCGAACCATAGCTTCTCTTGTGCATAAGCACTGGCGGAGCCAATGAAGGCCCAGTGGGGGCAAGAGCACCATTTGATTTTAAAGAGAGAAATTACACTTGCCCCCCTATATTTTAGCTCAAAAACACTTAACCCCCCTATAGTTAAATAATTGTGTTATGCGCCCTTCATTTCTGTTTTGATCAGATAAGAATCACCAAATGAGGTAATTAAGTAGTTGACAAAAGGGGTATTATGCTAACGTTTCAAACTTTAGGGAGCGATTTGGAACAAAATAAACTACAGGGAGGTTAAGTGTTTTTGAGCTAAACTTCAGAGGAGCAAAGTTTAATTTAATAAAAAAAAAACTGATTCATCTCGTTCAATTCGTCCCACCTCGGCTCGTAGATCGCAGTCCACGGGCTGTACCGTACGACCATTCTCGGATACTCGAACCTTCGCCCGTGTCTCCTCTGCCCGAAACTCAAGGTCGGAGACGACGACCTGTTCCTTACCCCAGGTCAGGTAGTGACCCGAGTCCTTTCTCCCAAAAAAAAAAGACAAGATGTATGTCAAAATTCTATTCTCTCTATATCTCTTTTTCTCTCTTTTTTAAAATTTATGCCCCCACTAGAGTGAATTCCTGGCTCCGCCACTGTGCATAAGCACTAATAGGCGCCGCTCTAACCAGGATAGACATGTTCCGAAGAGAAAAAACAATAAAGCAATCCTCCAAGATCCTCATAGACTAGGAAAAAAATCTAAGGTGAAGAGTGTAGAAGGAAAGATGTGGCAAACGGTAGTACATTCATCTTTATAACATAAATTATATTCTAAAAAGCTGAAATAAAATAACATTCCCAAGGAAAATATGGAATCTAAAGGATGTATTTGGTTGATGAGAATGTGAAGGAAAGGAAAAGAAAATATAACTTTTCTCTAAATTTCGGTGTTTGAAATAACATTCCCAAGAAATATATGGAATCTAAAGGGTGTGTTTGGTTTATGGGAATGTGAAGGAAAGGGAAAGGAAATGTATCTTTCATGTGAAATCATCTTTATAAGAAAAACAGTTTTTCATAACTACATATTTTTCCATCAAAACTTTTCTGCCAAAACCAAAGGAAATCATGGGAAAAGAAAAATCCCTCTTGTTGATCCACTTCCACAAAAGTCTATCTTTTTTTTTCTAGACAACCAAACAATACCAGAAAAATTAATTTTCTTTTCCATTCTTTTCTTTCTAGTGAATTCTTTTCCCACGAAATATTCCCAACAACCAAACACACCCAAAAGAAAAAAAATCTTAAGCTTACTGATTTTGCGGGTTGTTGGATGTGTATGTATATGTGTCTTTGTGTGATATATATATATATATATATATATATATATATATATATATATATATATATATATATATATATATATATATATATATATATATATATATATATATATATATATATATATATATATATATATGGGTCGGGATCCAGAAACACGCTACTTTGCCACAGAGTTAAACACGCATCATCCAAAACCCTAGATAGAGGTTTCAGAATTTATTGATTTTTTATAAGGATAATCAACTTACCTTAGATAGAACATCCATAAAAAATCAGCACATTCTAAACCCTTTAGGTGCATCAAATCTAAGAAGCTTTATCGATCGTTCATTTTAACCGTTAAATTGAAGGGAATATTTGATTAGTCTAAATGCTTTTGAATGCGCAGATTTTTTGCTGATGTGCTATCTAAGGCAAGGTTATCATCCTCACAAAAAATAAACAAATTCTGAAACCTCTATCTAGGGTTTTGGAGATGCGTGTCTAACTCTGTGGCAAAGTAGCGTGTTTCTGGATCCCGATCCTATATATATATATATATATATATATATATATATATATATATATATATATATATATATATATATATATATATATATATATATATATATATATATATATATATATATATATATATATAGAGAGAGAGAGAGAGAGAGAGAGAGGGATGCTTAGGTGCTGTCTGCAACCGTCCGATGCACCACTTCGTGCATCCGATGTACGTGCTGGGTACATCGGACGGCTGCGGACCGCGGACCACACGGACGACAGACCGCACCTAAGCATTTGATATATAGGGTCCCGATACAGTGAGAAACTCTTATATGTGAAACCTTGTGCGAAACCAACCTAGAGGTTTCAGAATTTGATAAAACTTGGTAGGCATGCTACCTATGTAGCGGTGCAATTTGGAACGGAAATTTCAATTCCGTCCAAAACCGATCCGAAAAATTTCGATTTTGGAACCATATAATTAAATCTGAACTTCCTATTTCCAAAAATTCTGAAAAAAATCGGATCGGAATTGGAATGGTGCGGAGTATTTAGAAAATTCCGATTTCCAATCGGAAAATTCAGAAAACATCCGATCCAAAAAAATCCAAAAATTTTTGATGTTTTATTCTAACCAGACCCGATTCAGGCCCATCCAAAGCAGCATGTGTTGTGCATTGTCTGCCCTTGGGCAAAGCCAACATAGCCGTTGCTTTGGGCCTCACCCAAGGGCAGGGCACCATATTAATTCTTTATTTTACTTAAAATTGGTCCAACCCAACATCAGTAGGCAATAGCCCGTGATGCACCGCATATAAACTTAAAAACCCTAAATCCCAACCAAATCCTATTCTATCATCTCCACCTTTTGCCCGACCCGACTCAACTAAGACTCATCCGAAGCAGCATGTGCTGTGGAATACCAAAAATTCCAAAATTCTGCCAAAATTGAAAATTTTGAAAAAAAACCCAAAAAACTGCCAAAATTAGAGAATTCCGAAATTTTCTGAAAAATTTCAAAATTGTAATATTTCGAAAATTCTTATAATTCCGAGAATTCTGAATTGGAATTGGATTTTTAAATTCCAAAATTTTGGAATCGAAATCGGAATACCATTTGGGATTCCAAAAATTTTCCGAACACCTCTATTCCGATCCGATCCATCCGAAAATCAGCCCTATACCTATGCCATGTTGATCATTCTCATCGAAATTCATCAAATTCTAAAACCTCTAGGGGCATCAAATGTTAGAAGATTTACTGACCGTTCATAAAAATCGTTAATTTGATACTCGGATCAACTTGTCATAGAGAGCTTGCCCACCAATTTTCATCAAATTCTAAAACCTCTAAATAGGTTCTCACAAGTATCTCATATATCTCATTATCTCACTGGATCACTACCCATATATATAGAGTAGCGATCCAGTAAGATATCTCTTATATGAGATTACTTTGAGAAACCTATCTAGAGGTTTTAGAATTTGATGAAAATTGGTGGGCATGCTCTCTATGGCAAGTTGATCATCCTCACAAAAAATCATCAAATTCTAAAACCTCTAGAGGCATCAAATACATAATTCAAATTATTGATTTTAATGGGCGGTCGATAAATCTTCTAACATTTGATGCCCTTAGAGGTTTTAGAATTCGATGAATTTTTGTGAGGATGATCAACTTGCCATATAAAGCATGCCCACCAATTTTCATCAAATTCTAAAATCTCTAGATAAATTCCCACAATCTCACTAGATCGCTACCCACATATATCTCATCAAATTCTAAAACCTTTAGAAGCATCAAATACATAATTCAAATTATTTGTTTTAATGGACGGTCGATAAATCTTCTAACATTTGATGCCCTTAGAGGTTTTAGAATTTGATGAATTTTTGTGAGTATAATCAATTTGCATAGAGAGCATGCCCACCAATTTTCATCAAATTCTAAAACCTCTAGATAGGTTCTCACAAGGTATCTTATATATCTCATTATCTCACTGGATCGCTACCCTATATATATATATATATATATATATATATATATATATAGAGAGAGAGAGAGAGAGAGAGAGAGAGAGAGAGAGAGAGAGAGAGAGAGAGAGAGGGGAAAACGGTACTATTTCCATTGAGTTAAGCTTTGAAATTTTGTACAAAGTCCCCCCCAAGAAGTGAGAAAAGCCTCATCATCATCAACAGTCCTCTCTATACACAAGGCCCATTCCTTGTACAAAACTTGGGCTCCATTGAGGGAGGGCTCTCTATGCACTCTTTTCCTTATACCTGATCTTTCTAACATTATTGTACAATCAGTCTCATCCCCCCCAAAAGAGAGGAAAAGAGGAAGAAATCAAACAAGCAGGGGAAAGAAGGGTTAGCCTCTAGTGTCATGTCATCAGATCTGTGAGATGCACCTCCTGTGGCAAGCAATGAGCCTATTGGCCTGCCTTGTCTCCCCCTTCCACACCTTCCCAATGTCCTTTGCTATGCTCACAGCATCTGTGGATGCACCAGAGAGCCCCCTCCTTGTGAACCCAACTGCATACAGCCCTGATCTCCCCTTCCACCCATTTGGGAATGCCTCCCTTGGGTACCCATCTTTGGAGAAGAAGTCACTTCCCTGCAAAAAATAGATTCAAACCCAAGAAATGAATCAGCCTCCACAGTCATTCGGCCCTTAGCCAATCCAATCCAACCCAAAGATTGTTGAAGAGCTAGTTGTGTGGTATTACCTGCAGCCATGAAGGAACATTGCTCCGATACCCGGTGGCCCAGATCACCGAATCGACGTCAAGGGTCCTGCCGTCGACGAGCTCGACCCTCCCCGGCAGGAACCTCTTCACCCCAGGGACTACCTTGATCTCACCAGACTTGATCCTGCTCAGCGCGCCGGTATCGAGAACAGGGGTCCTCCCCTGTGTGTTCTTGAGCTCCAGCGGGCCGGTGGAGGGCCGGCGCAGGCCGTACTTGTGGATGTTGCCAAGCACCAGCCATGACAGAACCAGCAGGATCCTGTCGACCAGCCAGAGCGGCAACCATTTCAGGAGGAGCACCGCAATCTCGAATGTCGACTTCCCCAAGACCTCCCTTGGCAACACATGAAGCTGTGGGAATTAACAAAGAAGCCGAGAATGGATGAGGACACAGAGAGTACGTTGTGGTAGTGAGAAGGCAGTAGTGACCGATGACTCACCGTGTTGCGAACCACCAAGGATGGGAAGGCATTGTGGTCGCAGAGGTCGAGGCTGACTTCCATGCCGGAGTTCCCACAGCCGACCACCAGAACTCGCTTGCCCCGGTAAGCCTCGCCGGATTTGTAGTCACACACGTGCATGACTCCACCACCGAATTCCCCCAATCCCTCCATCTCGGGGACCACCTTCTCCGCATTCTCCCCGGTGGCCGTCACCAGCCACCGCCCGATGTACTCCGTCTCGTTATTCCGATTACTGGCCTCACCGCCCGTGGCGGTGGTCCTCACCCGCCACAGCCCGCAGGTGTCGTCGTACCTCGCGGACTGCACCGACTGCTTGAAGTGGGGGGTGATCTCGAACTTGCGGGCGTAGGACTCCAAGTACTGGATGAACTGCTTCTTGGTGGGGTATTCGGGGAATTCCTCGGGGAAGGGGAGCTTCGGGAGCTGGCAGAATTGCTTGGGGAGGTGGAGCTTCAGGCGGTCGTAGGTGCGCTCTTGCCAGAGGGACGCAATGCAGTCGGAGCGCTCGAGGATCACGAAGGGGACGCCTTGCTCCTTGAGGCAGGCGGCCACCGCGAGGCCCGAAGGGCCGGCGCCCACGATGATCGGGCCGTTCACCCACACGCAATGCGACCTCGCCAGAAAGTCATCGTAGTCAGAGACGCACGCCATGATCGGAATGAGGAGGAGGAGAGGGAGAGGGAGAGGCTAAGTGGTGATAGAGTATAGTAGGATATATTGGAAGTAGATGTTGGATGGTTGGGGGCTTTGATGTGTGGTCAGAAGGGAATTAGTGGAGTGCTTTGCAAGTGGAGTTGGGTTGTGGAGATGGGAATGAAGGTAGGCAGGAGGGCTTTGAAGAGAGAGAAAGTGACACAGAAAGGGAGAGGTAGGAGGCAATGGAGTCTTGTTGTGATGAAGTGGGGAAGGATGAGTGGATGGGGAGGGGTTTAAATAGGGGGATGGCCATGGGGGCTGTGCATGTGATGGGAATTGGAGGTTGGTCATGCCTTTTGGGTCCAACTCAAATGTCAAGTCTAGCTTCCCTCCTACCTCCCTTGGTTTAAAATATTTTTGCTATATATGCATTATTTAATATCCATAACAAGGTTTCCATGTATATATATTCTTTAGGTAGGTTTAAGATTACATGATCTGAGTATTTTCCTTTTAAATTATGGGTGTGAATCATTCATACTTCTTATTAAAGACATGATCCAAAGTGTTGGAGATATCAGGCACCAGTCTTTATCATTGCACTCATTTCAGATCAAGTAAAAACACCCACATTGGACATTTACTCAACTTTGCAAGCATTGTTTCAATTGTCGATTTCGGTTGGTTCAAAAATGGAAGTTTACTGGATTTAGATCCAATGTCGATTGAAATTTTGATTTTTTTCTTTTTTAAATGAAAGATTTCAATTCAAATTGTCGAATTTCAATCAAATTTCGATCGATTTCGGTCAAATGTCGGTCGGTTATGAAACAAAATTTGAATGAAAATTTTCACTGAAAAAGATTGAATTTTTTTACTGAAAAAGATGGTGTTTAATAGTGTAATAGTTCAAAAAAAGAAGAAATGACGAATTTCGGTCAAATGTCGATCATTTTGGCATCGGACCGAAATTTGGTACCATCAAATTTCAGACAACTTTTATGTCGGATTCTTAAAAATAGACACATTTGACGATTTGGTAAGAAATTTGTTGAACTTTGATCGCAAGATTGCACATAATAGATGTGATTTTGGCATTGCAGTGGATCTAAATCTCTCTCTCTCTCTCTCTGTCACCAAAACTTTTCTTCACTTACAGATTCAGGGCAATGTGAAAAGATGGTGAGAATCTACAAAAGTTCAGAAAAGATCAAAATCTAACTTTATCCCTGGAATTAACAGTCCTTCATAAACACTACATTGTTTCGAGATAGCTTGGCTCTAGGATTCCTAAATCTAGGTTGAAGCTGATGGATCTGGCCTGTTTTGAGGTTGAAATCTCGAACAGGATCTAAAAAAAACCTTTTTTGTACCATGTACACACCATCAAGTCTAGTTTATCTGAAGTAATTACCGACGATAAATGATTAAGTTGTCTTCTGAGAACTATATGTGATCAAACTGTACTTTTGTTCTATTAGGCCCCAAAAATTCTCTCTGATCTATACTTAGAAGTTTTGATGCCGTTCGATTGATAGCCGACAAAAACCTTTAGATAGCTTGCTCTCTGGACTCTTCAACTCCCCAGTTCAACAAGGTTGAATTCCATAACTAGGTGCAGAGTGGTCCATGGCCTACTTATGTCCACATGATATTCTGTAATATGTTAAAATCCATTAAAGCAGTAGTAGCCTCCTATAGCTAGGTACCTGGCCTATGATTTCTACAGTAGATGTTGATGCCTCTGCATGCCTGATCAGCAAAGCCCTCTCATTGGGTGGTCTATTCACAGGCCATGCTCTTAGTTAGCATTGGGCTTTGACATTGGATGGTCTATTCACAGGCCATGCTGAGTATTGGGCTTTGTGGAAATATTCTGCATCACGATCGCCCGAGAGCGATCCAGATCAAAAGAAAGTGATGCCTTTCTTGTGTGGTCACGACCGGCCTTTGCGCATCGCGCTATCGCTGATTCAAACTCGACTGCTAAGAACTTGCTACCTATTAATGCCGTCATGGGTCCGAAATGGAATTATTCTTTCATTCTAATATAGGATAATAACACGATCGGGCAGAGACAGAGACTGAAAGATAGGGGATACAATGATTTATTTATTTATAGGCAGAATATTTTTCTTTTTCATTCATTTCTTTCTCATTATCAAGTCCATATCACGCACTTGATGGTCAAAACGTCGAATTCATAGGTCTAATATCGAATTGTATTCAGTAGAAATAACCAAATTGGCATTGAGTCGATTATTTGTGTTATGAAATTGACCGATCCGACAGTGGAAGTATATGGATCGATATTTATGGCAATACAAAACAAGCTGCACACCTAGATGAGAAGCATAATAGAAATAACGGAAAAAATCAAGACACACGTGATTTAGGTGGCTCACCTAAAATCGGACTACGTCTACCATTGGAGCAAGAGATCTTTCACTATAAATAAAAAAAATGTACAAGGGTATAAGAATTTAACCGATAGCGAATAATAAGAACGACGTTACCTTCTTCTTGCTATCATGCCCTTCGACAAGCCTTTTCACAAATGTTCGGTGCACAAGAGAACCGTCTGAGAGACTGTATAATAGATTGGCAATGAGAGCCACATAAAAGACCACCAAGAGATCACAAAGAAGAAGCCTGAGAACCAATGAAAACTGATGGGAAACTATAGTTGGCTCGTAATAGGATTACGAGCCAAATAGAATCCGTCGGAATCAACTTTGACTATGAGATTAGGGCTCTATTGATCTTGTCGGGTTTACTCGACATTTGGGATGGAAGTAATCGTAATAACGGTCAACAATACTTTTGGTTCTAGGCAAAGAAGTACGTAGATGTTGTGGGCACTCTACTAAGTGAAGAAGCATGCAGAAAAAGCTCAGGAGATTCTATGGAGGGATCTAGCCATAGGTTGCATGTTAGAGTAGGAAGGAGGAGCAGGGTGCAAGAACAAAGAAGAAGGTCGAGTGTTAGAAGTGTGGCAAGTTCGAGCACTTGACAAGTGAGTGCAAATGTAAATATGGAGCAAGTTTCGATGAAGGGATCCAGGTCGCCGATAGCAGTGGAGATGCTGAGGTTGATGGAAGCGCTAATCTAGTTGGATCCTCGGGTTTGATGATGAGTTTGTCTTGGCGTCCACTAATGAGGAGAAATTAGGTCAAGACTGGTTACTAGATAGAGAGGAGATACATCACATGTTCTCACATAGGGCATGGTTTTGCAACTATGCGAGGTGTGAGGGTACGTGGTACGATGAAAATTGGCAATGGCTCTAGAATATAATGCAGGCCATGGGAGTCGAAAAAATTCGCTTAAGGATGGTGAACGGCACAATTCTAACACTCATGTACCTTCATTATGTTCCGAGAACAAAAGAGGCCATCTAATCTATCTTTCTATATTAGATTCTCTCAGGCACAAGGATCATCGGTCAAGGTGGAGTTCTCGAGGTCTCGGATATAGCACTTATTCAGTCATGAAGGGAGTCTGCAATGGAGGCTTGTACATAGTCGCAGCAAGGGTAGTTCTAGATAAGGATTCAGTGAAGAACAGGTCTGCAGGTGGAGCAAACTAGATCGTGAGGAAGACTGTGAAGAAGTGGATTTAGGTCAAGTCCAAAGCAAAAATTAAACTTGGTCGATCATTGATCTATATGTGATCGGGCAGCCAATGGGGTGTGGGAACTTGATATAGGGTGCAAAGGAGGCGACAAGGAAGGCATTGAATTGTCATAGGTCCTCTCACGTAGCGGCGGTGATGGTGGATGTCTTCATAGTGCCAGCTTTCACAAGCCATGGTAGAGATTTATTGGGATTTGGCTTATGAAAGCCGAACCCAGATCGAGGCTCTCCGTAGGGATGAGATCGAGTCCGATAATGAAAAGGAAAGCTTTGTGGAAATTCTCCTTACCTGGATGAAGACCAAAGTCAGGAAATAGATTTTCAACTAGTCATCCGCACGAAGCGTTTCTGGAAGCATATCGTGCACATAATATCCCCATTGTGCTCACGACTTGGCTGGGATACACAGAAGACGATATTTCTGTATTAGAAAATCGTGTGCACAATCTAGAACGTTCACAAGATCAAAGATGGTAGGAAAGTCAAGCGAGTAAAATCCTAGATCTATCATTTGGACAATGTCTCCATTGTGCACACTACCGATGCGGGCTACGTGTTTTGCCCATGGTTATGGATCAATTTTGGTAATCATCTGCCCATACGTATGCTCTCTTATAAAAAAGGATGCATAGGAGGTCTAGGGTTAGATCAAAGGTGTTGTTGAGAGTAATTGAAGGGCGGAGAGAGAAGGGGAAATCCGGTCTAGGGTGGAGAGGAGAGAGGAAGAAAGAAGAAGCTCGAAGAAGGAGAGAAAAAAAAAATGAAGAAGAAGGAAGCAGGGAAGATAGAGTAGAGGTTTGTCTCCGGATTCTCCTTCAAGTACATCCCAGCCTTCATCCAGGAGCTTCGGTGTTGTTACAGTGTATATTGTACATCTGTTTTTGTTGACGAAATTAGTGAGCATCAAAACCAACTTGGTGAGGTTGTGTAACCTGTGAGTTAGGATAGCGTGCATATCCATAACCCTGATTGAAAACTTCAGAATGCAGCATAGTATCAGAAAAGCAGTACAACAAAGATTCAGCATCTGATCAGCCATCCTAGCTCGCATACCCACTCACTTGTGTCTCGAACGCATCTGTCTGGGTGTAAAGGGTTTTTCTTTGTGTTTTGGATTACGAAATCATTTTACTTGATTTGCGTGTGTTTTTTATATTTTCATCGTTTCATGTTTTTTGATGTCCGTTCTTGTTTTAAATGTATTTGTTACCGAATTCTTGGTCTACCGGTATTCTCGGATTTCTCGGATTGTGATAACCTGTTTTTAACAAAATTACAATTTTGACCCTTGAGCGACTTAACACTTAGCCAACCTGAAAATCGAATTAAGTGTTGGGAGTCTATCTCTTCATAGTGCGGTCCGGATTGGATTCTTGCCGTCTGGACCCGATCTTGGGTCAGACAGCCCAAATGCACTAAGGGTCCGGACCCGGGTCTGGACCGTTTAGTGGCATTTCGGTCCAGATCGTCCCTTAAGTGGTCCGGACCGTTAGGCTGGTTTGGGCAACCTATATAAAGGCCACTTGTTCTTTCATTTTCCAAGGCTTTTGGGTTTTGACGATGGATCTCTTGCAAATTGTTTTCAACTCCCTTAGCCTTCCCTCGTGATTTAGAGTATGAATTGCATCTCCATCACTTGGAGAAACTTGTCCTTCTCCACGAGGACCTTGTGCAGATCTTCTTCGATTTCGTTTTGGTGATTTTGGTTTTCCATCCCTCTAGTGATGGACGTTTTTAGAGTTTGACCGGATCTCTTTCCCTGACAATTTGTTCCCAACAGATCAACCCTAAAACCCATGTGCTTTGGGTCACTAATGTGTATTGAGCGCAAATAATTCATTGAAGGTCCCCTCATAGGGAATTGAGGGAGACGAGTCCTTGGAAGGTTGGATACCCTTGGGCCAAAATCCGTTGCTACACAGCTTGACGGTCCCCCCATAGGGAATTGGGGGCGACAAAAACCTTGGAGGGTTGGTACCCTTGGGTTCACTCCTTGCTGAGGAGTGAAGGTGCCTCGTGGCTACGAGTGCTCAGGCGTGCGCGTGCGAGCTAGGTGTGAAGTTAGCGGTGCTTAGGAGGGCAAGGGTGGAAAGCGGCAGAGATAAGCAAAGGAAGTTATGGGAATTTACTCACGACGGGGCTGGGGAGTTGGGCCGAGCAATCCGTGGTGCACCTGCTACTTGGAATCAACAAGGCAGGGTTATGGATCACAGTAGTTCATCCGAGATAACTCTTTGGTCTTTGTACCTTTACTCTTTCTAGTGGATCACTTGCACCATCAGGATCACAGTCTCGGTGTGGTTTTTTCCTTCGGGGTTTCCACGTAAAAACCATCTTTGTGCTTGACATACTGCATAGCCTTGCTTGCATTTTCCTGGACGTAGTGAGTTCCTAGGTCCTCACCTTTTTTTTTTGAAAGGTACCTAGGTCCTCACCTTTGTTTGAACCTTTTGAGGAGAGAAGCGACCTACCCACTTGCATGTTTAGATAAAAATCATAAGTGAGCGCAGTTAGTGAGAGAACCAAGCCAAGATAAAATTCTGCAACCCATCGACTATATGCATTGTGCCGCTAAGACAGGTGATCGTGTGCGCTAAATTTTATTAGGTCGATTGTTCCGTCCATACTCCGAGAACCTCCCTATTGAACCCCTATAGGCTAGGAAATTGCATGTGCGTCTACCTCGGCTTCTACTTCAGTGGAAGATTTTATCTCTTGGTGATTCTCGTTGTCAAAATGAAGAAGTTGGGGATATAATGATTTATTTACTTATAAACAAAAAAGTTTTCTTTTGCATTCATTCCTTTCTCATTATCAAGTCCAAATCACATTCCTGATGATCAAATCGTCAAATTCATAAGTTTTTTTTTTCTAATGCCGAATCATACTCAATAGAATATGGGGTATCTATTGGAGATGCTATCAAGTCCTTTGATAAGCCATTTCACAAGCCTTCGCACAAAAGAGAACCGTTTGAGAGATCGTATGAAAGATCGGCAATGAGAAACTGCCACTGAAAAGACCACCAAGAGATTACTACCGAGGACCGATGAAAACCAATAAGAAATCTCTCTCTCTCTCTCTCTCTCTCTCTCTCTCTCTCTCTCTCTCTCTCTCTCTCTCTCTCTCTCTCTCTCTCACTAACCCTAACCACAACCCTAACTCCCAAACACAAACCCTGACCCTAACGTACCCAATTATACATGACAAACTAACCTCGAAATCCTAGCCTTAACCTTTACCCAACCCTAAACCCTAACCTTATCCCTAATTCCTACCCTAACATGCAATAATCCTAACCCTAACCAAAACCCTAAACCTAAGCCAACCCTAACCCTCATAGCAACCCTATATCGTAAACCTAACCCTAAGACCAACCCAAACCATAACTCTAACATCTAAGAAAAATTATTCGGATTTTGATTTGTAGGTGGCATCGTTGTCAAGGCGTGCCCGGAGACAGTTAGGTCCCAGTGCGCTAGGCGAAAAGCACTAAGCGCAGGCTAGGCGCACCTAGGCTAGGCGCACACCTAGTTTTAGGCATTGATTTTTTTTTTTTATGTAAAACCCAACCCGCCTCCATCTCCTTTGTTCATTTTGTTGTTGTATACTTGTTTATACTATGTGTTCATTATGTTGCATGCATTTGATTAGAATATGTTCAATTTTATTTTAGCAACTGTTTGTATTCTATTTGTTCCTTCTGTTGTTTACTTGTTTATACTATGTATGTGTCATTGTGTTGCATGCATTTGACTAGAATATACTCAATTTCATGTTAGTAAGGTATTATATTGTTGCCTATTACATATATACCAACAAATATATACTATACATATATGCCCGTGCCTGGAGGATGCATATGCACATAAGGTCATGCCTATGCACATAAGGCCACGCCTAGGCTCCCTCCGGGCACCTAACCTTGCCTTGACGCCTTGACAACTATGGTAGGTGGTACTCTCTAGTACCTTATGGCGTAGTGCTATTACAGAGGTAGATTCCTTTTCTCAGGCTTACGATGATCGCGGAGTGAGTGCTAATGATCGAACGATGGTCCAACCCATTTGTTGGGTCAAGTGGGAGCCCCTGCATCCGGATAGGCTAAAACAGAATTTTGATAGCTTCACCAGTGGTTGGGCAGTAGGTTTTGTGGTGCGGGATCACTGAGGTTCTCTATGGGCTACCGAGTCCTCGTGCCTTCTCCTATTCCTCGGTAGTGGAAGCGGAGCTCCGTGATCTTTTGTTAGGCCTTAGATTATGTATCCAGCTGTTGTGGCCTTTCTATCTCCGTCATGTGGAAGGTGACTCAGCTCACATGTGGTTTATCTCTTCTCCTTGTTCCCACACCATGGACTAGGCCACTTAAAGGGCAGGGCCTTGGTGGGTTTGGGGTCCAACCGAGCCCGACCCTATGTTCTTAAAAGCTGGTCCTAGCCCTTCATGGACGAAAAATGGCAAGCCCTAGCATAACCCTTCAAGGACCAAGGCCGAGTAAGGGCCAAGTTGACGTCATTAAGATTAAAAAGTTTATTTAGCATTTAGGTCATTAAGGCAAGTCTCGTGTATCACTAGCTTTAGGATTTAGGTAGACATTTAAGATCCTTTTTCCAGGTTTGAGACCGGCAATACAACGTAAAAATATATAAGTATTATATAATACGTTTAATACTTATATATTCAGACTTGAGAACTTTAATTCCCACAGGGCCATACTGAGTGATCAACTAATAACTAAATAGCCTAACTTAATCGTTGGTTTACCCACATAACCGTTGGCAGCCACTTTTAATTTGGGTTGTCAGCCACGTGGCCAAATCCATATCCTTTGATTTCACAGCTGTTAAAACAAACCTGTATTACAGCTATACCCCAACCCACATTCTTTTTTCTCTTTCTTTCTCTCTCGCTCTCGATTTCTGCGACGACCAAGATCCAATAGGCCAATAGCCAAGAGCCAAGACTCCTGAGGCTGTGATGCCAAGATAAATGAGGTAAGGTGAGGTGTACAAGGCTATGAGTTAGCCTTATATTGTTTGGAGAGAAGGGGATCATGGGCTACTTATATAATTTCCCCTCCCAAATGTAGAAGACGTGTTTTAAAACCATGTGCCGCTACGGATTTCATAAGAACTCCTTAGTTAAGTGTGCTCAGGCAAGAGTAGTACTAGGATGGGTGACCTCTTGGGAAGTCCTCGTGCTGGCACGAGCAAAACGGACAATATCTTGTGTGTTTGGGGCGAATGTTACAAAATGGTATCAGAGTCGTTCTCCTTGCAAAGGGGGGGTCTAACCCTACATGTGGACATGTAACCCTTAAGGGGGTGGATTGTGACGGCCAAGATCCAATAGGCCACTAGCTAAGAGCCAAGACTCCTAAGGCTGTGATGCTAAGATAGATGAGGTGAGGTGATGTGATGTGTACAAGGCCACAAGTTAGCCCCAAATCGCTTAGAGAGAAGAAAATCATGAGCTACTTTTATAATTTCCATTCCCAAACATAGAAGATGCGTTTTAAAACCATGCGCTGCGACAGATTTCGTAAGAACTCCTTAGTTAAGCATGCTCAAGCGAGAATAGTACTAGGATGGGTGACCACGTGGGAAGTCCTCGTGCGGGCACAGACGAAGCGAACAATATCTTGTATTTTTGGGGCGAATGTTACAATTTCTCAATGTGGCATAGATAGAGCCCTGATCACTGGACACCCTCATCACCTCCGTCAGCCCCCCCCCCCCCCCCCACCCCCCCGGCTGGTTAATCACACTCCTGTTCTTGCGTCGGTCTCCCTTTCTCTCTTGTTCAATGCAACCCCGTCCCCCTCCGATAACCTCGCCCCCCTCTGACAGCCCCTCCGACGATGAATCGCAAAGCCCCCCCTCCGGCTACGGTCCCACTTCCCTTCATCAGGCACCCTAATCGGTGAAACATCTTCAGTCCCCTCTAGTAGGCACCCCAACGATAAATCGCACCCATCCCCTCTAACTCCGACTCCAACAACCCCCTTAACGATGACATATAATCACACTCTCCCCATACGCCAAGCCACCCCTTCCCCTCTGTCAGGCCACCTCATGGGTAAATCACACTCGCCCCCTCCGGCAAGCACCCAACCGTCGGGGTGCCTACCAGAGTGGTCGAGGATGCATGTCGAAGGGGACGAATGCGATTCACTGATGGGGTGTCCTGACGAAAGGGAAAGGAGATTGTGATTCGCCGGTAGGGCTAGAGGTCGGGGACAGGGGCACAATCACAAGGAACGAGGAGAACGAGTGTGATTCACCAAAGGTTTTCATTTAGACACGATCGAATGGCTGCCAGCTTTGAATCGAATGGGTAAGAGCAGGCAATCCAATTTTGAAATAAGCTGCCAGCCTATACCCCATATCCTCACTCTCTCTCTCTCTCTCTCTCTCTCTCTCTCTCTCTCTCTCTCTATATATATATATATATATATATATATATAATAAGCTACAGTTTTGTGGGGGGTACAAAGAACGGTCAGGATCTGTTTTTGAGAGGGAGATAGAATGAAGGGGCAAGATAAGTTGATGTAAGAGTGAGTGCAATTCATCTAGGAAAAGGTGAACGGCTAAGATTGAATCGAGTTGAAATGTGGGGATGAAATTAGGTAGAGGAAGTAATAAATTAGTGAAGGACCTGATTGTAAAAAAAAAAAATTGACAATCATTTGGAGGGCTTTCGTGTAAAAAAATAGAAACATGTTCGGTATTTAATCTGATTATTCACACGTGATCCCCCTCCCCCATAAATGAGTGAAGGATCCTAATTGTAAATAAAATTATTTATAATTATTTGAAGGATTGTTATGTAAAAAAACAAAGATATTTTTGATATTAATCCTGGTCGACGATTGCCGCCCCACACTCTTCTCCATCTCCACCCAGCCGTCGCCGCCTCCGGACTTCGCCATCGACATCCACACCGCCGCCTCCACGCCAACTCTCAAATACCCCCACCACCAGTTCCAATTCTTCCACCCCCACCCCCATCAGCAACAGCAGTCGGGGCGGGAGAACTCCGGCTCGCCGATCGACAGCCGAGGCAGAGGAGGCAGCGAAGGAGGGGGGGCACCGTCCTTCCTCACCGCCGCCATGAATTTCAATCTGGCGATGAATGAGAGCAGCGACGGCGGCAGCCGGGAGGGGCATTCTACATGGCGACGACGGATCCGAGAGCTGGTTCCACCTGTGGCAGCGGGAGGAGGAGGCCGGCGGCATCAAGGAACCCTTCTGGTAATCACTAACCCCATGTCCTTCTGCTCAGTCCTCAAATATGCCAAATTTTATGGAGATTTCCGTCAATCTCCATTCTTTCTATTTGCAGCTAAATTGCATGACAAAACAATATTAATCCAAAAAAGAAAAAAAAATCAAAAGAAAAAAGAAACAAAAATTTTATGCTCTGGGTGCAGGAGGCCTCTGGACATCGATCGGAGCATCAAGATGAAGGAGCTGGAAAGCTCCACCAACGCCTACTGCAAGAAAAGCAAAGAGGGGAGCGAGCCCGGCATAGGGAACCGGTGGCGGCGGCAACTACAAGCTCTTCAGTGAGCTCGAGGCCATCTACAAGTCCGGCAGCAGCACCACCGCCGCCGGCGGGGGGAGAAGCGCCTTTGACAGCTTTGGAGAGAGAGAGAGAGACCTAGAGGGAGAATAAGGGATTTCCTCTTTTTTTTTTTTTTTTCTTTTTCCCCTTACTCTAACTTTCTCTGCGTTGAATATTTTGGGTAAATTGTTAAGGATGATTCATGTGACATTGTCATACTCCAATTTTTCTTTTATTTTTTATTGCCCAGCCCGAATTTATTGTGTTTTGTTGCCAAAGGCGGAAGTTGTTCGGAATGTGTGTACTTCTTCCAAATGTGAAGGTCGTCGATGCATAATGTGTTTTTGTCAAGTGTAGGCTCTCCAACCGAATGTGGATGCCCCAATTAATCGTGGGCACTGCCGAACGAATTTTGTCACCCCATTCGAGTGCCAACAAACACGAGTATTAGCATCGCTCACAAAATATTGTCATCGTCCTCAAAATATTATCATTGCTTATGAAATATTGTTATCACCCTCTAAATATTGTTATCTCCCTCGAAATATTGTCGTCGCTCTCAAAATATTTTATTGTCACCTTTGAAATATTGTCACTTCCTCAAATATTGTCCCCGCCCTCGAAATCTTTTGCGTGCCGACAGGCACGGGCATTACTAGTATATATATATATGGGGACGGGGAGCCTAAACCTCAAGTGCAGTGTGAACGCTGCACTGGAGCCTCTCCCCGCGCGCCACGTGTCTAAAAAACCCACCGCCCAGCAGTTAAAACCGCGGGACGAACCGCAGCCGTCCGATCGATTCGATCGGACAAAAATCCGACCGCCCGCCTGTAAAAACGCGGCAGCCAGCGGGAGCCATCTGATCCGTGCACCAGCAGCCGTCTGATCCGTGCACCAGTAGCCGTCCGGTGTGATTCGTTAGCCCGGGTGATTCCTGTCCGTTCGATCGAGGGAATCGAATGGACAAAAACATTTTTCGCTGTTACTGTAGCGGCTACAGTAACAGCGAAACTCGATTTCATCCGTTCGATTCCCCTGATCGAACGGATGAGAATCACCCGGGCCAACGAATCACACCGGACGGCTGCTGGTGCACGGATCAGACGGCTGCTGGTGCACGGATCAGACGGCTCCCGCTGGCTGCCGTGTTTTTACAGGCGGGCGGCCGGATTTTTGTCCGATCGAATCGATCGGACGGCTGCGGTTCGTCCCGCGGTTTTAACTGCTGGGCGGTGGGTTTTTTAGACACGTGGCGCGCGGGGAGCGGCTCCGGTGCAGCGTTCACG
Source organism: Chamaelirium japonicum (assembly GCA_947650365.1). Classification (NCBI taxonomy): domain Eukaryota; kingdom Viridiplantae; phylum Streptophyta; class Magnoliopsida; order Liliales; family Melanthiaceae; genus Chamaelirium; species Chamaelirium japonicum. The sequence goes on from CANTAL010000006.1 coordinate 2,906,921, forward strand.
CTGCACCTGAGGTCCAGGCTCCCCGTCCCCTATATATATATATATATATATATATATATATATATATATATATATATATATATATATATATATATATATATATATATATATATATATATATATATATATATATATATATATATATATATATATATATATATATATATATATATATATATATATATATATATATATATATATATATATGAGAGCTGGGTTCCTATGACATGTCATAGGGAGTACCCTATGACATATGGTGAATTAGTAATGCTAGAATGTTTAGAATGTGCTGAATTTTTTTGAGGGTGATCACCTTACCTTAGATAGAATATCCACAAAAAATCAAAGCATTCTAAAACTTGTTGGGGCATCAAATGCTAGAAGCTTTATCGGCCATCCATTTTAACCGTTAAATTGAAAATCATATTTGATGTCTCTAGGAGTTTTAGAATGAGCCGATTTTTTGCGGGGGTTCTATCTAAGATAGGGTGATCATCCTCATAAAAATTCAGAACATTCTAAATATTCTAGGGTTACTAACTCACCATATGTCATAGGGTACTCCCTATGACATGTCATA
>CANTAL010000006.1:2915000-3049914 GCA_947650365.1 Chamaelirium japonicum
AAAGTCTCTCTCTCCCCATCTCTCTCTCTACCGACTGGCCCGCTGTGCGCCCCCCTCTCGGAAACCCAAATCTCTCTCTCACCGGAAGCGCCGAACCCGCCCCCTCATTCTCCCCCTCCGGTGGTGCGCCCGAAAGCGACTTGCATCGACGGTGACGGCGACTCTGGCCGGCTGCAGGCATCTCCGGTGACAGCAGCCATTACTCCCTCTTTCCTTCTAAACCCCCGGCCCTCCCTACCAGCGCGATCCAGCCCCCCCATCCCTCCCGATCCAGCCCCCCTCCCATCCCTCGCGATCCCCTCCCCCCCCCCCCCCCCCGATCCCTCGCGATCCAGCCCCCCATCCCTCCCGATCCCCTCCCCCACCCCGATCCCTCCCGATCCAGCCCCCCCATCCCTCCCGATCCAGCCCATCCATCCCTCGCGATCCCCTTTTCTCCCTCCCTCTTGATTTCTCCCTCTTCCTCTCTCTCCTGATCCCCTCTTTCTCTCTCTCTCTCTCTCTCTCTTAACCCACAGTCATTCGGCTGCTTCCTCCGGTGGTGCGTCCAGGTGATGGAGAGCGGCGTCCGCCTCCTCGAGCTCCGCCCCGGCGGGGTCAACTTCATCATTCAGGTCACCAATCTCTGCAAATCCATGAAGTAGGTTTTCAATCCTTTTCTTTTCATGATTTTTTTTTGTTGGATCAAATATGGTAATCTTGGATGGGTTGTTGGGTTGCAGGGCTTCATCTCCGGCAGCTTCATCTCCCCCTCTCTGAGATCTTCTCCGTCTCCGATCTGATCTCATCTCCTGCAGCTTCATCTCCCCCTCTCTGAGATGAGATCATTGGTCTTCTCCGTCTCTGTCTCCGATCAGTCCTCCAAAAATGGAAGGTGATCTCCTGATCCCTAATCTCTCTCTCTCAAATCAATAATATTGCACTAATTAAGAAGATTTTGCATTGTCTTCTGTAGATCTGAAATCTGATGTTTTCGATAACGATCTTTGATTTTGGATCTGAAACGATGGCTAATCAGACAGAGAGGCAGAGGAGCACATCGCCGGAGGCAGAGGAGCACATCGCCGGAGACTCAATTATCGCCGGTGCAGGGGGAGGGGTTGGGGTCGTCTCCGGCGGGGTTGGATCTCGCTCTTTTATGACATCAGTTTTTTTTTTTTTGCAGGGTTCTTCCATAGTCGGCTCTTCATTGTTTTTTATTTGGTTGTTTACCCTGAAAGTTTTGAATGGTTTTCAATCATGAGCTTTTTTATTTTTTGATTGGTGATCATAGCCCATATTTGTTTTGAATGGTGAAGACAGCCCCTGTTGTTTTGATTTGCCTCTCTCCGCCTATTGTCACCCGACCACCGCAGGCCCTACAGCTGCTCCCGGTCACCGCCCCTGCCGCTGCTCCCGCTTCTTATTTGGTTGATTTTTTTTCGTTGATCTTTAAAAAAACCCTATGCAAAATGAGCCAAAATCGGATTGTTTTCCTGCCGGGACAATTGATACACTGCGCTCAATCCTCCTCTCACGACAGAGGGCACATTCGGTAAGTTACATTATGGCGATCCGGATTGAACTATTAAATGTTGAATGCTTCTATCGGATCTTGATTTTGTGCGCGGTCATTTGTGCTCAGCCATTTCAGCCTCCTCCAACATCTCTCGGTCCGATTCCAAATGCTCCTATCATGGCCCCCGTCGTTCGTTTTGCTCCTCCCAATACAGGTTCGTACGAATCGGTCCATTTGCTAATATGATTTTAAAGGAATCTAGCATGCTTGATGTGTTCATATGATTACCACTGTGTTTTGCTCATAGATGTGCTATGCATTTATTATGAATTTTATAGCTAATTTGTTCACTATGAAAACAATGTTGATTTAGCCAATATGTGTGATAGTTCAGTCTACTCTTTCTTTTTTTTGGATTTTTTATTTACAGTGAGACAGATTTTAATGCCATCAGTTAATTTTGCAACCGTTCATATTCCTGGAGATTAATTTTCATATGTAACTTTGCGCTCTGTGTTTGAATCCATTCCCTTTGTTGTTTACACATGTTTTTCTCCTCATGATAGCCGGCCATTTGAAAAGAAAACACTCTGTGGGAACATCTGATGAGGTATGTTTTTAATGCATTTCTAAAAAAAAAAAGGAATGTTTTTAATGTTCTGTATCTTTCAAGTCTTGATGTTTTTTGCTTTTGCATTGCTTCAGGAGGCCTAAAATAGAACGGCATGTTTATTGCGGTTGTGTCTGGCAGGTTGTAAAGCTTGGCACTCATTTGCCTGAAGGGAACACTGGCATTGCACGGAACCAGCACTCTCCTGATGAATTACCCAAATTCCTTGCAAGAATTTTAAATCAGGGTTCTTCTGTCATGAGCATGGATTTCCATCCAATTCAATCAACTACTCTTTTAGGTTAGAAGTCGTGCTTTCCTGTACTGTTTTTTAAGTTTTATTTTTAAATTTCAGTTACAAAGCTTTCTTTAGAGTTGATTTAAGTTCAGCATCGAGCTGATTGTAGCCTTTTCTTTCAGTTGGAACAAATGTTGGAGACATCACACTGTGGGAGGTAGCTAATGCAAAGGCACTCGCTGGTGAAAGTTTCAACGTTTGGGACCATTCAGCATGCTCAGTGCAATTTCAGGTATTCTACTTAGCTCGAGTTCTGTAAGAGTGAATCCAGGTCTTTTTTTTTTCTGAATCACCTTGCTCTTCCCTTATTAGGAGGATTTTTTTCTGTTGATCTATGAAAAAAACCCTATGCAAAATGAGCCAAAATTCGATTGTTTTGCAAATTAAGCCCAAATCCAACACATAGTTGGATTAGGCTCTGGTATTAGGCCAAATCCAACACAGAGTTGAATTGGGCTCGCGTATTGAAATCGTATTTCAAAATCAGATTTTAAAATCAGATTACTATTGATTTTTCTCGAAATGTCCAAATCCAACACAAAGTTGGATTAGGCTCGGGTATTGACATCAGATTTCAAAATCAGATTTTAAAATTAGATTACTACTGATTTTTTTTGAAACGCTTATTTTGTTGATTTTTTTTCGTTGATTTATAAAAAAAAACCTATGCAAAATGAGCCAAAATCGGATTGTTTTGCAAAATAAGCCCAAATCCAACACATAGTTAGATTAGGCTCTGGTATTAGCCCAAATCCAACACAAAGTTGGATTAGGCTCGGGTATTGGCATCAGATTTCAAAATCAGAATTTATTTTTAGATTGCTGCTGATTTTTCTCGAAATGCTTGCTTTTTTTTCCGTCGATCTAGAAAAAAAAGCCCTATGCGACCCGAGCCAAAATCCAATTGTTTTGCAAAATAAGTCCAAATACAACACATAGTTGGATTAGACTCTGGTATTAGCCCAAATCCAACACAAAGTTGGATTAGGCTCGGGTATTGGCATCGAATTTCAACCCGAGCCAAAATCCGATTGTTTTGCAAACTAAGCAAAAACTCTGATTTTTAATATAAGAATTTTTAATATCCGATTTTTGAATGATCCAATTCAAAAACTTTGACAAAAATTTTGTGATGAAAATTGATCCAAAAAATGAATCTTTTCCTAAATTTTGGTAGTGCTAAGCATGATTGAGATATAGTTGTTTTCTTTTATTTTTTAAAGTCATAAAATATAGGATTAGTTTATTGAATCAATAGTTAACTTGAATTTTGGTAGTGCTAAGCCAGAGTTTCTCAAGGTTTAAGTAATTGTGTTCTATATGTGTGGGGTTTAGGCCAGCTCAAAAGTCTTCGCAATAGATGAATGAAGTTTGTATTTTCATTGGGTAGTGAATTCATCATTGGTTTCTCTTTTATTAACTATTCCAGCTATCTACTGTCTCTGAACTCACCGCAACCTTCACGGAAGTTGCAAATGCCTTAGATTTCAAAATTTGAGGCTTATCGGATTTTAAAAACCAAATCAAATACCCGGCTTTCCTATTTTCGAAACCAAACTGAACCAAACACTTTGAGCTTATTCTACGTGTTTAAAGATTGCTTTAAGATTTTAAATTCAAGTGGATTACAAAAGCAGTTTTTAACTAGCTCAAAATGCCTCATATTTTGCGCTGAGGATATAACCCGTCTTTCATTCATGTATTTTTTTTTATAATCCATTTGCTTTGCTTTTAATTCAAAATGCTATGAGACTGCATCACATAGCGTTGGTCAGTTCCTTTGCCTAAGGACTCTGACTTGAATTTTCCACCCCAACATATGATCTTTGCAGGTTTTTGATAACAACTCACTCTAGAAAGTGTTGTTTGTTAAGAGAAGGAATGAAAAAAAAAAGAGAAAAAAATCCGAGAAAGAGGATCAAGTTTTTTTTATTCATATTTTTAATTTTATATCTAAAGCAATTTTTTATTTTGTATTGCACTTCTTTTTTGTTTCACCAAGTGTTTTATTTTTCATGTAGATAGGGGGATTGAATTCTGTTTGTGTGTGTGAGCAATTTTTTTAAATTTTTTTTTGTATTTGAAATCTTTTAATGCATATTAAGGTTAAATTGCTCATATGAATTGAATCTTTGGTTAAAATATCCAATGAGGATGTGAGAACTATTGAAAAGATTTGTGAATGAATATCCATAGAACTGATCTATAATCGATTGATTAGGCTTGCTTCCTAAAATTTGAAAACCCCACAAAATCAGGATTTAGTCTAAAGATCTAACAATTCTATACTGTTTGATTGCAGGAGTACTACATCCTCCATGTTGATGGGCTCCCCGTGAGCTCAGAAGCCGAACGACAGCGCGTGATTGTTGCTATTTCAAGATATATTACGGTTTTAGCAATTTGATGTTAACTTGATTGTTGCAATTTGAACAAAGTTTCCAGCTATGTTTTAAACGTTTATTATGCATGTCAAACTTATTTTTGAAATATCAAATTGTTTGATATTTTATTTTGTTTATCTACTTGCTTTTATTCACCTCGAGTCCAGTCATAATAAGGTCCCCACATTGGGGGCGACATAATCGACACCATGAACGCCGCAATTGTCGACATCATCAGCAACAGAAAGGTTATCACCAACACTCCCTTGATACGTTTTGGTTCCACCTCAGAAGATGGCAGCACCCTTCTTTCTTGGACCGACTAATTCCGTCTCTGCTTAGCATGTTTCATCGTCTGGCGCCCCCTGTTCTTCCATTTCCCGACACCACCAGGACGATGTTTTTCCTTGATTTCGTGGATCCTGCGTTTCCTGTAACAGCAATGAAAAAAATACACATCAACATTGCGTCACAAGAAGGATCCAATAAAATTTCATGCGAAAATCGCAACATAACACAATACCATAGTTTCGGTAAGGTTTGGTTGATGCTGATTACACTAAACTCTAGCTTCAACAGGCACTTGATCTAGATCCAAGACAAGAAGTTTTGGTACAAGAGGATTCACATGCAACTTTTATTTTTTTGGGGTACAAGAGACCTGTTGGGGCTAAATATTAATTCCTCAAGCAATAGGTTGATAGTGGTGCTTAATAGTAGAGTAAATGCTTTTTTAACGCAATCGAAAGGGCATGCATCTTGCCTGGAAATACTTGGGGAGTGCCTTGGATTTCTCTCCCTTCTTGAAGTGTCGTTTTGGATCAATAACACTCCTCAACTGCCACAGAATTGCAATTGTCAATGCCTAGGGAAAAAAACAAACAATGTGAGGGGAGCAAACAGAAGCAACCAATGTTTGTGGCCTGCAGTATCATTCGAATGTGATTCATCAGTGGGGCCCACCTACATCAAAATATTGTGAGCATACGACGTAGTTCGTGAGTCCATTCACACAAAATATTAGTGCAGTTGTGTTATTAGTGAATTTTGTCGCCCCCAACTAATGTATGTGTCCTTACCAAAATGCTTTTATGGAAATATTATCATCTCTTTTAAATTATTACCACTTTTAAATTATTGTTACCATCCTTAAAATATTGACCCCTCCCTTAAAAATTTTTCACGCCCTCAAAATCTTTTGCCGCCCCCAAAATATTGCCGCCACCCTCTAAAAATTATCCCCGCCCTCGAAATATTTTCGTCGTCCTAGAAATTTTTTCCGTGACCTTGGGCACGGGGTTTTTACTAGTACATATACATATATATACATATACATATATATATATATATATATATATATATATATATATATATATATATATATATATATATATATATATATATATATATATATATATATATATATATATATATATATATATATATATATATATATATATATATATACATATATATATATATATATACATACATATATATATATATACATACATATATACATATATATATATATATATACATATATATATGTATATATATATATATGTATATATATATATATACATATATATATATATATATATGTATATATATATATATATGTATATATATATGTATATATATATATATATGTATATATATATGTATATATATATATGTATATATATATATATATATATATATATATATATATATATATATATTTATATGTATATATATATGTATATATATATATGTATATATATATGTATGTATATATATATATAGAGAGAGAGAGAGAGAGAGAATACGGGGTATGAGCTGACAGCCTATTTCTTCATTTGGGCTGTCAACTAACAGCCGTCCGATTGCCATCATCAACCATCGGTTTAAAAAAAAAAACACCCAACAACTCTCTCTCTCCCTCTTTCTCGCAAGCGGCAGCCCCCTCCCTGACCACCTCCACCTCCCGCTCCATCTCCCCCCTCCTGCATCGGCTCCCCCTCCGGCACCGGCCTCAGCTACGATCCAGCCGACCACAGCTGCGATCAGGTCGGCCACCGCTGCGATCCGATCGGCTACCGCTGCAATCGGTCGGCCACCCCTGCGATCGGCCGAAGGGGGCTGCGATGGCGTCGGAGGAGCGGGAAGGTGGCTGCGACGGCACCAGATCGCAGGGGGACTGTAATCTGCTGAAGGAGAAGGGTGCCGCTGGTGGGGGTACCGGAGGGGGAGCCGGAGCCGGAGGAGATGGAGTGCCGGAGGGAAAGCCAGAGGGGGGAAGGGGGAAGAGGGAGTTGGAGCCGGAGGTTGAGGGTGGTCGGGGAGGGGGGGAGGTCTTGGGCTGCCGCTCGCGAGAGAGAGAGAGAGAGAGAGAGAGAGAGAGAGAGAGAGAGAGAGAGAGACGGGGGGCTGCCGGAGAGGGGACAGGGCTTCCAGAGGAGGATGAGGGGCTACCGGAGGGGGTTGGGGGGTTGCCGGATGGGGTCGGGTGGCTGCCGAAGGGGGACGAAGCTGGCCGGTGGGGGTGGCTTCACTGCGACACAGAGAGATCGAGAGGGAGTGAGAGAGAGAGAGAGAGAGAGAGAGAGAGAGGGAGAGAGAGAAGGTTGGGAGAGGGGGGACGTCCGGTACAGCTGTTATACAACTGTTATTAATTAAATTTTTTTTATATATTATGATCTGTTGATGGACGAATGGTTGAGATCTAGCCACTTGGATGGCAGCCTATTTTTAAATTAGGCTGTCAGCCCATACCCCGTATTTTATAATTAAGATGATTAAGATGGAAAGTATCATATGATTTAAGGACTGGATTGTAAAAAAAAATATGATAAAATACATTTAAGGGGTTTTATGTAAGTAATTGAGGATATGTTTGACAATAGCATTATTGTTCACACGTTTTTCTACTAGAGATAAATACCTCATGCCCAATTGGAACATGCCACATTGCCCTTCCTTTCTCTTTCTTTTTCTCTCACCGAAAATCTCTCTCCCTCTCTCCATGGTTCCCCATTTAGAAGAGCACTTTTGCCCGATTACTTTGCTGCACTTGCTTACAGCCCAATTGTGCTCTACCACGTCATCCAAAAGAAAGAGTATAATGGGCAAGTGCATGTAGTCCCCATTATGCTATTTTTTTTGGACAACATGGCAGACCACAATTGGGCCATAAGCAATTACAGGAAAGCAATACAATAGCAAGAACACACACTCTCTCTCTCCCATGTGGTCCCCCCATTTAAAAAGCATTTGCTACCCGATTGCTTTGATGCACTTTCTTACGGCCCAATTGTGGTCTGCTACATCATCCAAAAGAAAGGATAAATTGCATTTCCCCCCCCCTGATGTTTAGATTAAAAACAATTAACCCGAGGGGGGGGGCATGAGACAGAAAGATAACTCCAAAAGGATAAATTGCACTTTGCCCCAATGATGTTTAGCTTAAAAACACTTAACCACCATGTAGTTTATTTTGTTACAAATCGCACCCTAAAGTTTAAAATGTTAGCACAATACTCCCCTTTTGTCAACTACTTATTTACTCATTTCATAATTTTTATCTGATTAAAATTGAATTGAATTGAAGGGTGCAAAATATAGTTTTTAAACTATAGGGGGGTTTAGTATTTTTAAGCTAAACTTTAGGGGGGCAAAGTGTAATTTATCCAACCCATAATTTAAGGGGGGCCATGGCCCCCCTTGGTCTGTGTAGTTCGGTTTATGCGGGTGTTGTCGTCGAAGGCGACCGCTTCAAGGACGACGACTGTCCTAACAATGGGCGGTGATGGTGGTTTAGGGCTTACTGCCTCACTGGTCTACCAGGGCAGGGCTACCAAAGTCGAAGTGAGAGAGGGCATAAGAGAGAGAGAGAGAGATAAATCCAAAAGGATAAATTGCACTTTGCCACCCTGATGTTTAGCTTAAAACCACTTAAGCCCTATGTAGTTTATTTTGTTCCAAATCGCACCCTAAAGTTTGAAATGTTAGCACAATACTCCTCTTTTGTCAACTACTTATTTCCTCATTCGATAACTTTTATCTGATTAAAACTGAATTGTAGGGGGCAAAATGTAGTTTTTAAACTATAGGGGGGTTAAGTGTTTTTGAGCTAAACTTTATGGGGCAAAGTGTAATTTACCCAACCCAAAATTTAGGGGTGGCCATAGGCCCCCCTTGGTCTGTGTAGTTCGGTCTTTGCAGATGTTGTCATCAAAGGTGACCGCTTCGGGGACTTTGACCGTCGTAACAATGGGTGGTGATGGTGGTGTAGAGCTCGCTGGTCTATCATAGCACGGCCACCGAAACCGGGTGTTGCCGTTGAAGGTATGTGCTGATGCCAAAGTTGACTGATTATGTTTTGTCGTCGAAGATGGTCATTGTCGTGCCAGCAGCTGCACCGAAGGCTCCCGCAGCGTGCCGATCGGCACGGGCTTCCACTAGTATATATAAAGAGAGGAATGCTTAGGTGCGGTCTGCGGTTCGTGCGGTCCGCAGTCGTCCGATGCACCGACCGCGTGCATCCGATGCACGGAGTAGTACATCAGTCGGCTGCGGACCGCGGAACGCACGGACCGCAGACCGCACCTAAGCATTCCTATATATATATATATATATATATATATATATATATATATATATATATATATATATATATATATATATATATATATATATATATATAGAGAGAGAGAGAGAGAGAGAGAGAGAGAAATGCTATAATGGGGCATGCGGTAAGTGCGGCATCGCATCGCTGCCATCTGATGCACCGCTGCATACATGCGATGCACGCAGCGCGTGCATCAGACGGCTGCAGTGCGGTGCCGCACTTACCGCATGCCGCAGCATATATATATATATATATATATATATATATATATATATATAGAGAGAGAGAGAGAGAGAGAGAGAAAGAGAGAGAGGGCTGGGTTCCTATGACATGTCATAGGGAGTACCCTATGACATGTGGTGAATTAGTAATGCTAGAATGTTTAGAATGTGCTGAATTATTTTTAGGGTGATCACCTTACCTTAGATAGAATGTCCACAAAAAATCAAAGTATTCTAAAACTTGTTGGGGCATCAAATGCTAGAAGCTTTATCGGCCATCCATTTTAACCGTTAAATTGAAAATCATATTTGATGCCTCTAGAAGTTTTAGAATGAGCCAATTTTTTGTGGGGGTCCTTTTGATCATCCTCATAAAAATTCAGAACATTCTAAATATTCTAGGGTTGCTAACTCACCATATGTCATAGGGTACTCCCTATGACATGTCATAGGAACTCATTTCCCATATATATATATATATATATATATATATATATATATATATATATATATATATATATATATATATATATATATATATAAAGAGAGAGAGAGAGAGAGAGAGAGAGAGAGGGCTGGGTTCCTATGACATGTCATAGGGAGTACCCTATGACATATGGTGAATTAGTAATGCTAGAATGCTTAGAATGTGCTGAATTTTTTTGAGGGTGATCACCTTACCTTAGATAGAATGTCCACAAAAAATCAAAGCATTCTAAAACTTGTTGGGGCATCAAATGCTAGAAGCTTTATCGGCCATCTATTTTAACCGTTGAATTGAAAATCATATTTAATGCCTCTAGAAGTTTTAGAATGAGCCGATTTTTTGCAGGGGTCCTATCTAAGATAGGGTGATCATCCTCATAAAAATTCAGAACATTCTAAATATTCTAGGGTTACTAACTCACCATATGTCATAGGGTACTCCCTATGACATGTCATAGGAACTCATTTCCCATATATATATATATATATATATATATATATATATATATATATATATATATATATATATATATATATGGCCGTGCGGGGCAAGGATCCAGGTTTCCCTAGCCCAAGCCTCGTCATGGAGGACTTTTGAAAACTGGGCCCGGCTCGGCCCTTGGAGGATCGGGCTTTGGAGGACCAAGCTGGCAATGGTACCATCTCCAAGGGATCATATTTATGGGCCTACTGCGTAGGCTTCCTCATGGTGGATTACCCATTTTCGCTTCAACACCTTTGTCACCATCGGGTTTCTCACATCTTTCGGGAAGGCATGCATAGCATCGCTAATTAGATTGAGTGGGAGGGTAGTCGATCCTTAGGGACATGACGTTTTCCATTTTGCTGCCTTCCCATGTGTTCTTCAAGACCTTGCCTCCGGGATTTGAGCCCTTGTATGTTCCAGTAACGTACGTTTAGGGCTCCCTTGCACCGGTGTTCTGTCATATATAATGGTAGTGTACTTAATTTCCTACCAAAAAGAAAAGGGGGACTTCACAGTAAATCCTTTTCAGGAGATCGTTTTTAGCTAAAAGATAGCCAATAAGATGGTTTTGCACCATATCCCTCTCGAAAAAGATGCTTTTGCAGCAAGTCTCTCCGTTGAATTTTCCCCCTTTAAATGATAAAACTGTCTCTAATACTAAAATTACAAATATTACTCTTCACTGCAACAAAGATTTACAATCTGCAATTGCTACTCTTTATTTCCGAATTGTTACTCTTTGCTACAGTGAAATCACTGTAGCAATTTTTTTATAAATCTTAATAAAAAATTTGCTACAGTGAAATCATTGTAGCAATTGTTACTCAATTCGATAATAAAGAGTAATTAACTATTGCTATAGTGGCAACAAAGAGTAACAATTCGGTGATAAAAGGGTAACAAATTTAAATGCTATAGTAAAAAATTTTTGTTTAGAAATCTCCTCGTTTAAAAAAAAAAAGTTTTGCTACCGTGAAATCATTGTAGCAAATTGTTATTCTTTTTTGTCAAATTATTACCCTTCATGTGATTCCTTGTACCACTGCATGTAGGGGTAAACGGATATTTTTCAAAAAGAGTGATCTTTCTCTAAAGCATCTTTTTTTTCCGTCACCGATCTTTTGTTAAGGACCTTAGGCACATTACCCCCCAAAAAAAATCTAATTATGTTTTCATTAAATCGACGTTGTAATGATTGTGAAAATCATGATTCATGAGCCTAAGATGATCATAAAACTAAGATTTTGCCGAGAAAGTACAACCTCTATTATTACCCCTACACTATTTCAAGAAGCCAAGAGAACAGCTGGAAGATTTGGTTGGTGGGCCCACGCGGTTGGTGGGTCCACTCGTCGGGGCCGAAATCTTGATCAGTCCATTTCAAGGGTTTTTAGTCATTTCATCATGACGCATAAATCGAAATGACATACATACCTTGAAATGGATCGGGAGAGAGAGAGAGAGGATGGTGGTGTTCACCCTCCTTCAAGGAGGGTGGCCAAAATCTTTCTCAGGAACAAAAATCTCTTTCTTGCCACAGCCCCCACGTGGATGTGTTGAGCCAAGTTGAACCACAAGATTTACTGGGTGCGGGGCCCACCATTCCAGAGATGGGGATTGGGTCAGTCATAGTGGGGCCCACAGGTCCAATTCCATCGGTTGTTTACAGGTGGCACTTCCCCACCACCCTTAACAGCTAATTAACATCTTCTGGCTTAGTGACGAAGTACGGCGGCTGTTGGCCTGTGCTCTTTAGCTGTCACTATCATACGCCATGCCAGCTTGCAAGCTGCACCCCTCACACTTCAAAACCCTAACTAGGGTTTTAGGACCTAGTCATACAAAAGTTCTCTCTTCCCCTCTAGCTTTAACACTTAGTATCTAAATAAGATTTTATTTCCAAAGGACACGTCACACTAGTGAATTGTTACTCTTACAATTAGTTCGATCGTCAACATATTGATGCAAACCCTAAACCTAATAGATCCTTAACTAATATCCATTGGAACAATACTTCGCTCCAACGTACGGGTGTTTGAGCCCTAGATTTCATCAGGCTGATGTGGCAATTAATGATTGGACCATATACTCCACTATCATGCAAATCACCGGTGACACATCAATATGTCATTGGTGTCATGTCACATGTTACTTGATGCATAAGAGTACTTTTTATTACGGTAAGCTTTTGAAAAATTATATAAAATATTTAAATTGGCTAAAAGGGCATAATTGTATTGAATTTGGCAAAGAAAGCTTTGATCGCCTGTTGAACAGGCGATCCAAATGAGTCGCCTGTTCAAATAGCAATCCAATGTATAAATTACCTTGATCGCAGAATGACTTGGCTTACAATCATATCATCCCTTCCCTACCGATCAGGACCGAGTGCAATTCACTGGATGGCCAGCTTGCGTGAAATGGACGGCTGAGATCGCGACACATCATTGGATCGCCTGTTCAACTGTCATGGCGACCAATGCCTTCTATGCCGAATTCCCTGCAACTATATCCTATTAACTAATTTAAATATTTTATATGCTTCTTATAAAATATTGTCATTTTTTAAAACTGTTTACTTCGCGACGCGATAGTGGAGTACAATCCAATCATTGATTGACACATCATCCTATTGACCCAGGGATCGATCCACCACCCATTGGAACGACGTATTGTTCTATGCATTGCGCGAGACATGACTCCGCTTCACGAGCTCATGGCACCGGAGGTACGTTTTATATTTCATATCGATGAATCGAACTATAGGCCCTAGCTAGCTATCTATGATTGATTTCCTATCTGAGCAATGTTGTTTAGTTGTCCAATTAATATTTACCAGTGGAGCTAGTGGTGCTATGTATTTAGGGTTAGGGTTTTCATGTTTCTTTAAGGTGGTGTGATTCTACCTTTGTTGGGTTGGAAGTGATGTTGAGGCCCACTCTCTTGTTTGAGAGTGGGAGAGGGGCCTTTGGGTGGGGAGGCATGTGCATCAAACCTTGGTTTTCCATTGGAGTCTCTCCTTTTCATGTAAAGAAAAGAGGGAAGGGATGGGATGGGCATTTTTGGCGCTTCCAAGCTTGCATTTTATATGCTCATCTGAATGAGTATAACCACACTCCCACCTCTGCCTCTGCTCCCTTTCTAGCCATTTTAAAAACCCTAATGCCTCCAACTTGCAACATACAAAGGTGATATGAGAATATAGCTAGGATCCACCCATGTATGATCATAAAGGGATCTCTGCACTCACTCCCACCTCCTTTACGATCGCCCGAGGGAGGACAGGTGGCGGAAGAGCAACGGGGGCACACCGACGCCCCTCCTCGAACGCGCTTCAGCCTCTCTTTTCTAGTAATTAAAGGCTTCGGAGGGGGAGGGGGGGCTCTCAAGAAACTCGATCCCCGGTCACGGGATTAATTTCCTATACTTATTCATTTTAGCGCGCTTTTAATCAGTAAACTAAGCGGATGAATCATGGTCGGCGGGGCATCCTTAAGATATATGGGAGGACTTCCTACTGAAGTGCTATAACTAAACTAAGGGAGTGAATAATTAGGGTTTTATCGATCACGCGTGAAAAGGTTTAAAAGTTCGTCGGAATCATAGGACGACGACTGCCGCCGACCATCGAAGGTAGCTTCTTTGTGGCTTCCTAGGGGGGTTTGGTGCCCTAGCTTGGTGTGTGCCGGCCTAATTACCTAAGAGATGCTTTTGAGGGGGTTTAAGTGTGGGTCCAATCTCGAAAGGTGGCCTCTTTAAGATCCTTTGCTAGCTTTAATTGGTTCTGCCTTAATTGGGATTTCTCTTTTGTTGAGCTAGGGTTCTTTTAAATAGAAGTATGGTTCTTGATTCTACATGATGATTGAAAGGGACCCAATTAGACTTCCGGGCGAGATTAGGTCATGTTCGATCCAGTGGTAGCACTCTATTTGTTGCTTAAACACGAAGTTTGGCGGCGCCGTTGATGAGCTTAAGTTAATATTTCTTCAACATTAGAGTGGGAGTAATCATGTTTAAGAGCTACCGGCCACCATGAACGTGGTAGTGGGACCTTTGAGGATCACGTTTGAGTGCAACAACGATTCCATGCATGCCTAGCCATGACTAGGAGTGCAAACAAGTAGGGTTCGATTTGGTTCCATGAACCATTTGGATTCGAATCCAAACCCAAACTCGAACCCCAGCCTTACTCGGAAAACATTGAAAGAAGGGTCCGGAAAAAGAGGAAAACATAAAAATGATTGATTACTCCGTAAGCGTTGAAAGAAGGGCCATGTGACGATTAACCCTAGGAGAGATATGGAGGCTTGTGTTTTGGGAGAGAATAAATCATCTCTCGTTAGGGCCAATGAGCCAAGATATATATTATATAATGTGAGGCTCGTGTACAGAGGAATAATATATGCACTAGGCTATACATATGACTAACACCTGGCCTCCCCTCAAACTCATGATTGGCCAAACACCGAGAATTTGCTAATAAGAAACCAAAACTAATGAGTCGGGTGGGACTTCATGAAAAAGTCAGTAATCTAGCTTTGTAGAGGAAACACGAGAGAGAGAGAGAGAGAGAGAGAGAGAGAGAGAGAGAGAGAGAGAGAGAGAGAGAGAGAGAGAGAGAGAGAGAGAGAGAGAGAGAGAGAGAGAGAGAGAATCTTGGCCTCATAATGCTCTCGAGTGAAATAGCTAGCAGTCGATCTCGAGGGAGTTGAGATCATCTACGAGAGTAGACATGGTAGAGAAAGAGAGAAGAAGAAGAAGAAGAAGAAGAACTTGTTCTAGGGTAATTTCTTCTGGACGTGAAAGAGAGGAAATGGAAGAAAGGGAGGGAGGAAGAGAAGAGAAGAAGAAAGAAGAAAGAAGAGGAAGGAAGAAGAAGGAAGTGAAATTACCCC
Organism: Chamaelirium japonicum; assembly: GCA_947650365.1. NCBI lineage: Eukaryota > Viridiplantae > Streptophyta > Magnoliopsida > Liliales > Melanthiaceae > Chamaelirium > Chamaelirium japonicum. The sequence continues at coordinate 2,930,492 of CANTAL010000006.1, forward strand.
TACCACGGGTAGATCTCTCTTAGGAGAGACCGAGGGAGGTATGATCGAAGTGTGACAGTCTTTTTAATATATTTACCTCCTACGTACGATCACTCTGGTCGAAAGGCACTATGCTAAACTTTGGTAGATTAAAAAAAAAAAATTTGCTAAGTTCTCTCCTTACTGCGAAATATTATAATTTACATGCAATGGTGATTAGATATTGAGTGGTTCTCTCTCTATCTCACTTGCAAAAGGTAATCAATCAGTTTAAGGGTTTCTATGATGTGCTGGACATAAGTATACAAGGCTTGTATGCAAAATATAAACTACATCATACACATTTTTACGAGGAAACCCTTTGTGGGAAAAACCTCACTGACTTCACAGCGAATGGTGAGAGCAATCCACTAAGAAAAAGATTCGGCTATAGTCGAATGAGTCCTAGGTGAATATACCCCACTAAAGGTGATAACACCCCAGAGGAGCTACTTCGTCGGGTAATCCGCCCGACAAACCTCAAAGGCATTATGCCGATATAAGAACCAGCAACCTAATCAAGAGGAACTAGGGTTCTTGCTGCCTCACACGTGCAAGATCCGGCCCTCTCTCGCTTCACATGAAAAAATCCAACACATAAGATTCACAAGAGTAAGATATAGAGGTAACCAAAACAAACCCATAAGAGCTAAGACAAAGGGATTTAATCATAATTCCAACAAAATACTAAGAGTCCTAACAATTGTTCGGACATCTAGTATGGACTTCCAACACTTAGAAAAAATTTAAGTGTTGGATCCTCTCGACATAGACACCAACGAAAACAAAATCTAATTCGCACAAAACACAATAAAAAGAATGATCGACAAAACCCATGCGTGCATAGAGCACGTAGGTTCAAAATCCTCAAAAAGCATGAATAATATAAATGATGTAAACACATGCAAAACATGACAATCGAGATATCCTATACACCCCAGTAAACTACTTACTGAACGACGACTCTTTCAGGTGAGCATCTAAGACCTGACGGACTGTTGAGTCTTCTGACGAACTTGAATTGCTGACTCAACAATAATAGACTTGCGTATAATTGCTCACAGATTGGTTTGAACTCACAAATTAAGCCAAACAAAGGTGAGACTCCACAAGTGATAACAGGAGGAAGAGAAGAAGAGAGATGTTTCTCTCCGGATCTTACTTTCGGCTTTCTCCAGTTCATCTCCGAGTTCTCGACACGTCTACCTCAACTTCTACTTCGGTGCTTTGTTCTCTTGGTATCCTCTAGTATGACTCTGGATCTCTTGCGCCATTGACCTCTGCTCTGTGTGTTTTGTGATTGTTCTGAGAGAGGAATATCGAGAGAAGGTTGCAGGGTTCCGACAAACGGTGAACCATTGCTTGGTAGTGATAATCGAAATCCTTGATTGACGGTATTGCTAGCTGTTGTGCATATTATTGTGTGTGGGTGCATCGAATTCTTTGTTTTTGTGTTTGGGTTGTGATCTTCGTAGGTCTCCAAACCTCGATTCTAAGCACGACACTTCCAATTAGACTCGACGGATCGCCTAGTTGTTTGTGCAACAATTGGTATCATAGCAGTCAATGGTGCAACACAACCATATTTAATTCAAGTAAGCCCCAAATCATTCATCATGGTCTACTTAATCCAGAGAACTCAAGAGCTAAAAAGTAAACATCATTTTCGATGCTCACCATCGCATCGTGTTAGCTTAAAAATGAATGGATTTTGGTTTTACGGATACGAATTGATGTGTGGATTACTATATTTATTATCAATTCCAATACATTTTGATGTTGAAAACCGCCGTTGCCACCGCCACCACCACTTGCTACCTAATCTTGTAATTTGACCAAGGCATTGTGTTTACAAATGCCTTTCATTTGTACTAAAACTCAATGATTGAAGCAATTAGTTAACCACATGATATGGTCAAACACGAATCAAAATGGGTCACCCACATGGCAACATGGGAATATTGAGAATCAAATCATTTGGTGTCACATTTCCTTCGATCGAGTTCCCCCGTTTGAGTCATCCTAAATCCCCATTCACCCTCTCCCCCAAAAAAGAAAGGGACTATTTGAACATGCAAGGGGACATACTCTCGGACATAATGCCCATGTGGGGGGCATCGGCAAACCCTCGGTGCATCGGGGATCGTTCCACGTGGGCGTTATGTCCGAGAGTATGTCCCCTTGTGTGTTCAATTAGCATGTTCCAAGGAGAGGATGCATGTGTGTGAATGTGGGTGACCTCACTGCCTCACACCTCTCATTCGGTTCCCCAAACCTTGACCAACTCCCAATGAGTCAATGACTAGGTTCGGCTGATTTGGTCGGTAGCAAACCGTTTTAACTACCATGTGGGCCACACTATCTTAGTCTTATATCTTCTTACACTTAGACCACCCTTCATTCTTTTGATTCTCAACTAAAACAAAGTATCTTGGGGCATGAGATTGTGATTCCCAGTGTTGGCCGGGTGTGTGCTCAGAGGACCTTTGGGAAATCATTTCCTAGGTGCATCACATGGTGGGCAAAACACAATGCAGCTTATTGATGTGGAGAGATGTAGAGATGCTTGAGGAAATGTGCAAACCATTTGTATAGGGCCTTCTTTTATAGTGTATTTGACTTGTGGAGGACCCTCCACCACATACATGGCACATGATTAGGACACCAATTCTGATTTCAAATGGTATTTTATTCTTTCTAATTGGATTGTTTTAGGGTTTCAAGAGATGGGTTCATTCTCCCTTTCCATTCTTAGAGTTCTTAGAGGGGAGTGAGAGGACAATACTTGGCTCCTACCGCGGTTCAAGAAGCAGGCTTCAACCCCTGATGTGCCGTGTCATGTTAGGGCGGCACATCACGTTTCACCTGTATTTTTTGCTGGGCCGGCCAGACAGTCAGAGGACAGTACGCTTGAGTAAGGGCTCAAAATGTCCGGAAATCGAAAGGGAGGGGGCGGCAGCTTCTATTTATTAATTCTACAATCCCATAAACATGACATCAACGGCCAGGATTCGAATGCTCAAATAAGGACACGACATCAAGTTAGGGTAACCGCAGAGTTATTCACAAGATGAATTAACATTCTGACTGTCGTTGTACAGTTTGTTGTTCTCTTCCTTCTTCCCCAATTCTTCCAAGTAACCCTATAACCAAATCATCTCCTTGATCGCTTCAGCAGTTGTAATATATTCTGCTTCCGTCGTGGAGAGGGCTATAATATTCTACATTGGAGACCCAACTCTGTGTTGCACCACCTGAAGTGTATACATGTCTTGTAGTGCTCCTTCTAGGGTTAGCATCTGGGGCTCGATCAGAATCAGCATATCCCCCACAGCACCATATCTACTCACACGAAAGAACAGCTATGAATTTGCAGTAATTCTGAAGTATCTAAGAATCCACTTGACTGCTTCGCAAGGACTTGCTAACAACTCCCACCACATGTAATACGGGTCTGGTTTAGTACAGACCATAGAATACATGACTGAAGCATAAGGAATCAGGGCCATGTACTCATTTTCCTACTTTGTGTTGGGTAACTGATCCTCCTTCTTTCTTTCTTTCTTTTCTTCTTCTTCTTCTTCTTCTTCTTCTTCTTCTTCTTTTACATATGACGTGGATCAGGATCTTATGATCCGCAAGTCTTCATAGATAAGGTCCTGAAGACCAGATGACAAAAAACCAACTATGGAGGGAATTGTCAACACCGGTGACGACAAACACCACCACTAGGCGAGGGGAAACGCCAACACCGGCGACGACAAACCAGCACCACTACATCGCTCATTGGCGGAGACCACACAGCTCCCTAAAACACAAGGAGAAAGAGAAATTTACAACCAAAAGAAAGCACAACCAAAAAGAAACCTGACAAACCACCGCCACCATCTCCGACAGCCCGTCCAAAAAGAAAGATCTCCGCCGCCACACCTTCGACCGTCGATCGCTGCCCCCACCACTGCACCAGAACCCACGCCGCTGGCCATTTGAGGCGAAATCTAGAAATCTACCGCCGCCAAACAGGGGTCGGGGCCAGATCTGCGCCCCCATCTGCTACCAGCGAAGAGTCATGCCACTGAAGCTGAGAGAGGGATGCAGAACATGTCGAGGGCACCGAGAGAGGAAGACCATCGCAATGTGAACAAAAAGCCGCCGCCGGAGGAAGCCCTATTCACAAAAGAGGGAGAAAGGGCCAGGTCCACCCCTAGACCGTGCCTAAACCGAGGTCTCGGCCTCTCCGGAGCCGCCTCCGGCGTCCGAGGAGGCCAAGAAGGCCGCCCAAACCCTAGAACCAAACGGGATAAGAAGAGGGAGAAAGGGGCGCTCCGAGCCCTAGGGTAATTGATCCGTAGTCAGTCTGAAGTGACTAGCTAAAAGGGAGGGTACAAACCAGCCTTGCTAAACCTACTAAGAACCTTATCAACATACTCTGCCCCGAGACAACTTCAGAATACCTTTGGCTCTATCTCTACGATACAACAGGGTTCATCATCACCCAAATACACCTTTTCAAAATCCTATAAATACATTTCTTCATGATTTCTTTGTGAGCGGTTGCGTGAGTAAGAGGCACCCGAATCCACCATCCAAGATTTAGTGTGATTTTGAAGAGATAATGAAGAGCACCCTGAATTACCTCAACTGGCACATTCGCGAAATCCTAGTCTTTATTTCTATTTCCTTTCTGCTGCTTTGGTGCTTTACAGCCACTTTAGTTCCATCATATAGCCTTAAAAGTTTTTTCTTGATAAAGATTTGGCTCTTCTGGATTTTGATCTACCAAAATCTAAACCCCTCTAATAAATCCTTCCTCTGCTTTTTGCATTTCAAGCAGATCATGTTGGCATCCCTTGGACAATTTCTTGTGGGCTTCCATGTTTAGTATGCTACCTACTGCATCATCAAACTTTAATTTCCTCGATCCAGAAGAGTTGCTCACTGCCATCACGGGAACTTGATAAGAGCAGGAGAGTTCTGATTTCATCTTCTAAACCAATATAGACCCATGGATTCCAATTGACCTGTAATCGTGTTATAATCTTTGAGATATTCAGCCACACTTTTCTCATTATTCATCTTTACTACTAAGAAACCCAGGCAATACCCGAATGTGCTTGATGCATGCCATTTGGCAAAGACGACATCGTAACTATTAAAAGAAGTGTGAAATCTGAAGTGAGTGTGATTCAATTGTTAGAGAGAGAGAGAGAGATTAACATCAAATGACCATTAAATGTCATTGAATAAAAATTTATCATCTTTATGGTAGATTTTTAAATGGATTTAAAAGATAGCCACGTTCACACACGAAATAAAAATTCTAGCTCTTTAAAAGACGTCCACATGTCACAATACGGGAGAGAGGCTTTCATTTTAGTATATGATAGATGTTAAATATGTCGTCGTTTCTCCTAAGCGATATTGGAGGCCATAAATGAGGCAAATCCCAATCGCCATTGGACATCTTCTCTAGTTTCTTAAATTTTCCACCAAGGAGATAGAGATCCTTATGATAATGTTGGTTATCCATCTACATCTTCTAGAACCCAAAGTTCGTGTCACTCAACTTCTTGATTTTGATCTTTTCTTCCTCCACTGTCACTCCAACTCAAACCTGGTGCTTTGATTTTTTTTTTTTTTGGTGGGCTGGTGCTTTGATGCCAGTTTGCTAGGAAACCTAACTCCAACCATGAGAGATGACAGATATTAAAAAACACAGGAAGATCAACCATAAAACAATCACAGAGACATAAGATTCACATGGAAAACCCCTTTCGAAAAAAAATTAACTATGGTGCAATGCCAAAATCCACTATGGCAAATTTAATAATAACAGTAATTACAATAATAATAATAATAAAATTGAATAATGTGCACATCTATTCTGCAAGAATACTGTATTATGATGGAGCCAAACATTGCGAGTCCCCCGTTCATGAAATTAGTGACATACAAGCTTTTGAAAACAATATTCGTAAATCCAGCCAAAGGCAATCACAGACATGAAATTTGTGATCTAACTGACCATGAAGTTATCAACATACAAATTTTGAAAAGTAAAAAAAAAAAAATTTCACCACCTTAGTGGCTCAATACATGTTTATCGGGGCAAAAGATATACAACAATATGGCATGAGAGCAGACCTCGGCTGAAAAATGGCATCCCATTTAAAAGATAGGGATGCATCCCATCTTCTTTTTCACAATCCATAAGATTTCCTTTTTTTTCGGAACAAAACTCCAACCTGACATCGATATATGAGGCGCAGGACGGATTTAGACCACCGGTGGCAGTACGAGCTCGTGCTGCATTTTAGAGTCCATTCGATAGAATGCTCTTTTGACTCCAGATATGTGCTCAGTATATTCCTGCAGTCATCACTGTTCGTTCTCATAGCTGCACAGCCGAGAGTCTGATAGAGCCGAGAATAGCTGTGTGTCGACAAAGAGCTGCGGCATTCATTTATTCAATCGTAAGTACATGGTAAACTTAAGCACACATCAATCCATATCATATATATATATATATATATATATATATATATATATATATATATATATATATATATATATAGTCGGTACATCAGCTAACTCTATTAGGGATTTTGTTTCACGTAAGCTCTTTGGATTATAATTTGTGAGACAGAAAACGGATGCATTTAATTGCAACAAATCTTTCATTCTCCCTAGTTTAGGAGAGAACCTTTGAGGGTTGCTCTCCCTGGTTGCATGAGCTTAAACTGCGTAATCTATAAAGTAGGTTCCCCTACCCAAGAATTGGACTTCTAGGTTTCTTGGCACATTGCCCTCTCTTGCCAAGTTTCATTGGTCAAGGTCTTGAACCAACCTTAGGGTTGACGCCATATTGATAGCCAATAGGAAAATTCTTTTCAATCTTATATGGAGCCATTTTAATTAGTTAAACTGCTTAATCAACTAGGTAGGCCTCCATACCCGACCAGTATACTTTTAGGTTTCTTGGCATATTGCCCCCCTCTCTTGCTAAGCTGCCTTAGTCAGGTTTAGGTAACAATCTTAGAGGGTTGACGTCAGATTAACAACCGGTCAGAAAATTCTTGTCAATCTTTATGGAGCCTTCAGTTGTGGTCTACAGTCAGCCCAACTTTGATGGGATAAGACGTGAATGATTAATCATTCAAGTTTTAGTATCGAGTCTATTTACCAGAAGGCCGAGATACGAGTTGATAAATGATAATGTTTAGCACTCAAAAAACAATAACACCATTTTTTTTTATGAAGTATGTTTGAGATAACCATGTTTTGCCAAAAATACTCACGCGTACCTCTTTTTTTTTAGATGGGCACTCATGCATTACCTTTTTTTGAGATCGGAGGGTATCTCGAAACCTTTTGGGCAATGGCCCACTTTGGGCTCGGACTAATCCCTCCGAGAGTGAAGGCCCAACCAACTCGGAATTTCCACTACATTCCTAGGTAAATCGATGGGGGTGGTGGGGGGGGGGGGGGGGGGGGGGGGGGGGGGGAATAAACACACAACCACCTCTACCAAGCATCAGTTGCTTGCCAACTCTCTTATCCCCTGGTGGGTATGCATTACTTATTTGAGATAGAAATCACTTGAACAAATTTGAATTAGAACATGTCAGATATTCATACAATGTACGATACTATACTATCGGGTTTGTGGAAATATTGTTCTCTCTGTCGTGTTATTTGGCAGCCACATCTTTTCCATAGTTAAATTTATTTTTGGACGGATGCCCTAACAAACTCATAACCGTGCATCCAATATATTTAATCAAGATGGATTGAAAGCATGGATTACATTGTCCTCGGGGCATTGTCAGAAATGAGATGTTTTTGATGTGTTCGCCAAAACATTGCATTCTCACCTATTCAATTTAATGAAGGATTAGAATTTTGGTTCCAAATGATTTATCACGACCTTAGGCTGAAACATTCTCTTTTTATAACCTTTAGGACAGACTTCACCAAAATGGAATGAACCCTGATAAAAATAGTTTTATGTTAGAGATATAAACTTGAAAGATTAAAAAAAAGGCAAAAAAAAACACGAAAGATGTCAACAAAGAATGATACATGCCAAGTTTTCCCACTATACAGAAATTTGACAAGGTTTAGGACATCAAAAATTACATCAATCCCTTCAAGAAGCATGGGCTGTATGCTTGACCCGATGCATGATGGTCAGGGTTGTTAAGGATGACTCACTTCCTTATCTCCTATAAAAGATTATTGTCTTCCATATCCTGAGAATACATTATCTCAAAACTAGTATCATAACCAAGATTCAAAATCTCGAAACAAATCGTGAAATATCGCAAAATATCTCAGTTTTATGATACCTCGACACGAAATCTCATATGTTGTATCAAACGGAATGGGATTCACAAGAATATCGTGATATATTGCGATATTTCACACGATATATTTGTCGGGGCGAAATATCACGATATGTCGTGCCAAAATACACCGAGACACATAAATTTCGTGGAAATTTCGGAAAATTTCAGGATTTTGGCACTGAAATGTTGGGACTGACTGGTTATAAAAGGGGACTGGGGGGGCCTGGTTATCAGCAGCTTATTTACATATAATAACATTTAAGTATCTCCATTTACTTTAAGTTATTATATGTAAATAAGCAAATACCCCCCATTTGATTTCAATAAAAATATCAAAAAAATAAAAAAACCAAGTGAATCAAAAAGTATACTTTTAGTTTTAGTAGGAGAAAACTGTTTTTCGATTTTTCATAAAATTTTTATGTTGAGAAAAGTGGTTAAATCTACCCCATTTTAGCTCAAAAAAATCCACAAGATGTAGAACTACAAGTACATCTAGAAAACCATGGTCCGTCTGTTAATGTATAGAGATGGGTCGGGTTACATGTACAGTCGGGTCGGATTGTATGGACATACATGTACATATATATTGGGCTTGAGTCTCTCAATAGAGAGCATTCCATTCTCTCCAAACCCTAGCCGTCATCTCCTAACATGGTATCAGAGCTCTAGGGTTTCTCTGCGGTGAAGGCGACTCCTCCGGCAGCCCCTCTAGTAACCTCCTACACCCGATTCCCTCCTCCAGCAGCCCCTCCAGCACCCGGCAGCCCCTCCAGCACCCTCCTGCACTCGATTCCCTCCTCCGGCAGCCCCTCCAGCACCCTCCTACACCCGATTCCCCCCTCCGACAGCCCCTCCAGCACTCCGGAAGCCCCCGTCGCCCTCTTCTACACCTCCTGCAGCCCCCGCCGCCCCTCCAGCACCCGATTCCCCCCTCCGGCAGCCCCTCCAGCACTCCGGCATCCCCTCCTGCACCCGATTCCTTTCTCACCCGCACCGGCAGCCCCTCCAGCCCGCTCCTGCACCCGATTCCCCCCTCCGGCAGCCCCTCCAGCACCCTCCTACACCCGATTCCCTCCTCCGGTAGCCCCTCCAGCACTCTGGAAGCCTCCGCCGCCCCCTCCTGCACCTCCTGCAACCACCGTCGCCCCCTTCCTGCACCTCCTGAAGCCCCGCCGCCCCCCTTCTGCACCTCCTACAGCACCCCGCACCCCTTCTCTTCCAACAGAATCCCCCCTGCAGCCCCTCCGACCCCCCCGCCATCCCCTGAAGCACCCGCCGCCCCCTCCTGCACCCCCTGACGCCCCGCCGCCTCCCTTCTGCACCTCCTGCAGCCCACATCGCCCCCCTCCTGCACCCCCTGCCGCCCTCCATCGCCCCACCGCTCCTCCCCTGGCCCTCCTCCTCAGGTCCGTCTCCTCTGTACCGGACTGCCCGGGACCTCACTTGTGCCGGGTCGCCCCCGTACTTCAGGGTTATGGCTTCATACAGCATCTCTCGGCTCCCATACTGCCTGCACACCGTCGCTGATCGAGTCCCTCCGTCTCCTCGTTTTGATGGTATTCTCGGGCCACGTCCCTCCACCACGTCAGTCAACTGTGGACGTCGTCAGGGTCCCCTCCGCCATGATGGCGAGACTGCTGCTGCTGATCTCCCTACTCCAGCACCGCCTGCCACCACTCCTGCTCCGTCTCGGTCTTACTCCGACCGCCTCCAGCGCTTTGAGGAGTTACTGTTGCGATACCTCGCCTCCACCAGCTCTTCGACAGATCACAGTCTCTCTGCCACTCCGGGTACTTCTGCTCAGTCTCGGTCTTACTCCGACCGACTCCAGCGCTTTGAGGAGTTACTGTTGCGATACCTCGCCTCTACCAGCTCTTCGACAACTCACAGTCTCTCTGCCACTCCGGGTACTACTGCTCCATGGATCTTCGACTCGGGTGCCTCCTGCCACCTTACCTCCGATCCTTCTGTCCTCACGGATTGTAGCCCTGCTCCTACACACATGGGGATCCACACTGCTGATGGGACTCGTGTACCCATTACGCAGTGTGGATCCATCACCCCTGCCTCCGATCCCACTGGTCGCCTAACCTTATCTCGTGTTCACCTTGCTACCCACTTAAACATTAACTTAATATCTGTTAGTTCTCTTTGTGACTCGGGCCTGATCGTTACATTTACTTCTTCTTCTTGTTCTGTGCAGGATCCGCGGACGGATCAGAGAGTTGGGCTGGGTCGTCGAGCAGGGAGACTCTATCAGTTGGATCACCTCCAGGTTCCCACTTCCACTCCGTCTGCTCTGTCTGTTACATCTGATGCCGATTTGTGGCACAGAAGGTTAGGTCACATATCCAGTGATCGACTCCAAAGCGTTTTTCGCTCTGGCGCTTTGGGTCGGGTGTCCTTCTCCCCTCTCTCTGTCTGCACTGGGTGTCGATTAGCAAAACATCTTGCTCTTCCTTTTTCTACTAGTGTCTCCCGTTCCAGCGCCCCTTTTGATCTCGTGTACTCTGACGTGTGGGGTCCTGCTCCAGTTGCCTCTTTTACTGGTTTTTTGTATTATGTGAGCTTCTGATGCAGACGAGCCTACTACGTGCAGATTTGCTACAGCTGATGGCATATTTTCATCCGTTCCGGATATCCAGGAAGCCGATCGTCGATCCGTCTGCATCAGTGGAAAGCTCAATTGAAGCTCTACAACTTTGGTTTTTATTTTATTTCGATCCGACCAACGGATCTTTAGTTATTTCTGTTTTTATTTCTGGTTTGGGTAGGTGCGAGCCATGTTCGCATCCGGTTCGAGCCACAGATGCCGAACTGACTCGTTTCTGTGTTTGCTTTTTAGCCGTAGGATATTAAGTTAGGATAGATCTCAATGGATGAGATTCGAAGGAGGATCAAAAACCCAAAAACCCTCACCTAAGCCCTACCCGACCGGCCCTCTCTCTCTCCCGCGAACATGCCCGCACCCTCTCTCTCTACCGCGTCCCTCTCTCTCTCTACCTCCGGCCCATCTCTCTCCTTCTTTCCTTTTTTGTTTTCTTTGGTTGTTCCCCTATAAATTCTAAAACCCTAATTGCACAAGAGGGAGATGATATGAAATTGAAACCCTAGAACGGAGAAGCGTGTGCGCTTGTTCGGTTTATCCCTTCCGACAAATCTTCCCTGCTTCTAATCTTTTCTTCCTTCGCACGCTTCTACCCCGTCGCATCGCCATTCGTCTACGACTTCGCGGAAGATCGACGCGGAGTTTCTTCATCTTCAAAGATCCATCGTCAAGACTTCTTCACCTCTTCTTCTGGACCACGCCTCCCCTTCCGCGCCTTTCATCTGCAACAACGGAGTTCCTGTCAGCCGCCGGCATTGACCAAAGCACGGTTTGGATTATCCTCTGATACTTTCATGTGATATTTTCTTTTCCACAACCGGCCTTATTGCTGATTTCATATTAGGGTTCCTAATATTTGGTTTTTCCGTGAATCTCATCCATTAGGGTTTATCGTTAGATCTTTGGTTATCCGTTGAAACATTGACTTTATTTATTTGAGATTGTGATTGTTCTTATTGCTGGAATTCAGTTATTATAATATGAAATTAAGTCTCATCTTGTCAGTTTTATTATTTCGTTGAATTAAATCTGATTGGGAATGAATGGATGATGAACTGTGATTATAAGCTTTGCTGAAATCTGATTTTTATATGCTAAAATCTGTATTTAAGTGTTTAAATTCTGCACTTGGGTTTATTTAAGCATACGCATCCCATCAAGTTGGTATCAGAGCGCACTTGTCGTCGCGTCCTTACGCAACGGCCGGTCCTCTTGCATCATTCGCATCCCCACGTGCTTGCTGAAATTTTTTTTTAATTTTCCACCTTTCATTTTAGTTTGTATCTTGCATTAATTAGGAAACTAGCATCGCGTGTCGCATCCATAATAGGGCCATCCCTTTTCTCTCTGAGTGACTCGATAGCATCTTCTAGAGAATCTAGAATGGCTGGACCTTCTCCACCCCGTACTTGGCAGGATGCCTTCATGAGGCAACAAGAGCACATGGATAGGCTTCAGACCCAGATAGAAACCTTGACCTTAGCCTTCACTAATTCCCAAAATCCACCTCGACCCCATCGAGAACACAGGACTAGAGCGTCTCCAGAGGGTAGTGAGTTAGTCCTAGAGTCCGGAGGTGACAGCGTCAGTTCCTCTGACGGGACTGATAGGCGAAGTAGACGGACTCATAGGAGATCGAAATCCCACTGGGGCTGGGATCAGGGCATCAAAATAGAAATTCCTGAGTTCGAGGGTAGGATGGATCCCGAAGAGTTTCTAGAATGGGCCAAGAGAATCGACCAGTACTTTGAGTGGAAAGAAATCCCCCGCGACAAACAAGTTAAGTTTGTTAGCCTTAAACTGAAAGGTCATGCACTGATCTGGTGGAAACAGTTGCAGACCACTAGGGGTAGAAAGGGAAAAGAGAAAATTTCCACGTGGACACACATGCGAGGGAAAATGCAACAGAAGTTCCTCCCTTCTGATTTCAAGCAGAATGTGTTCCAGAAATTTCAAAACCTGCGACAAGAGCACAAATCAGTAGATGACTACACCAATGAATTCTACAAGCTCCAAGCTCGCAATGATCTGCATGAAGATGAAGAGCAGAGCGTCGCTAGGTATGTTAATAGTCTTAAGCCTTCAATTCAAGAGGTGGTGTCCCTTCACGACTTGTATCAGGTCAGTGATGCACACCGTCGGGCTAAGAAAGTCGAGTCTCACCACTCCCGATCTGCGTCCCGGCGATATGACAACACTAGGGCACCATCCGGATCTGTTAGTAGACCACTCCCTGGACCTTCACCTATAGCTGGTACAGTTCCTGCACCCACTGAGAAGGGTAAAGGAGTTTTAGGACCCAACCGGAGCCAGATAAAGTGCTTCAAGTGCAACCAACTGGGTCATAAGTCAGTCGATTGTCCTCGCCGTCAATTCCATCCACAAACAAATCTTGCGGATAATGACGAGGATGAACACGAGTCGGAAGGCGAAAACTTCAATGAGTTAGTCTTGGAGGGAGATGATGTGACTGCGCCACTGTTAGTTATTCACCAGTCTCCATCACCCCAAGCACCTAAAGCACTGCTACCCCACGAGCTCTGTGGAGGACCCCCTAAACCACACTGCAAGAACCAGAGGTTCGAACTGTTCCGAACAGTCTGCACTGTCAACGGGATGGACCTTTGTGTCTTGATCGATGGAGGTTGCACCACCAATCTGATCAATGAAGCTATAGTCAGGAGCAAGAAGTGGAAAGTCAAACATTTGGCTCACCCGTACAAAACATCTTGGTTAGATAACACCACGAGCAAGTTGGTGACGCATTGTTGTTTGGCAAAGGTATCAATTGGGCTGCAATATCACGACGAGATTTGGTGTGATGTCCTTCCTTTAGAAGTGGCTGATGTTATCCTTGGGCGTCCATGGCAGTTCGACCGAGATGTACAACATCACGGAAGAGCCAACACCTATACCTTCCTTAAGGACGGCATCAATGTCACCCTATGGCCCACATGTTTTAGGAGGCACCGATCCCACGCACCTCAAGCTCTTCTGAGTCAGAGTCCTCCCATACCACCATTTGCGGATAATTTAGTTGGATGTTCATCTGATTCGCTACCAATTGAGAAGGGATTAGACAACATTTTGCATTCCATTGCATGCACATCGCATTTAGAGTCTGTAGGCATTCATGACACTCGCATTCATCATTTGCCTGACATCTCTACAATCATAGACCAATTGTATGTTCATCCATATCATCCAAGTGTTGAGTTTAACCTTAAAGACGACTTTGGCATATTAGATCACTTTTCGATGCAAAATATATGAATCATGCTTTCAGATTTCAGACAACCCACCATCTTTAATTTTTCGAAGTCATGACAAGTGGCATGATGAGTTCTTTAATTTCTTATTTTATTCACTGCATCCAAACAATGATTGCATCACATATCTTCGCCGTCTTCTAGAATCCACTTGTTTTGCACCGTGCGCAGGCCACTTTGAGCACCACATAATGCACCCGCACCCCATGGCCTTTCCAATACACCATTGCCTATTGCGCAAGCCGGTGACCCGCAGCACATTATGCTCCCGCGGCCTTTCTTTTCATGTCATTTGAATTTCATGTCAACCCAAACTCCTATTATCACATGAAATTATTTGAGTATTTTGAAGATCTTATCGTGCCGCGGAGGATGTTGGTTTTGGCTTTCAGGTCTTCGCTTAGCGTCGAGGGGCAGGGAATGCCAGATGGAGTTGCGGCGTACTTGAGGCGGATTACTTGGCCACCGGACCCGGGAGAGCAGTCAGAGCAGATTCAGCGGTTACAGTTACTACCAGGAGAGCCCCCGCCGGATCCAGGACCTCGCTCGACAGGAGTCGAGTTCTTTTGAGTCCGGGGGACTTGATGCAGACGAGCCTACTACGTGCAGATTTGCTACAGCTGATGGCATATTTTCATCCGTTCCGGAGATTCAGGAAGCCGATCGTCGATCCGTCTGCATCAGTGGAAAGCTCAATTGAAGCTCTACAACTTTGGTTTTTATTTTATTTCGATCCGACCAATGGATCTTTAGTTATTTCTGTTTTTATTTCTGGTTTGGGTAGGTGCGAGCCATGTTCGCATCCGGTTCGAGCCACAGATGCCGAACTGACTCGTTTCTGTGTTTGCTTTTTAGCCGTAGGATATTAAGTTAGGATAGATCTCAATGGATGAGATTCGAAGGAGGATCAAAAACCCAAAAACCCTCACCTAAGCCCTACCCGACCGGCCCTCTCTCTCTCTCCTGCAAACATGCCCGCACCCTCTCTCTCTACCGCGTCCCTCTCTCTCTCTCTACCTCCGGCCCATCTCTCTCCTTCTTTCCTTTTTTGTTTTCTTTGGTTGTTCCCCTATAAATTCTAAAACCCTAATTGCACAAGAGGGAGTTGATATGAAATTGAAACCCTAGAACGGAGAAGCGTGTGCGCTTGTTCGGTTTATCCCTTCCGACAAATCTTCCCTGCTTCTAATCTTTTCTTCCTTCGCACGCTTCTACCCCGTCGCATCGCCATTCGTCTACGACTTCGCGGAAGATCGACGCGGAGTTTCTTCATCTTCAAAGATCCATCGTAAAGACTTCTTCACCTCTTCTTCTGGACCACGCCTCCCCTTCCGCGCCTTTCATCTGCAACAACGGAGTTCCTGTCAGCCGCCGGCATTGACCAAAGCACGGTTTGGATTATCCTCTGATACTTTCATGTGATATTTTCTTTTCCACAACCGGCCTTATTGCTGATTTCATATTAGGGTTCCTAATATTTGGTTTTTCCGTGAATCTCATCCATTAGGGTTTATCGTTAGATCTTTGGTTGTCCGTTGAAACATTGACTTTATTTATTTGAGATTGTGATTGTTCTTATTGCTGGAATTCAGTTATTATAATATGAAATTAAGTCTCATCTTGTCAGTTTTATTATTTCGTTGAATTAAATCTGATTGGGAATGAATGGATGATGAACTATGATTATAAGCTTTGCTGAAATCTGATTTTTATATGCTGAAATCTGTATTTAAGTGTTTAAATTCTGCACTTGGGTTTATTTAAGCATACGCATCCCATCAGCTTCATAGATGATTACTCCCGCTGCACCTGGGTTTATCTCATGCGTCGCCGCTCCGAGATTCCTCATATTTACAGGGCATTCACTACTATGCTTCACATCCAATTTGGTCGACGCATTAAGACTTTTCGGTCTGATTGTGCCCAGGAGTATCTCTTCTCTGAGATGCGCGAGATCCTTCAGACTCACAGCACTCTTCACCAACAGTCGTGTCCCCACACTCATGAACAAAACGGAGTCGCCGAGCGCAAACATCGTCATGTCCTCGAGACAACACGAGCTCTACTTCTGTCCGCTTCTGTTCAACATTCCTACTGGGCTGAAGCTGTCCTGACCGCTGTTCACCTCATCAACATCACTCCGTCCTCATCCCTCTCTGGTGTTTCCCCGTACGAGCGGCTTTACTCCACATCTCCTGACTACTCTCTTCTTCGTACCTTTGGGTGCACGTGTTTCGTCCTCCTACCTCCCCATGAGCGCACCAAACTCTCTGCTAGGTCTGTTAGGTATGTTCACTTAGGACTCAGTCGGGAGCACAAGGGCTATCGGTTCTACGATCCTTTGGCTCGTCGGATCCGTGTCTCTCGCCACGTTTCCTTTGTAGAGGATGTCCCGTACTTTTCCACTGAGTCCCAGGATCTTCCCTCACCACTTACGTCATCTTCTACGTCATCACCCCCTCTCACCATCTTCCTACCTCCGTATCCTGCTCCTACGCCCACCTTCCCGGTTGAGCCTCCTACACCACCTCCACCTCCACCTCCCTCATCTCCACCACCTCCCCCGCCACCTCCCTCTCCTCCGCCACCTCCACCACCACCACCTATTACTCGTGTCTATGTTCGTCGGTCTGTAGCTCCTCCTCCAGAGTTGGTTCACACTGGTACTCCCTCGCATGATGCTGCTGCTCCCTCCTCACCGGTCGTAGATCCTGCTCCTGTTTGGCGCTACCCGGCGCGCGAACATCACCCTCCTGACAGATATGACTACTCTCCGGACAAGTTTGGCTACTATGCCTTTATCTCTGACTCTCCTGACTCCTCTGGCTACTCTGCCATTGCCTCCTATTCTCTAGCTTATCAGGCTTTTCTTACCGCACTTCACACCCACCGGGAGCCCCAGTCGTACCGTGAGGCAGCTTTACACCCAGAGTGACGGCAGGCTATGTCAGTAGAGCTTGAGGCTTTTCAACGGACCCAGACATGGGATTTGGTGCCTTGTCCCTCAGGTGTGGTGCCTGTTAGCTGCAAGTGGATATTCAAGGTCAAGACTCGACCTGACGGATCCATTGAGCGGCACAAGGCCCGCCTCGTTGCTCGTGGCTTCTCCCAGGAGTATGAGATTGATTACGAGGAGACGTTTGCTCCAGTTGCTCGGATGACTACTGTGCGCACCCTCTTAGCTGTGGCAGCTGCTCGAGGGTGGCTTCTCTATCAGATGGATGTCACCAATGCGTTCCTCCACGGTGACCTCTCCGAGGAAGTCTACATGGCTCCTCCTCCGAGCGTTTCAGTTCCTCCAGGGCACGTGTGTCGTTTGCGCCGAGCCATCTATGGGCTCAAGCAGGCCCCTCGTGCCTGGTTTGAGCGATTCCGCAGTGCAGTCCTGGCCGCCGGGTTTGTTGAGTGCCACTCCGACTATGCCCTGTTCACTCACTCCTCCAGTCAGGGTATTGCAGTTCTTCTCTATGTGGATGATATGATCATCACTGGGGATGACAGTGCCACCATAGCATCCCTTCAGCGTCACCTCCAGAGTCAGTTTGAGATGAAAGATCTGGGCTCTCTTCGCTACTTTTTGGGCCTCGAGATTGCCCGGTCAGCTCGTGGTCTGTTGGTCTCCCAGCAAAAGTACATCTCCGACATCTTTGCTGATGCTGCTCCTACTGACTCTCGCACTGCTGACACACCCATGGAGCTCAATTTGAAGCTTCTAGCTACAGATGGTGAGCCGCTCCAGGATGTCTCGCTACCAGAGGCTGGTTGGGATGCTCGTCTACCTCACTATGACCCGGCCAGACATTGCCTATGCTGTTGGCATTGTCAGTCAGTTTGTTCAGGCTCCACGTTCAGTTCACTATGCAGCTGTCCTTCGGATTATCCGCTACCTCCGAGGAACCGTCACCCGTTCACTATTGTTTCCCTCCACCTCTCCGTTGATGCTGCGTGCCTACTCCGATGCATATTGGGCAGGAGATGTAGCCACTCGTCGCTCTACTACCGGATACTGTGTGTTTCTTGGTGATTCTCTTATTTCGTGGCGCAGCAAGAAACAAGAGTCTGTTGCTCGCTCCAGCACCGAAGCCGAATACAGGGCTATGGCTTCCACCACCGCAGAGATTGTCTGGCTTCGCCGCCTTCTGCTCAACTTGAGAGTTGTGATATCCGGGCCCACGCCTCTCTTCTGTGACAACCGGAGTGCTATTCAGATTGCTAGCAACCCGGTCTTCCACGAGCGCACAAAACACATTGAGGTTGATTGTCACTACGTTCGCCAAGAGTTTCACGACCATACCATCTCCTTGCCATTCATTCCATCATCGGAGCAGACTGATGATTTTCTGACGAAGCCCCTTACGATTGCTCGCTTCCGGCATTTTATCGGCAAACTCTCGGTTCATGATCCACCGTGAGTTTGAGGGGGAGTGTTAATGTATAGAGATGGGTCGGGTTACATGTACAGTCGGGTCGGGTTGTATGGACATACATGTACATATATATTGGGCTTGAGTCTCTCAATAGAGAGCATTCCATTCTCTCCAAACCCTAGCCGTCATCTCCTAACACCGTCAAAGAAAGTTTTGAATGAATAAAAACTTTTCTTTATAAAAACTCCTTCCAGACTTCGTAAAAAAATAGTGTTTTTCGTATTTCAGCATAATTTTTGTACGATTTCAAACTTGCACAACTTTCTTGTTCTAAGTTCGTTTTCAAAATCATTTGAAGCATTATTTTAACAATGAACTAATCTTTATTTTGAAAATATTTTTATCCACATAAAAGATTAAAAACCATTTGAAAAACATATATCAAAACAGCACCAAACAAGACTGCATAAGACTCACAGACTCAAATACATAATACATGCTTTGTGAAGCTCCACACCTCTAGATAGGGTACAAATATTATGTGAGTGTTCCAAATTGTATATATATACTTCGTTTAAGACTATCCAGATATTCACTGGAAAATTCCATTAAAAAATTAATATTTTCACCATTTCTATAAAATCACAATATTTTCACACTGTCGAAATATTTCCACGAAATATTTACATATCCAGAGTGTCGAAATATTGGCCAAAATGGAACTATTGATGAAGGGTCTTGTATGAGGTTGGAGAGAAATATATGTTAAAAGCAATGATCCATAGCGGAGCCAACTATGATGTCGAGTAGGACAATGAAGTTTGTGCTTTTTTTGTGTTCATTTATAATCACTAATAAGTGTTTGCTATGATCCTACATAGGGATTACTGCAACCAGTGTGTTTAGATTTGCAATACTATGAAGTATGTTGGTTTATGCTACACAACCATACCGCTGAGGGAAAGGCATTTGAAGAAAAACACTAAGTAATATATACTATCCAGTGTAGACTATAAAGGTAGTGGACCGGTTGAACCTGAACAAAGTTTTAAGAGTGGTGAAGAAGAGTCAGAAGACAAATGATCATTGATTGGGACATGTTTTGAGGCATTATAGCTGGTGTTTTACAAGTGATGGCTACTTCATCTTGTAGCTATCACATGTAAACTAAGAGAATTAACACAAGGTGGGAAATATCTAGAGATTTGGCAAAGCAAATATTATCTGGTTTATGGTAATTGTTCTGTCATTTATGCTACTTGATCTTTTGTGTATGGATTTATAGCATGCCACTATGTTAATTCAAAGACCACACTTCCACCAATGGTAACTCACTAGAAAGAAATATTGAGTATCCAAACCTATTAGAACTTAAGTGAGAGATACTAAATTTTTGGAAGAAAATACATGGAGTGCATTCATGTTCAAAGTTAATGATATGCTAAAGAAACACCTTGGTTAAGCAATTGATAGTTTTGGCAAGTCAATTTCATAGGGGAGGTACAAGATGAACACAATAGTTAACTCTCTCTGGAAAGGGAAGCTTCTCTCTCTGGGAGGACGGTTGACCTTAGTTAACTCGGTTCTTTCCGTCATCCCAGCCTACTACTTAGCCTTCTTCTATATTCCAGCCTGGGTTACCAAGAGGATTGACAGGATTCGTAGCTCTTTCCTATGGAGAGGGCCTAACAGGTCCGTAGGCTCCTACCATCTGGCTAACTGGGGGCTCACTTGTAAATCCAAGGAGCAGGGTGGATTAGGAGTTATCAATCTGAAAGACTTTAACCAAGTGCTCCTCGGGAAGTGGTGGTGGAGGCTATAGAATGATCAGGGTGATCACTGGTCGGCTATTATCAGAGACAGATATTTCAAACGCTTTTCCCCATTACAAGCTAGGAGCAGGCAATCAGGCACTCGTTCCCCATTCTGGAAGGGCATTTATAAGATTGGGGCTCCATTTCGGATCAGCACCAGGTTGATACTCGGCAATGGCAAAAATATCAAATTTTGGCTAGATCACTGGGTGGATGATATTAGCTTGGCTTCTATGTTCTCTGAACTATATAGTCTGGCATGGGATCCCCAGGCAACAGTTCGCTCCCAGACGGCTGAGTCAGCTTCGGGTCGTATATGGTCGATCAAATTCAGACGGTCGATTCCTGTCTCTCTCCAGAGTCAACTTGCTGATCTCCACAGTATTTTAGAAGCCTTCACCCTTGGAGACGACAGGGATTCCTCCAGATGGAAGTGGGACAATTCAGGAGTTTTCTCAGTCAAATCGTTCTACAAATTCTTTAATAATGGTGGCACTATCTGCCCCATAGCGAGCCATCTTTGGAGGACACCAGCACCCTTGAAGACAAGGATATTCATGTGGCTAGCCATCCGAGAAAAAATCTTGACGAGGGTCAATCTGAGGAGGAGGAATAACCCGAATGTGACAGATCTGTCCTGCCCTCTATGCCACGCTCACAGGGAAGATGTCAATCATTTATTCCTTAGATGCCCTTTCTCGAGGGCAATGTGGTCGAAGTTGAAACGCATTTTCAGAATCAAAGGGCACCCGGCCACCATCCGCTCACTCTGGACACTCTGGAGGTCCCGTAGAGTGAAGAATAAGCTTCGTCCAGCCTGGGATCTGCTCACGATTGGTCTCTGCTGGAGTATTTGGAGAGAGCGCAACGCTAGAGTATTCTCGGGCAAGGAGGTTCCGGTCACGACCTTCTGGTCCAACTTTGTCTCGATGATTCATAGTTGGTCTTCAGGTTTCTCTGTTAAACTATCGGGTCGGATTGAACCTGTCCTTTGTAACCTTTAAATTTATGCTCTATTAATAAAGCTTGGGGTATGCTCAACCCCATCCTCTCTTACTCGGAGAGAAATTTCTCAAAAAAAAAAAAAGATGAACACAATAGGGGAGTTGGCAAAGCAACTGATGCTTGGGTGAGGAGGTTCCCTCCCACCCTCTCCCTCTCTGGCCCGAGCCCAAAGTGGGTCCATTGCCTGGAGGATTTCGGGATATCCGCCAATTTTTTTAAAAAAAAGAGATTTTTTGGCTGCGTTTTATTTGTAAGGATGCAACTTTGCAAATTGTGTAGTCAACTAATCTTCTCATTCTATAATAGCTAACAGATAAGATGACTCCAGCATAGAAGATTAGCTACATACTTAAAAAAGAGTGGTGTACGACTCCTCTGAAAAGTTACATCATTTAGCAGATGTAAGAACATGAGAAATGTACCCTTCTTTACACACAAGGATATGAGAATCACTTTACCCCTTAATGATTGGAAAAGCTAATGTGCATACAATACCATGTGAGGTAGAGTAATGGACAACATAATTTTGAATGTCGAATAGGAACCACATTAAACTAAACAGCATGGTGATAATTTACTAGTTGGGTGGATGCAATTTTTTCCAACCAAGGATATCATAAACTGAATGACGTAGGTGATCCATGCAAGTAGTACATGTTCCTTTCATCATAGTGGTTACTGAGAATGTCATGTCGATTGAGGAGCATGGAGTACAGCGTCAGGGTTTACACTTCGACACTCAAGCAATAGGGAGAAGTGATATTGCTCGTAAGAACTAATGTAATAAGTAATAACCAATTAGCATGTAAGCAATACATGGATACTGAGAATGTCATGTCGATTGAGGAGCATGGAGTACAGCCTCAGGGTTTACACTTCGACACTCAAGCAATAGGGAGAAGTGAGATTGCTCGGAAGAACTACTGTAATAACCAATTTGACAAGCTGGTCAAAGGATTAGGGCATAGAAGCACCACCAGGTCTCGATATTTGGGATATGGCTATGGCACCAGTCCAGAACCAACGCTTGTAGGAACATTAACAGGTCATCTAAAAGGCTAAAAGCTACATGATTTACCCTTAAATGCTGAGGTGGCAGACAAATCTTACATCCTCACCTAACATCTTCTTAGCCATGATGATAATATTTGTGTTATTAATGGTGGTCGCATGCTCTTATACAATCATAGTCTGGCTTTGGATGACGTTGATCACTATAATAAAGGCATCGACCATCACGGAAGTTCACGTTTAGTTTGCTCATGTTTTTCTTCCTTCGATTGGCTTTATAGGAGCAAGGACAAGAGGCAAGTCTTGTTGTAGTATTATAGGAAGGGAATTAAGGTCCAGAATGTCCTAACACAAATATAATCCTTCCCAATCATATTAAACTGCAAAGAATGCCGGTGAAATCCCCTGAGAGGAAAATCACCACAAAATAAATGGTCAAGACATAATCATGTTTTTTTTTGTAAATCACAATTGTTTCTGTCTCATTAAAGAAAAGATCTCACGAGATCCGGCTATTCAAGTCTACAAAACAACGTTTAGCCTTCAAATATTTATATATAACTGAACAAGACATTGGAGTATGTAGCTCATCATGTTGACTTGTCTATAAAGATGGTGTAATCACTACCTTGGAAAAGAAAACAATCAATTTTCACAAAAGCGAATAATAACTAAAACAAATTAAGGACAAGAACAAAATAGAAAAGATTTGGAAATGACTCAGTCAGAAGAAATGCAAAAGAAATTATAATATAGATGAAAAAATAGCCAGAAATATAGACAAACCTTGATGAATGGCCTGTCCCAACTGGGGAATGAGTCGATAAAACTATCTTTGAGAAGAAGTGAAACCTTGATAAGAAACCAAACACATCAATAGAATAGAGACAAAATTCAAAAGTACATACACCAAAAATTAGTGCTACTTGCTACGTTGATAGATAGTTATGCTAACCTTGTCATCGTTTGATTGCACATTAGTGATGGTATGAGAGCGTAAATTTGAGGCATATGACTCTAAATAGCATTTCATGACACTTAAGAATTGCCTAGCAGCTTCTGCCTGTGATTGACACATGTTGGTTAAGTTATCAGCAAATGCCTGAAGCATGTACAAGGGAGAATATATATGTTCATAAATTATAAGTACCCAAATGTTTTGAAAAGTGACCGAAATGACTGCAATATTCATTAGAGGGCAATAACTCAATTACGCATAATAAAACAAAACTGTTACATAGTATAATCAAATAGAACATTAGAATACAATGTATACATTGTATTGTACACCGTGACCGTTTCTTTTAGGATTTAGCACATTACACATTCCGTACCATACTATACTAACACACAGCACAAAAAGATAAGCAAGTATCTATTGACAAGCAAACTGTATGCTAAGACATGCTATGTTTTCCTATTATTTTGACATGTAAGCTACCTGTAATTTCTTACTAGTGATTCTAAAACATCTTTCAAATCATCAAACATAGATCTGATGCTTTTAATGGGGAACTATTAAGACAGATGGAATATAAGGGTTGAGTCCATGACTCCATATATAGACTTATAGAGAATATGGAAACACCTGAACTTCACTGCATCTGTATACAGGATGTCTTTTAGCTATTGAATTTTGACATGAGAGCCTTGCATGAATTGGACTTAGTTCAGAGACAAGTTCCCTATAACGAGGAAGTTGAGGCAAAGAACATGTCTTCACCTGCATAATTGGAAGAGCTAGGTTCAGAGCAAGCAATAGATAGCATGTTAACAACATCACTTACCAGTTATAGCTAAGAAGATCTCTCAATAGTCAAAACACAGCACTTAGAAGATGCTAGAAACTGCTTAGGGAAACTATTTTTTTCAAATAAAAACTTAAATACTCTCACAAATGTTGTTACAGTCCATGCAAGGTTCAAAAATCGAAATCAATCAATAATCATGTAAACATTTCAACAGTGTGGCAATATTGCATTTTTATAGAAATGGTGTAAATATTAAATTTTTAATGGAATAGTTGAACAAAAATCTAGACAGTCATCAATCAAACATAGATACCCACTCTCAAACATATAGATCACATTTCTACAATATATAGGGGTCTAGAGCTTCACATAACATGTATTTCAAGCATGTTGTACTGATCTACAACAGTATAGACATAGAAATGATGGAAATACTGATTAAATGGTTGAGTTTTGTAACAAAACTTTGTAGAATCGTAAATCAAGCATAGATAAACACTTTAGAACACTTAAATAACATTTCTTTACCATCTACTATGGTAGAGCTTTAAGTATCATGTAGTCCTACGTTGCTATGCATATTGTGCAAATTAATAACATCTAAATATTTAACAATTTTATTATGACTTTCCTTGATATTTTTGTTTTTTTTGGTTTTTTTTTTTTCATGTAAGTTATTTATTGATTAAATAGTGGGATTGGGTAACGCACTTAAGTAATTTACTCGATAATTGATCATTCTATGTGTATATTTTGATAAAAATATTTAACCCACCCACACACACACACACGTGTGTGCACACATGCACAGACCCAGAGATACACAGGCCTACGTAGGCACACATGCATGTATACGAACATGCACACTAACACACACACACGTGGGCACGTGCAAGCATGCGCATTGCGCGGACGTATACACATAATGGGAATCACCTTGAAGCTTATCTACCAAGTGCATGTGATATTATTTTCTGATAAAAGAACACCCACTTTATGTTTCTATTTCTCTAAAGAAGAGAAAGGTAGAGTAGACCCTTGACTAATAATTGTTTAGAAATTGGAGAAAGATAATAAGGGAGTCAATCACCGATAGCAAGGGAGGAACGATGACGATCTAGAGGGCGTTGGAGAACCAATGAAGGGTTAGGGTTAGAGAGATGATCCTGAGGCAAATGAAGAGGGCGTTTCACAGATCAAGATCAAGGTTTTTCCCAGCCCAGAAGACACAGCGACTTTTCGTTCTTCGTCAAATTACCACCATTACAATAGTCATCGCCATTATCTCTCCCCCTCTTGTCGTAGTTTTTCGAAGCATCAAGGTGGACGTCAACAAGTGAGATGGAAGCAGACACAACCTCAACCACTCATTCCTCTTTGATACGACAAAAGGTCATTCTCTTTCTACCGAGGCAATGACAAGACCCCACTTTCGTATGCAGACACATTGCTAAAATTTCCTTCGTCTTCTTCAAAGCAATATGCCCTTAAATCTTCGTCCATGGCGGGTGGCAGAGCTTTGCGGAGAGTTGGTTTCTTCTGCTACTGGTGCGGTGAGAGAGCACTTCACCTCCTCATTTAGGAACATCATTGTGGGCAGAGCCTATGATAAGCTTGGTCATCGCTCCATCTGTCCCTTTAGGATGAAGTTCACCATCTCCATTACCTCTAAAGGCCCTCACCCCATCAAGCCTCCTTCCTCCCACTCTAATAAGATGCATTGCTAAAATTTCCTTCGTCTTCTTCAAAGCAATATGCCCTTAAATCTTCTTTCATCGTGGGTGGCAGAGCTTTGCGGAGAGTTGGTTTCTTCTGCTATTGGTGCGGTGAGAGAGCATTTCACCTCCTCATGTAGGAACATCATTGTGGGTAGAGCCTATGGTAAACTTGGTCATCGCTCCATCTGTCCCTTTAGGATGAAATTCACCATCTCCGTTACCTCCAAAGGCCCTCGCCCCATCAAAACATAATCTCTAATAAGACGCATTTTGTTTCTACAACAACTTTGAGTTTATTTTATAATTATCGTGTTAAAAGAAACCAAACAAGTGGATTTATCAATCCTCTAACCTTCCAACTACTCAAAATCCAAGCATTCAAACTTATCCAATCATTCACCATATGCATAGCCAATGTCTAATGCTAGTCTGTGTGGATGTAGAGAGGGAGAGATAGTTAACCTACCTACCAGCAGAATTTGATCCCAAATCCTGTTGGTTGCGCACTAAATTTAGAATTGTAGTATTAATCTTGATCAATAACATATGAAATCACGTGAATTAAATGCAAATGTTCTGGATATTTCTTACAACCCCCCCTCCCTCCCTCCCTCTCTCTCCGCACAAGAAAATATCTTTAATGTGTAGTTTCTATAAGAAAAATTGGATAACTATTGCTTTCTTCACATGAAATTGATAGATAGTTACAAAAATACTCAAATCGCAATTTCAATGTTGAATATAAAGTAGTTATTTATAAACCGATACATATATTCTTGTAAAGTTAATCCAATTATCCTATAGTGTGCTACTCTCATCATGTAGGTGGCAACAACTCTATGAACATTTGTATATATTTTAGGAGGATGATCTAAAACAATTAGACAATGTAGTCAAGGATGCAAGGAGAGGCGTAGGTGTTTTGCCTTGTCTAGGCGAAGCGGCGCCTAGGCGTTGCCAACACGCTGTGCCTAGGCGACGAGTAATTATTAAATATT
Source organism: Chamaelirium japonicum (assembly GCA_947650365.1). Lineage (NCBI taxonomy): Eukaryota > Viridiplantae > Streptophyta > Magnoliopsida > Liliales > Melanthiaceae > Chamaelirium > Chamaelirium japonicum. The sequence continues at coordinate 2,957,402 of CANTAL010000006.1, forward strand.
TTTATATATAGTACAAATATGTATATACATGATTTTAGTAATCTAGTAGCATGTTGATTATAATTTTCAAACCCTAAAAGTCAAATTATCTAGAACGTATAGAAATATCGTACCCATAAACTGAATCAGAAAACTAAAGAAAAAAAACTGAAGAAAAAATTAGAAAAATTTCTAAAAAATCAGGGAAAAAATATATTAGTTTAAGTTTAGATTTAATTCAACTCAATCTTGAAAAACCCCTAAATTCTTATGAACCCATCATAAGAATTTGAGTTAATTCAACACAATTTGAGTTAATGTTTCTCAATTTTGAGTTCATTCAACTCAATTTTGAGTTAATTCAACTCAATTTTGAAAACCCCCAAATACTTATGAACCAATCATAAGAATTTGAGTTAATTAAACTAAATTTTGAGTTTATTTAACTCAATTCGAGTTAATGCAACTCAATTTTGAGTTAATTCAAGTTAATTTTAAGTTAACTCAACTCAATTTTGAAAAAACCCCAATTTCTTATGAACTCATCATAAGAATTTGAGTTAATTCAACTCAATTTTAAAAACCCCCAAATTTTTATGAACCCATCACCAGAAGTTGAGCTAATTCACCTCAATTTTGGGTTTATTCAACTCAATTTTGAGTTAATTCAAATCAATTTTAAGTTAATTCAACTCGATTTTGAAAACCCCCCAAATTCCTATAAACCCGTCATAAGAATTTGAGTTAATTCAACTTAATTTTTAAAACCCCCAAATTCGTATGAATCCATCATAAGAATTTGAGTTAATTTAACTCAAATTTGAGTTTATTCAACTCAATTTTGAGCTTATTCAGTTCAATTTCAGTTAATGCAACTCAATTTTCAGTTAATGCAACTCAATTTTGGAAAAATCCCAAATTGGATCAAGTGAAAAACTGCTCAGGCGCTAGGCGGTCCTAGACGGTCACCTAGGAAAAACTGCCAGCCTAGGGGGTCGCCTAGGCGCCAAGGGGTCCAAAATGCCTAGGCGGCACCTAGGCGACGCTTTGACTACAGAGCAATTAGAGCATATTCATCATCATCATCATTCTATCAATCAGGTTACATGGTATCAGATCTCCAGTTTTGTTTTCACGATACAAAGGTTCAAAGGACTCACTTTTCCACTATAACAATAAGTAGTTATTACACACAATTTTAAATCTTATTCAGAACAATAAGTTGTCTTTGTGTACTTAATGTTATTGTTTTTCTCTTCCCTTGTTGAGCCAAAACGAATCACATTCCAAGTTATAGTCATCCCATGGCATACACCGCAATCAAGACAGATTTTGTGTTTCCCATGGTAAAACAAGAGTCAAAATAAGATATTATACAATTATATGTTTATGATAAATAGTAATTCAAACACTTGTTAAATAGAAGAAGTGCATAGAAGTGTTGGAATCAAGATATTATAGTACATAATCTACTAAAAAATTTCATTGTACTATAAAATGTTAGTAAACATGTTCATCAGATGTTTGCAGTTACACTATACAAATCTGTTAGCGGTTATAAGTTTCAATTGAACAAGCTCTAATTAATGTGTGCAACAAAGGTAACAATATTGCACGGAATATTGAGATCATTCATACTCAACTCAACAATATCTGAAATAATGTTAAGCCGACAATATATGAAATAATGTTACCGCAATAATGACAAATCCTACTCACTAACCTGGTCCCTCTGGACATCAACCCGTATATGATTGCCAGTTTTCATCTTCACATCAGTAGGTTTATGTTGTATTCCTACCTGGGAAAACAGTAAGACAAACAATAAATTCAAGTATGGCATCCAACAAGTAATGTAAAATTACTTGACATTCCATGCATTATTGTTATAATCAAGAAAGAGGTATACACTACCAGGACAAGATTTCAATTACACTACAGCATGAGAAGCATGGAATGGAGACTAATGACAGACAAGATCAGCCTAACACTAACAGGTGAGGGATTAGCCTCATAATACATATAGGTAAATACAGAACATGAGAACCACAAAAAAACATATGATAGAAGTCCATTTCTTGACGTGATTATCAGCATATATTGAAAACGAACTATGATGACACTAAGAAGCAAACCATACTATTCTAAGGATCAGATTACCAATCCTTCATCGCTCATTCACAAGCATTGGTGCAGTGAAGCTAGATGCTGATATAAAATGAAGAATTTTTTTCATGATTGCCTTAATATCAACCAAAAATGATTTAACCATCACATAGAATACAATTGGCCATCACATCCATTGGCCATTGGCCAGACTCCATAAATCAATGTTGCATTCATTCCTTTGCCAGATCAAAACACTCGCTATAGATTTATCACATCCTTTATCACTACCTCTATTCACAACCTCTGTGTTACTCTTCCATTCTATGTATTCTTGAATTCTGATAGCAAGAGGCAGGGAACTGTTTAGAGTGTTTTCTATGTATACACATTCTCACAGGAGTATTACATCATGTATAATCATAATAATCATTGCATGTTGAGAATATTTCATTCACTCCAACACATGCTCAACCAGTTTCATGAAATCAACGCTATTGATCTTAGTCTTAGAACCCTCACATAAGTTTTCAAGGCATATACTCCTATCTTGGGAGATCACCAGAGAAGGGTTAAATCAATGTGATGCTATATTCAACACCATATCCCCATCTACAATACAGGCTAGAATATCACCAAATTCTGATGTCAGGTCACCATCAAATGCTTGAAAAACTGCAAGTTACATCCTTGGGAATTTAGATATAGACTCACGAAGCAATCAAGGATTCAAGATCCAAGCTTCTGTGGAGAAGTCCCCATTTCACCTTTGCAATGTGCACTAGTGAATAATGGACAGTCCATCACCAGCTACTTGAAGGGATGAAACTTGCTAAATTGGGTCACAATCGACAAAACTTTCATCTTTCAATCTTGTATCTATATATATTTTACAAGCCCCATCATTAGGGCTCAAATCGTTCATCATTCGATCTTGTATCTTGAGAGCTTTTACGAGCCCCATCACTAGGGCAGCCTATACAAGCTCAAACTCCAATTAGGTTAGAAATGATACGATTCTTTCCCTTCTTCCCTGAACTCTGCATTTTGTAGGTATTTTAACTCTTTAGCGGCTTTGAGTGATTTCTCATACATTGTTTACAATTTTGTTACCAAGTTTAGGTCTTTTGGCTCATTTTGGATTAAGTTTGAGATGGAAGAGTTTTTTTAACAACATTTCTGCACCATCAAACTCAAATCTTTTCCCCAGGGAGCTTAGGCTCCCTACTTTTTTTTTTCCTTTTTTTATCTGACTATTTGAGCATTTTGGGGGTTAGTTCCCCTCTAGTTGGATTTTGAAGGCCCTTTTCTTCCTTATAATTGACTATCCTTCATTGTACAATATCAGATATATTTTACTTGGTCGCAACTAGGGGTGCAAGTCGGTTCGGTTCGGTTCGGTTTGGCCTCAAACCAAAACCAACCCAACCTAGGATCGGTTCCAACTTTCCCAACCCGGAACCAAACCATTGACCTATTGAACCAACCCAATCCAACCCATAAAAAGTTCGGGTCGGTTCGGGTTTAAGACTTTTTTTTCAGCAATCCGAAATCAAACGAAGGAAAACAAAAATAATATACCCAGCCTCCAAAAAGTGGAAATGGTTCAGACAAAGACATCGTGAAAAATGGGACATTCAGACACTTGCATCAAGAAACAAACAAGAAAGCATAGTAGTGACTTCAGCAAATCTATTGCAAAGCTTTTCTACAAGACCATTCATTTGCTTATCCTAAAGATGGATTATAAACAAAGTGTTTAAGTGATCAGTATAACATGTATTTGAATCAACACCATTGGTAAGCTAAATGCATATCTTACCAAAGCATTAAGTAATACAAAGTCGGGTCGGGTCGGGTCGGGTCATACAAACCTCGATCCATAACCGAACCGATTTAGATCGGGTCTGCTAATAACCAAACCGGATCCGACCCATTATAAACTAGAAAACCGACCCAAACCAACCCAATGCGGTCGGGTCGGGTCGGTTCTCGGTTTGACCCGGACCAAGTTGCACCCCTAGTCGCAACCACTGGCCGACCTAAATATTAAGTAGAATTTAGAGACCTTTTCTAGCCCATTTAGTAGGGGCTTTTGGGCTACCATAATCCAAAACTTATCAAGTTGGTCTGGGTCCAATTCAACATGAGCATGGCTCGTGTATATAGGCAAACCATAAAATGCTTAAAATAAACCTTAGATAAGGTCAAAATTCCTATACTACCAAGAAGTCCCCTTCCTTCAACCAAGTCCTCTAATTTACAAGCAAATCCCCTATAAGGAGTCAACTTCTAGTTGATGCCAGTTATGCATGCGAGACTTTAATGCAAGATGAGATTTCAACAAGCTTTCCAATTTAGCAATGACATGTATAATTTTAAATCATTCAAGTTTCACTTTCAATATCTTTCAAGTAGTAGTCTTTAAGCATAGGCAATGACTTATAATTATTCGCATGAATTACAAGCACGCTAAGATTTCAAGAGAATCGATCATTTGGAAATTTAGAAAAACCGTTTGATTAGGACTAATACAATCAATTAATAGCAAAACTTATTTCTTTTAAAAGGATTTTGAAGATAAAAGTTTCAAGCTTTAAATATATTTTCAAGCATGGCCGGTGGGCTGGGGCTTGTTCTGGGTTCTGGATGGCAGGTCGAGCTCCCACTAGGCCTAGCAGCGATCGGTTGAGTTTGGCCTGGCAGTGGCTAGGCTGACCAGTCTGGTAGTGCTCGGACGGGTCCGGCTTGGCCAATCTATGTGACAGCAGCAAAGTTATATTTCACGATATTTCATGATTTATTTCGAGATTTTGATCCTTAGTTAAAACCAAAGTTATAAGGGTTATTTGAGCGGTTTTAGGTCTTCTAGTTCTTTACTTTTGTGGACTACAAGTACTATACGTTTATGTAGGGTTTATACCAATGCTAGTTGACCACCCCGTCCCATGCAATGACAGTCGACCTCCCCCCCAAGCAATGCACTTTTTTCGGCACGAAATATCGCGATTTATCATGCCAAAAAAGAACACCAAGACACGTAAATTTCGTAGAAATTTCGGGAAATTTGGAGAAATTTTGGGATTTTGGCACCAAAATGTTGGGACTGACTGGTAATAAAAGGGGACTGGGGGCTTGGTTATCCATTTACTTTAAGTTATTATATGTAAATAAGTACATACCCCCCCATTTGATTTCAATAAAAATATCAAAAAAATAAAAAACCAAGTGAATCAAAAAGTATACTTCCAGTTTTAGTAGAACAGTTTTTTCGATTTTTCACAAAATTTGTATGTTGAGAAAAGTGGTTAAAACAACTCCTTTTTAGTTCAAAAAATTCCACAAGATGTAGAACTACAAGTACATCTAGAAAACAATGGTATGTCAAAGAAGATTTTGAATAAATAAAAACTTTGTTTTATAAAAATTCTATTTTTCAGACTTTGTAAAAAAACAGTGTTTCGCATTTCAGCATAATTTTTGCATTTCAAACTTGCACAACTTTCTTGTTTTAAGTCCGTTTTCAAAATCGTTTGAAGCATTATTTTAATAATCAACTAATTTTTATTTTGAAAACATTTTATCCACAAAAAATATTTAAAACGATTTGAAAAGCATAGATCAAAACAGGACCAAACAAGACTCACAGACTCAAATACAAAATATATGATTTGTGAAGCTCTACACCCCTAGATAGGGTACAAACATTATCTGAGTTTTCCAAATGGTGTATATATACTTGGTTTATGACTATCCAGAGATTCACTGAAAATTTTCATTAAAAATTAATATTTTTACCATTTCTATAGAATCACAATATTTCCATATTGTCGAACTATTTCCATATCAAGAGTGTCAAAATATTGACCAAAATGGAAATTTTAAACCTTGGTTTTAACACATGCAGAAATTTAGCAATAAAAATATCAAAAATAAAAAATAAATACACAAAAATAAAGGTACATCAATTGGTTGGCTCTTCGGCGACGTGGCCATTGATGCGAGCAATCGGTGGTGTTACTTCGTTGTCCCCACTAGTTCTATTGGCAAGTTAAGATTCTAACTAACTCTATCTGATGTGTGCAGATGCTAAAAGAGACCCAAGTGCTGAATTTAAAACAATTAAAGATAAAATTCTGCACGTATTGAATCAAATTTCAGCAAAAACTATCGCCACGGATCATCATTCAATCATGCCCAAACAGATTTAATTTAACGAAGCAATAAAACTGACATGGTAATGATTAATTTCAGATTTAATAAACAATTCCAGCAATAAAGACTGACACAATCTCAAATAATAAAGCCAAAGTCTCAAAAAACAAGCATAAATCTAAGCGACAAAACCTAATGGATGAGATTCTTCAGAAGCCAAATGTTTTGAAACCCTAACTGAAAATCAGCAATAGGCCGGATTGAAAGGAAGATTTATCACATGAAAATATCGAAGGACGATTCAAACCGTGCTTTGGTCAATGCCGGCCGCGATCAAAGGCTCCGTTGTTGCAGATGAAAGGGCGGAAGAGGAGGCGTGGTCCGTAAGAAAAGGATGAGAAGCCAAGACGATTTGATCTTTGGAGAATGGATGATCTCCGCGTCGATCTCCCGCGAAGTCGTAGACGAATGCGTGGTGACGAGGTAGAAGCTTGCGGAGGGAAGAAGAAGACTGGAAGCAAGATGATTCTTCGGATGAGACGTCGAACAAGCGATCCCGCTTCTCCGTTCTAGGGTTTCAATTCAATATGCATCGTCCTCTTTCAGTTAGGGTTTGCATGGCTTTATAGGTAAGGAACAACAAAAGAAAAAAAAAGGAAAGAAAGAGATAGAGGTGTCCGTGCGGCAAAGAGGGAGAAGGGGACGCGGGCACGCTTCCCAAGGCGTGCCCGCGCGGGTCTTTCCACGGGAAAGAGGGCCGGCCGGGTGAGGGGTGTTCGGTTAGGGGTTTTAGGGTTTTGGACTCCCTTTGAATCTCATCCATTGAGATCTAAACCGACTTAAGATCCTACGGCTAAAACCCAAACATAGAAACGAGTCGGTTCGGCATCTGTGGCTCGAACCGGATACGAACATGGCTCGCACCTACCCAAACCAGAAAATAAAACATAAATAACTCAAAATCCGTCAGTCGGATCGACAAAAAATAAAAACCAAAGTCATAGATAATCGAACGAGCTTTCCACTGATGCAGACGGATTGGCGATCGGCTTCCTGGATCTTCGTAGGGAATAAAAATACGCCATCAGCTGTGAAAATCTGCACGTAGGGCTCATCTGCATCAAGTCCCCCGGACTCAAAAGAACTCGACTCCTGTCGAGTAAGGTTCTGGATCCGGTGGGGGCTCTCCTGGAAGTAGCCGCAACCTCTGCATATGCTCCAACTGCTCTCTCGGGTCCGGTGGCCAAGTAATCATCCTCAAGTACGCAACGACTTCATCTGGCATCCCCTGCCTATCAACGCCAAGCGAAGACCTGAAAGCCAAAACCAACATCCTCCTCGGCAGGGTAAGATCATCAAGATGCCCAGATAATTTCATGTGATAATAGGGAGATAGGTTGACATGAAATTCAAAAGACATGAAAGGAAAGACCGCGGGAGCATAATATGTTGCGGGTCATCGGCTTGCGCAATAGGCCATGGTTTCTTTGAAAGGCCATGGGGTGCGGGTGCAATATGTGTTGCTCAAAGTGGCATGCACACGTGGCAAAACAAGTGGATTCTAGACTAAGAAGATATGTCATGCAATCATTGTCTGGATGCAGTGAATAAAATAAGAAATTAAATAACTCATCAAGCCACTTGTTATGACTTCGAAAAAGTAAAAATGATGGGCCTTTTGAAATCTGAAAGCATGGCTCATATGTAACCAGCATTGAAAAGTGAACAAGCCTAGCAAAATCATCTTTAATGCTCAACTCAACACTTGGTCGATAATATGGATGCACATATGAATGGTCTGTGAATGTAAAGACGTCAGGCAAATGATGAATGCGGGTGCCATGGATGCCTACAGACTCTAAATGCGATGTGCATGCGATGGAATGCAATATATTGTCTAATCCATTCTCCATTTTTAGTGAATCAGAAGAACACCCTACTAAATTATCTGCAAATGGTGGTATGGGATGGCTCTGACTCAGAAGAGTTTTAGGTGCATGGGATCGGTGTCTCTTAAAACATGTGGGCCATAAGGTGACGTTGATGCCGTCCTTAAGGGAAGTGTAGGTGTTGCCTTTCCCGTGATGTAGTACATCTCAGTCAAACTGCCATGGACGCCCAAGGATAATATCTATTATCAGCTACTTCTAAAGGAAGGACATCACACCAAACCTCATCTCGATATTGCAGCCCAATTGACAACTTAGCCAAACAACAATGAGTCACTAGTTTCCTTGTGGTATTGTCTAGCCACGATGTTTTGTAAGGATGAGCCAATGGTTTGACTTTCCACTTCTTGCTCCTGACTATCCCTTCATTGACTAAGTTGGTGGTGCAACCTCCATCTATCAAGACACAAAGGTCCATACCATTGACAGTGCAGACTGTTCGGAACAGCTCGAACCTCTGGTTCTTGCAATGTGGCTTTGGGGGTCCTCCACAGAGCTCGTGGGGTAGTAACGCTTTAGGTGCCTGGGGTGGTGGAGACTGGTGAATAACTAATAGTGGCGCAATCACATCATCCCCCTCCAAGACTAACTCATTGAAGTTTTCACCCTCAGACTCATGACTATCCTCTTCATTATCCGCAAGATTTGTCTGTGGATTGAATTGACGTCGAGGACAATCGGCTGACTTGTGACCCGGCTGGTTGCATTTGAAACACTTCATCATGGTCGGGTTGGTTCCTAAGACTTCTTTACCCTTCTCAGTGGGCGTAGGAACTGTACCAGCTACAGGAGGAGGTCCAGGGATTGGTCTACTAACAGATCCGGATGGTGCCCTAGTGTTGTCATATCGTCGGGACGCAGATCGGGAGTGGTGAGACTCAACTTTCTTAGCCCGACGGTGTGCATCACTGACCTGATACAAGTCATGAAGGGACACCACCTCTTGAATTGAGGGTTTAAGACCATTGACATACCTAGCGACGCTCTGCTCCTCATCTTCATGCAGATCATTGCGAGCTTGGAGCTTGTAGAACTCATTGGTGTAATCATCCACCGATTTGTGCTCTTGTCGCAGGTTTTGGAATTTCTGGAACACACTCTGTTTGAAATCAGAAGGGAGGAACTTTTGTTGCATTTTTCCCCTCATGTGTGTCCAAGTGGAAATCTTATCTTTTCCCTTTCTACCCCTAGTGGTCTGCAACTGTTTCCACCAGATCAGTGCATGACCTTTCAGTTTGAGACTAACAAACTTGACTTGTTTGTCGCAGGGAATTTCCTTCCACTCAAAATATTGGTCGATTCTCTCGGCCCACTCTAGAAACTCTTTGGGATCCATCCTACCTTCGAACTCAGGAATTTCGATTTTGATACCCTGATCCCAGCCCCAATGGGATTTCGTTTTCCTATGAATCTTTATACTTCGCCTATCAGACCCGTCAGAGGAACTGACGCTATCACCTCCTGATTCAAGATCTAACTCACTACGCTCTGGAGATGTTCTAGTCCTGTGCTCTCGATGGGGTCGAGGTGGATTTTTGGAAGTGGTGAAGGCCAAGGTCAAAGCTTCGATCTGGGTCTGAAGCCTATCCATGTGTTCTTGTTGCCTTATGAAGGCATCTTGCCAAGTGCGGGGTGGGGAAGGTCCAGCCATTGGAGATTCTCTAGAAGATGCTATCAAGTCACCTCACAGAGGAAGGGGTGATCCTAATACGGATGCGCTCATGCGGGATGCTTGTTACTAATTAAGGCAAGACACAAACTAAAATGAAAAGAAGGAAAATAAAAAAAAATTCAGCAAGCACACAATGATGCGAATGACGCAAGAGGACCGGCCGTTGCGTAAGAACGCGACGACTAGTGCGCTCTGATACCAACTTGATGTGTGCAGATGCTAAAAGAGACCCAAGTGCTGAATTTAAAACAACTAAAGATAAAATTCTGCACGTATTGAATCAAATTTCAGCAATGACTATCGCCACGGATCATCATTCAATCATGCCCAAACAGATTTAATTTAACGAAGCAATAAAACTGACATGATAATGATTAATTTCATATTTAATAAACAATTCCAGCAATAAAGACTGACACAATCTCAAATAATAAAGCCAAAGTCTCAAAGAACAAGCATAGATCTAAGCGATAAAACCTAATGGATGAGATTCTTCAGAAGCCAAGTGTTTTGAAACCCTAACTGAAAATCAGCAATAGGCCGGATTGAAAGGGAAGATTTATCATATGAAAATATCGAAGGACGATTCAAACCGTGCTTTGGTCAATGCCGGCCGCGATCAAAGGCTCCGTTGTTGCAGATGAAGAGGCGGAAGAGGAGGCGTGGTCCGGAAGAAAAGGATGAGAAGCCGAGACGATTTGATCTTTGGAGGATGGATGATCTCCGCGTCGATCTCCCGCGAAGTCGTAGACGAATGCGTGGTGACGAGATAGAAGCTTGCAGAGGGAAAAAGAAGACTGGAAGCAAGATGATTCTTCGGATGAGACGTCGAACAAGCGATCCCGCTTCTCCGTTCTAGGGTTTCAATTCAATATTCATCACCCTCTTTCAATTAGGGTTTGCATGGCTTTATAGGTAAGGAACAACAAAAGAAAAAAAAAAGGAAAGAAAGAGAGAGAGGCGTCCGCGCGGCAAAGAGGGAGAAGAGGACGCGGGCACGCTTCCCAAGGCGTGCCCGCGCGGGTCTTTCCACGGGAAGAGAGGGCCGGCCGGGTGAGGGGTGTTCGGTTAGGGGTTTTAGGGTTTTGGACTCCCTTTGAATATCATCCATTGAGATCTAAACCAACTTAAGATCCTACGGCTAAAACCCAAACATAGAAATGAGTCAGTTCGGCATCTGTGGTTCGAATCGGATGCGAACATGGCTCGCACCTACCCAAACCAGAAAATAAAACATAAATAACTCAAGATCCGTCAGTCGGATCGACAGAAAATAAAAACCAAAGTCATAGATAATCGAACGAGCTTTCCACTGATGCAGACGGATTGGCGATCGGCTTCCTGGATCTCCGTAGGGAATAAAAATACGCCATCAGCTGTGAAAATCTGCACATAGGGCTCGTCTGCATCACTATCCCATATCAATTTAGGAAAGTGAAGCATGATTCAGATTTATCTCAACCTAGTTACGGTTAAGTACCCCACTAACACAGCTCCAATAAAACCTTTCTGGCAAAGCACCTATCATGCAGTGACGAATGGTTTTGGTTAAAGTTGTCAGCTCATGGTTGTGTCAAAGTTATCAATGGGTCAAAACCGGATAACTTGAGATTCGAATATGTAGAAGAATTTACTAGGGTTAGGTTGTGTCAGTCCGGTAGAAGATTATTCGACTCCGAGCTGCCCATCATTTGCATCCATATTCTCGAGTTCATTGCCCACATTTTCATCTCGAGCAAGAGTAATTTACTCTCAGATGCTCTATTTAGCCGGTAAGTATTTGACACTTGGTCTCTTTTTGGTTTTCCTTTTTTGGTAGCACCCTACAGATATGGCTCATACAGAACGATAGGGTGAATAATATTTCAAGGTTCAAAAATAGTATTTGTATATGAGAAATGAATTTCATAAATAGGTTGAGTAAACTGATCAAGTCAGAAAATCAAAAATCCAATCATCTTGGGTTTTGCAAAAAAGGTAAGTTGATATCATCCGGATTATATCTATAAAAATATAATACGTTGTCTAAAAATTTAGATAGATGAAATTCTTTGAAACAGTAATGAAACAAGGACATAAATTTTGAAGAGAAGATTATCAATATGAACAGATAAATAAGAGTAAATTAATCTAAAACTCACAATGAATGGAACTGGAGCATCAAGAAAATCCATCATTTTTCTTGGAAGAACCTGAAAAGGATACCCATTATGTTAGAATGACTGCTCCCTAATTTTCCCAATGATGAGGGATCCACACATTTTGATTTGAGCAAAGCATTTATAACTAAATAAAGTTGAAGGAAACAAAATTTAGAAACACTAAATCAGATATTGGTTTAACAATATACAAAATTCCTTAGGAACATAATACATAAGCAAGTACATCAAATAGTAGCAAGAGATAAGGGTGCAGTTGCCTTAATGTAAAGTCACCTATCACAGTGGTGGCATCAGGTTTGCATGAGTCCGATATTGTCAGATGCAAGTTTATAACCACCAGCATCGACTAATTCAGAGTTGTTTATTAATCTTTTGGTAATGATTCTGCTTTACAACTTATAATGATAATTTTCAAAAGGCTTGTATGTGACTTTCATGCAATAAAAGCGCATGGAGTTTTATCTTTGAAACATTTAATTGATGTCTTAAGTTAGAAGTTTAAGGAATATGTCAGTTCATACTTCAAATTGTTGCAAGTTGTCCTACCTTGTAAAGATCTATAACTAATAATTTTATTCCGAATTTAATATTTTAATCCAAAAATACTATTTTTAGGAATTATTAAATCCGAAAATTATTTTTAATTAAGCCTTGAGAGCGTGTCTGCTGATTCGGGCTTTGGAAGTCGTGTAGGCCGGGCTCTGGTCCCCATCAAAAGGAGTGCCTCAAAATCAACCAAAGTCATTTAAATTATTGCAAGCATGTTTGAGGGAGCAATTATTAGTGTTAGAAGTAACTGTCGTGAGACAAATGAATTTCCAGTCATAGTGGAACTTCACCAATGGTCACTGTTAAGCCCATATATTTTTACTCTTGTAATTGATGAACCCATTGCTAATATTCTGGAAGCAGTACCATGGTGTATATTATTTGTAGATCACATAGTGTCAGTCGATGAGCAAAGAATAGAGTTGAATGCTAAATTGGAATGTGAAGGAAGACTTTGGAAGATAAGGTTTTTGAAAAAGGTAGAACTAAAACGAAATATATGTAAATTTAATAAAAATAATAATGATAACAAAACCCATTGTACAATTGATGGCCAAGAAATACAACAATGTGAGTGTTTTCGTTATCTTGGGTATATCATAGAGAAGAAAAGAGAGATAGATGATGATGATAATGAAGATATACCCCATAGAATTAGAGCTGGTTGAAGAAGTGGAGAGGATCTTTGGGAGTCCTATGTGATCAACACATTCCTTTAAAATTTAAGGCTAAATTATCAAAAGCATTTATGGTTAAGAATGTTGGCCCTTAAAAAGAACTCAGGCATATAAAATGTGCATGGCAGAGAAGAGAATGTTGAGGTGGATGTGCAAAAAAACTAGGTGGGATAGAGTGCGAAATGAGTGTATTAGAGGTGTTGGAGTGGCACCTATTGATGACAAGATAATGGAGAAATGATTAAGATGGTTTGGGCATGTACAACAAAAGGCAGAGGTAGCCTCGATAAGGAGAGTCTCATATTACTATAGAATGTCCAAGGAGGAGAGGAAGACCTCGAATAGCATTGATGGAAGTTAATAAAAATGACATGGAAAGACAACAAATATAGCCATAAACATAAATGAATGGTGAAGAATGATTCTTAAATTCAACCCCTAATAGATGAGACATGGCTAGATGGTTACGGTTAGCATATGAACCCAACACCATGTGATGAAGACACTGCTGACGAATACATGTGGGATATGAAACACGGCATTCTAGCTAAAGGTAAGGCTGAGAGGAATAACTTTGCCAACATTTTTATTTATTTTTTATTTTTTTTCCCATGTAGTCATATTGACCTAATATTCAAATTTGACAAGAACTACCAACCTCAACTGTAAGTGATCAACTGATCATAAAAACAAGTTGGATGAAAGCCTCTAACGATTGACAATATCAGTTAGCAAATTGAAACCATCAAAAGTTTATTAAAATAACAATAATCATAATCATAGGACATGCTTGCATACTAACAGATACAAACAAGATTATTTTTGAAGTGTACCACAGATTCCTCCACCTAGTCGTTATGTTCAATGAAAATCATATACTAAAATAAAGTACAGCACCTACCATCTTTGGTATTTAAGATTTTCCAACTTCATGTCAACTCAACATTGTCAACTAGTTTGTCATATACTAGTTTGTGAATTATCCGAGGTCATCAAAGGAGGCTGAAGAAGTGTCCAAAGAAATTGAGGCATCTGGTGGTCAAGCCAGTACTTTTGGGGTTGATGTTAAAAAGAAGCTAATGTGGAATCATGATTAGAAGTGCAGTTGATGCATCGGAAAAAGTTGACATTATGGTTAACAATGCAGGAATTTATTGATGAGAATAAAGAAATCGCAATGGCAGGATGTAATTGACCTGAATCTTACAGGTGTTTTCCTTTGCACACAGGTTACATCCAAAATTAAGATAAAAAAGAGAGAAGAATAATCAATATAACATTGGTCAGGCCAATTATAATGCTGCAAAGACAGGAGTGATTGGTTTGACAAAAACCATTGCCAAAGAATATGCAAGCAGAAATATCACTGCGAATGCTTTTGCCTCTGGCTTCATTGCGTCTAATATGATTTGCCAGCTTGGTGAAGACATTGAGGAGAAAATCTTGGAGACGGATCCCTTTGGAAGATATGAGCAACTGGAAAAAGTCACCGGATTGGTATAGTTCTTGGCCTAAGTCCTGCTGCGAGCTAATAACCGGGCAGGTGTTCACCATCGATATTTGATATCTATCCGGATTAAAAATCATTAGGGTTATTTAAGGTAATTAAAAAAAATTTCAAACTCATATATTTAGGTGTGTGTGTGTATGTGTGTGTGTGTGTGTGTGTGTGTATATATATATATATATATATATATATATATAGAGAGAGAGAGAGAGAGAGGAATGGGATGCTGCCTATCAAAGCAGCGTTTTTGCTGCTTTGAGACATTGTTTGACCATCCTAGAAGTTTTGGAATTTGATGAAATTTGGTGAGGGTGTTGTCTAGGGTAAGATGATCATCCTCACAAATTTTCATCAAATTCCAAAACTTCTAAGAGGGTCAAATGGTCGAAGCAAAATGCTACAGATTTTAACGGTGACTGCAGACGACTGATTTTGCTTCGACCATTTGAACCCCCTAGAAGTTTTGGAATTTGATGAAAATTTGTGAGGATGATCATCTTACCCTAGACAACACCCTCACCAAATTTCATCAAATTCCAAAACTTCTAGGATGGTCAAACAATGTCTCAAAGCAGCAAAAAATGCTGCTTTGATAGGCAGGATCCCATTCCTCATATATATATATATATATATATATATATATATATATATATATATATATATATATATATATATATATGAGGGCTGGGTTCCTATGACATGTCATAGGGAGTACCCTATGACATATGGTGAATTAGTAATGCTAGAATGTTTAGAATGTGCTGAATTTTTTTGAGGGTGATCATTTTACCTTAGATAGAATGTCTATAAATAATCAAAGCATTCTAAAACTTGTTGGGGCATCAAATGCTAGAAGCTTTATCGGCCATCCATTTTAACCGTTAAATTGAAAATCATATTTGATGCCTCTAGAAGTTTTAGAATGAGGCGATTTTTTGCGGGGGTCCTATCTAAGATAGGATGATCATCCTCATAAAAATTCAGAACATTCTAAATATTCTAGAGTTACTAACTCACCATATGTCATAGGGTACTCCCTATGACATGTCATAGGAACTCATTTCCCTATATATATATATATATATATATATATATATATATATATATATATATATATATATATATATATGAGGAATGGGATCCTGCCTATCAAAGCAGGAAAAAACCCTGCTTTGATTCATTGTTTGACCATCCTAGAAGTTTTGGAATTTGATGAAATTTGGTGAGGGTGTTGTCTAGGGTAAGATCATCATCCTCACAAATTTTCATCAAATTCCAAAACTTCTAAGAGGGTCAAATGGTCGAAGCAAAATCTGCAGATTTTAACGGTGACTGCAGATTTTGCTTCGACCATTTGACCCTCTTAGAAGTTTTGGAATTTGATGAAAATTTGTGAGGATGATGATCTTACCCTAGACAACACCCTCACCAAATTTCATCAAATTCCAAAACTTCTAGGATGGTCAAACAATGAATCAAAGCAGGGTTTTTTCCTGCTTTGATAGGCAGGATCCCATTCCTCTATATATATATATATATATATATATATATATATATATATATATATATATATATATATATATAATGGCGATACATTGCGGCCGCTTATCGTGTGACTTAACGTGCGGCCACCCCCCTCCGGGGTTTTTTTGAAAAAAAAAAAATTTGGAGGTTCATCACCTACCACTTGATAGCACACACAAAAAATTTTAAGCTCATTCCAAGACCTATAGGCAATTCAAATATGCTCGATTTTTATCGGTCGTTCATTTTTACCGTCAATCTATGAAGCATGGACACGGATACAGATATAGGACACGGACACGGGTACGGATACAGGACACAGCAAATCCTAAAAAAGTAAGACACGGATACGGCAAGAATACACCAATTATATTTATTATTTATATATATAATTAATTTTGCATGCATATATGATTAGAACACTAGAAAGTTTATATCCCTAGTCTAGATGTCTTTCACATATGAAAATAAGTTGCCGTCAAGGGGTACCAAAGGCGTTGGAGTAGGCGGAGAGCCCAAACTTCATCATCGGATAGCTCAAGCATCGTCATCGCTTGAGGGGGGGTCAGGCGATTAGTGTGTCAGAGGACTAGAGGATGAAGATATAAGAGGATCGGGGGGGATCAGACCCTTGGTTGAGGCCTCATTAGTTATAAGTGAAACAATGTTTAGTTATAACTTCTGAATCCGTCGGCCCGATCTATTTTTAAGTGACCCTGACCAAAAATAAACAAAAAAATGACACCAGCCATATCACCGCCATGCCCAAGACATATCCCAGCCATATCCAATTTATTTATTTATTAATTTAAATTTTGGACACTTCTCAGCCGTATCCGAACCTATCCGTATCCGATACGTATTCGACACAGACACACGTCCTGTTTCGGAGTATCCATGCTTCCTAGCCATCAATTTGATATAGATATTTGAATGGCCTATAGGTCTTGGAATGAGCTAAAATTTTTTGTGTGTGCTATCAAATGAGAGGTGATCAATCTACAAAAGAAAATTAAAAAAAAAAAACCCTAAGGGGGTGCCGCACGTCAAGCCTCACGTTAAGCGGTCGCACAGTATCAGCACCCTATAGATAGATAGAGAGAGAGAGAGAGAGATAAAGACACCCAAATCACTATATATCCTACTGAAAATACGCCTGCGTGTTTCAATATGATCAGAATGACTCCTCATTCTATCAAAACTGACCTCTAATATAAACTATATTATGAATCGATTAACATAGAAACATCAAATCCTAAGTGTCAAGGCCAAATTATCCTATTTTAAGCACTTCTCTAAATCCAGAAATACAAAAAAGTTGAATAAACTAATTCAAGTACATATTTCTATCATATGTTTGCATAACAATTGATTTATTTGTGAAAAATATATTGATCACAGAATTCCATGGCATGCTGCACCATGCCAGCACGCATGCAATATAGACGCTACTCAGTACTGTAAAACATGGACATCAAGAAGAATATTTTCACAAAGTGCACACAAAATCAAAAGGAAAACTGAGTCAAATGAGATGCTTCACAAGGTTATTGTGCGATCAAATGAGCAAAGTGTTTCAAATCTTATATTAAAAGAGTTCACTTAAGTTAAGAAACTCACAGGAAGCAACAAACTCTGCCACTCAAATGGTTGAATCATGGGTATAAGTGATAAGACAATGGCTGATAAAACACCCTGCGCATTGGTGTAAGAAAGAATCTTAGATCAGCAACAAATTAATTATAGCCCAAAGCTTAACACATGATTCCAGAAAGTTACAGTACCAAATTTGGGCATATAACAACAACTTGTTTCTCCAGTAATGTTCCAGCCAATAGTGCCAAAATCTACAAAATGAAGTCTATATGTTAGTACTATTTTTCCAATGGAAATAGAGTTCACAATGAGTTCTCATAATACACTGCATCTTCATGATAAGAAATAAAAACACATAGCCAAACAATTAATATGTAATTTAGGGTAACTAGTATAATTTCAGCTTTCATAACACAATTTAGAAGTATCGACTAGAGACTAGAGGCGAACCGATGAAAAAAACAACAATATTATACTAGTCACCCTTAATTACATATTAAGCAGTGATTGCTACACCCACGAATGCAAGCTGAAACCCTTCAGTTAGAGAAAACATTACACTTTCTAGAGATAAAGCACGGCAAACTGTAGCAACAGTCCAAATTGATAGTGCAAGAGCTTCTTCGGCAGCTGCTAGTTGTGCATTAATCTTGTCGGATAACTTTGTCTTCAGAAATAACATTTCCAACATAATTATTTAGAAACAAAAAGAAACCACTTCATAACCGTGGAAATTGGAATCAATAGGAAAAGACCACCTACATTACCTCATTAACTTCTGAGGGACAAGACGAATCAGTATCAGAATAAACACTATACATGCTCAGAGAAAGTAACCCCGGTCGACAGTACTTGATTGGCTGTAAATGCTCCAAAGGGTGAAAAACTATTTCATCTCCACGTGGTGGCAGAGAAAGAGCATGATACCCACAGACAATCTGTAATGGTTCGTTGTTATGTGCCTATTGCAGGGAACATAAAGCACAAGAGATTAGAAGATAAAAATGTCATCAGAACTCGATAGAATAGTAGTTGTCCGACATAATAGAAAATACCTTAGCCCATTCCATTATTTTTTCATGACCAACAATTGTTTCATGCTTAGAGCTCAATTCGTCATCTTCATAGTCTGAGCCCGTGCCTCTAACTGAACTGTCCGAAACCATTTAAATATATTTACTCAATGTTAAAAGAACCATTGCAGAAATACAGCAGGAAACTTTTCCTAAGTATAGCCAGTACATAGAACAAAAGATTTCAAAAAAAGACATGGAAAAATAGCATGTCATCTTTCTGGAACAAAACTGAAAGCAAAAAAAATCATAAAATGAACTATCATGTTTCCTTATTACATAAAACTGGACAAGAAGGATTATCTACCACCTGTATACAGACTCCATACTTTCAACGCGCTCTAATCTCCGGCCAGCAATACAGTAGATTGAACAAACTTCTGGTGAAGTTTGGCAATAATCAAAGCTTCCATTAACTCGTTCAAAACTATCAGAGCGGGATCCTGAGGTTTCAGATGCAAAATCATCGCCATGTTGACAAGCCTTTCTGGTTTCCTTATCCAGTTCTCTAACATGACTAGAATCTGAAGTCTCACTGGTCGAAATACTGTCAGGAGACTGAGGTTCCAGTGCCCTGACAATACATGATGGACCATCTCTCTCTGATGCAAGACACCCTGAAGATGAAATAAGACCTGATACACTATCCACGGGTATTGCATAACCCATCAAATGGTTATAGGATTGCCTGTCTGGAGAATCATGATTTTCATCCAATTGACCATGCTCTGTAGCTCCTTGAACATTATCTGTGAGAGTCATTTCACTAACAAATTGTGTTATCCTATTCAAGCGCTCCTGAGCAATTATGCTGTATGAGAGCAAACTGTGATCAATAACAAGAGTACAATAGATTGGATATCTAACCATGAAAAGAAAAAAATATATAAGGTTACATGCTGTAGAATTTTGAGTTACACCAATTTAAGAAATAAATGTAGTTTAATTATAGAGGCAAACCTGTTCAACATTTCATAGTGTAGTTCAAAGAAAGGAACTCGTGTAAGTAGACAATAACAACGTGGTGCAGAAACTAAGAAGCGGCTGGACTTGCAAGAAGAATCAGTGAGGGGTGAAACAGCCCCTAAAATACCCGGTGCTTTCTGAACTATCTCCTGGACATGCAGACAAACTCCATATAATGTTGAATTGTCCGACACCTAATCAGTAATAAACAACAGTCAGGATGTAACAATATTATCAAATATGGAAGGTTTTCGTCATTACTCATTTGATGACCCATCTCTCTAAATATTTTACAATTTAGCCTCAGAAATAAATAATAGCAATGTAAGGATGAGCAATTAGAGACTTGATTTACACTTGCAAACTCCATATAATGTAGAATTGTCCGACACCTAATCAGTAATAAACAACAGTCAGGATGTAACAATATTATCAAATATGGAAGGTTTTCATCATTACTCATTTGATTACCCATCTCTCTAAATATTTTACAATTTAGCCTCAGAAATAAATAATAACAATGCAAGGATGAGCAATTAGAGACTTGATTTACACTTGCAAACTCCATAAATGAGACATGAGTTTTTAAAGGAAACATATCATGCTCTACAAAATGGTTCAAAAGCAGCAAAGGGCCTCTAACGTTCAACATAACGAGTAGAGGATACACATAAAATGAAGGCCATACTTAAACCAAGAACCGTTTCGGGAGATGAAGCAAGGTCAATGTCAATAAAGGTGTATGTCTGTAACTAAGAAGAATATAAAGAAGATATTACTACATTACCACCAGCTTAAGAAACTTACGCCTTCATGGACAACAAGCCTTATAGTTTAGGGCTTAAGCAGAGGTCTCAGCCTTGCGAATTAAGAGGAGATAAATCACATCAAACTAAGCAGATATGCATCAATTAAAGAACTCGTCAAATAAGCAAATAGATTAACATAAAGAATTGAGCCTTATGCACAAAACATAATTTGCATTAATATGCATAGCTCATGAAACATTTGTTTATGTCATAGCAATATATCAACAAACTATTTTTAATATGGTGTATGTCACCAGGTATCATTCTGTCAAAGTATATCCCTATATCTGTAATACAGGACGAATGGTAACTTATGGGTTTTCAGAGTCTTTTGCCTTCCCAAAGCGATAACTAGATGGATATTTGACTACTTGAAGTTGGACAACTCATTGGAAGGCTAAATTTTAGCATCATGACAATTTAATTAGTAACCATTCCATTTATCATGACTGCTGGGAACCAACTTAACTATCCAATTTAGTTTTATAATGCCTTCAAGTTAAAAAATGGAAAATCTTGATTTAGTGAAGGATCATAATTCGTTTAATTCAAGGTTTGAACAATCATAGTGAACCTATGTATCTTTCGGATATTCAATATTGATGTAGTATGTGCTTTACAATAACGTATCTTAGAGAAACAATTCATCGATTTTTGGTTACATTTCTGAACAAACTTCTTCGATAAGGGCTTGGGATCTTTTTATCTTGAGTTGGGAGACAAATGTGTCACCCTCTATCTAGGAGCACTACCACTATTTTCAGTGATAAAAGCTATGATGGCACCACTCACCTCTCCTCTTAATATAAAATTATATGCTTGTAAAGAAAATACCTAGGACTGCAAATTATTGACCTAGCCCATTAAATTGATTTGAGTAGCCTGCTAAAGAACAAAAAAATGTTAGGGATATTATATATGTGGTCAACTAAGGGTCAAGATGAACTGCAAAAATAATGCGTAGGATACAAGTTGGGCTCTCACTAGGTCATCATTATGTAATATTTACAGCAACAGCACCAATGAAACATATATGCATTTGTTAATGTTATGTTAGTTTACCTAGCCTTTAGAACTGTCTAGTATTTTACATTTTTCTTGTATGTTGATCATGTATACCAGAACAACAAAAGCTGACAAAGATCTCCTAATCAGATGCCATGAGGCAGTTGGTCAATGATTCAGCTGAGATCCTGAAACTTGTAGATAGGAGGAAATCAATCTTTTTTTTTAACGAGATAGAAAAAATGTATGCAGTTCCAGCGTCTCCTTACAGTTCCGGCGAACTCAATAAATGATTCCTGGTGCTAATGGGTTAAAGTGTCTACCGATCGAGAGTATGGGAGAAATTTGGGGGGAAGCCCTTTGAAATTGGGGTTGAAGACTTTTTTACTTTTAGTGGGTACTTTGGTCACAAAAAAAAAAGTTGTGGTCAAAAAAGTAATGCAAAAAGCAACCGGGTCTATTCCCAGCAATACACGAGAGTTTAAGGCCATTCTGGGAAAAACCTCGTTCACCACAGCTTGTAAATTCCTCACCTCTGCACAGAGGTCAGGTTCTACTTTATTGACTATCAAGGGCAAGGGTCTTCAGAGCTATATTTGTCTAGTTGAGCTGCTTCCTAGTGATGAATGTAGCTGGTCCCTTCATCTATAAGCAATAACAATGGCCCTTTATGCTTCACAATACAAACCCACGTGCTTGAAAGAGAAAGCAGAGTCCATCCTTGAGAGGGCTTTATCCCATGTAATACAAGTCCAGAGGAAGACTGATATCCAATAAGATTGAGAGACACGCATCTTTTTCCATGATTGTTTCCTTCTTGAGGTTTTCTTAGGAATATTAGAAGCTATCACAAGAGGAGGATGAGTAACAGTGTGAGGGGAAGGAATGTCACATCTGCGAGGATTCTAAAGGAATTAAGTTTCAGGGGGAATAGAAGCGGCACCCTCGTAATGAACTAGGTGAGTTTCACACTATCATAAGCACAAATAAATCTTGGCGTTCAGCTATGGTGAGTTATGCACTACCATGAGCAAAAGAACACCAATTTTAACTATGATGTGTTTCTCATTGCCATAAGTATGAATGTATTTTTAACGTGAGCATCGATATCAGTTATGGGAATCATCTGGGAAAAAAAAACAGTGATGATCGACTAGGGTTACAAGTGCTATATGACAAGAGTAAGATATACATCAAAATCTTGGCAACAGATAGGCAAAGTGGGATCAAGGTTCTAAAAAGCGCTAGGCACTAGTCGGGCGGTGGGGGGCCGCCTAGCGCCTAGGCGTTTTGGTTTTTTATTAATTATTTTAATTATTATTTTGATATTAATTAAAGAGAGGGACTGTCGTTGAGGTACGCCGACTCAACCCCCAGCCTGCCTGGTCAGCCTGAGCCCGCCTGGCCCACAAGCCTACCTGTCCC
This sequence comes from Chamaelirium japonicum, assembly GCA_947650365.1. Taxonomy (NCBI): domain Eukaryota; kingdom Viridiplantae; phylum Streptophyta; class Magnoliopsida; order Liliales; family Melanthiaceae; genus Chamaelirium; species Chamaelirium japonicum. Next base: position 2,980,556 of record CANTAL010000006.1, read on the forward strand.
GCCTGAGCCGCCTGGCCCGCCTATCCCACCTCAACCCGCCTAGACCACCTAGGCGGCCTTTCCCGCCTCAGCCCGCCTAGGCAGCCACCTTGCCCCGCCTAACTCCGATTGGAAGCTTGGCCACTTTTCTGAAGTGTCTAGGGGCTAGGCTAGGCGGTGGGGGGCCGCCTAGGCGGCCACCTATGCCGCTTTTTAGAACACTGAGTGGGATAGCTACGAAGAATCATCAGGATGGTCCGACGATTCTTTGTCATTATTGCCACCAGATTCCGAGCCACCCTCCTCTGAAACTTCATCATCAGAGTCATCAGAAAAATTCTTCAATTCTTTCATTATTTCTTTCCATGTCTTGGTAAGCTCTTCAGAAAATAATAATTATGCACCCAGAGTGATCGTTTCAAAGGTATCAACATGGACACACAAATACCTTCTGCAACATGAGTTGAAGATTCAGTTTCATAGTCTGACTTAAACTTTGTCCACTGTTACCTCAGTCTTGCAATCAAAGTATTTTACGAATTTTTTGTTGAGATGGACCACCAAATCTCTGATTCTAGTATTTCTACTAGAAACCTCAGCAGAGTAATTGTTTTCGAGAACTTTTTGAAACGATGTCATAGCATCCTGATGGCGACACTCCAAATCAGAAATTTATGTCATACATTGAGCATCCAAAACCAATTATTGATTAGCAAGTTCTTAAGTCGAGCCCCTGGATCAACCATTTGAGGAACAGATTTATGTGATTCCGCGACCGATGAAGAAGCGTTAGACAAAAAAGCATTAAATTGACGAGTAAGATCAAAAATGTCGTAATTTGTTTTTACCAATTGCTCGTTGGTCCTGTCCTGGGCTCGTAGTGATTGAGCTTGTTCCAGGCTTCCAGCTGAAGAAGCTCAATCTCTCTTTTTTCGAACCTTGTTTGCAATAAATTGTAAGATGAACCAAGTTGCCATAGCTCTCTAGATAGCTTTCCATTACGCCCCACCAATTCTTTTTGATCCAAGGGTACACATCGCAAAATTTCCTAAATGTCCTCATTTAGTCGCTCGGAACAAGCTATGTTGACTTCAGATAAGTCTGAGATCCTGTTCAATAAACCTAAAATAAAGTCGTGAAATCTGGATACCAAATTACTGACTTGATTAATGGTAGTAGGAATACCAACTATACGCTCAGAAAATTCCTCAACTAAAACATTCGTCACTTGAACACGAGAGATCTCTTAGTATTGCAGCACCAAACCTATCAAGTCTATCATCTAACACTTCCTTAGTAACCCTTATGAGGAAGAAGCTGAATGATCAGACGTTCCTCTCACGTCTCATTCAGAAAAAGGATTCATTTCAAATATTGCTTCGCCACTTACACTGCACCTTTTCTCTATGGCTCCTCCTTTTCTAAGGCAGTTATAATAGGCTAGCACGCCTCTTTTCTTTGGGGCTCAAGAGATTTCTGTGGAGGAAATCAAGGAGTTATTTTTCTCGGGTTTCTCTCTTTCAATTTTCCATTTTTTTCTTGGTAAATGAGTCTTGATTGAGAACGACACTGTTATCAATACTAGCCAATTATCAGCGGGATTTCATGCTCCGATTAGCCATTTCATTGGGAAACTGCTCTATGAGTTGAACGTTGTCCAATTCAACTTTCTAGCAGTTCATGGATGTTTTTTGTACGCCCTCGAGCGTCTCTTCGAATGGACCGACATTCCTAATCCAGACACCATGTATTTTCACTGGTGCTATTTTATTCAACCAAATGAATCTATAGGAAGCAGTTGCACATGCAAGATTATGTCCCACCTCGATCTCCCTATTCCAGTTTTCCCTACCATCACAGGTGAAGAGAGTTCTTGGACTTGCAATCCTATTATGATGAGGGGAAACTGGAATATGTTATGGCTTATTCCTACAAATCTTATCCCTTTTGTGATGGACAAGTGTGTAGATAGAAGCATCCCTTCTCCTGACTGCATTCCTCAATTGGAGCTTCTCCACGAAAAGATCTTGGGCACTCTCAATTCTTTGTCCAACATATACGATCTCTTGGAGATGAATCCGAAATTGACCACTCTGTCCAGGAGTATTGTTATTGCTGATGAAGCACGAGCGTCTACATCAAGTGCCCCCCCTCCTAACATTAGGGCATTAGGGGTAAAACCATCACGGATTCTTCTAAATCATCTCTTAAGGAGCCGGTGTTCGTGGATAAAAGGATTGCTCCTAAGTGCTTGAAAATTCTGTTCCGACTAAGGCCCAACATCAAGGCATCTTATTTTGAGAAACATGAGTGTCTTTTTTCTGGGGTAGGAGCAAGTCTAATAGGAGGAATAAGAAAGGTGGTGGTCGAGAACGCATATCACATAATTCAGTAGCTGCTACAAATCCCAAAGCCTTGTTCGCAGAGGTGACATTCCTTCCCCTCACACTGTTACTCATCCTCCTCCTATAATAGCTTCTAATATTTTATAGATGCGATGTGGGTCTGTACCAAAAATCCCAGATCCACTTCCTATTGAGCCTCCTTTTGTTGCTTCATCCAAGGACGTAAGGAGAATGTCTGATCATTCAGCTTCTTCCTCATCAAGGGTTACTAAGGAAATGTTAGATGATAGACTTGAAAGATTGTGCTACAATACTAAGATATCTCTCACGTTCAAGAGAAAAGGATGCAAATCTTCTACTTGAGAAATTTTTTAAGTGTATTGCTGGTATTCCGACTGTCATTAATCAAGTCAGCAATTTGGTGTCCAGATCTCACGACTTTACTTCAAGTTTATTGAACAGGTTCTCAGACTTATCTGAAGTCAACATAGCTTGTTCCGAGTGACTAAACAAGAACATCTAGGAAATTCTGCAATGCGTCCCCTTGGATCGAAAAAAATTGGTGAGACGTAATAGAAAGTTATCTAGAGAGCTGTGGGAACTCGGTTCATCTTACGATTTATTGCAATCAACGTTCAAAAAAAAAAAGGTTGAGCTTCTTTAGTTGGAACAAGCTCAATTACTACTTGCCCAGGACTAGCAATACTTTGATGAGCAATTGGTAGAGACAAATTACGACATTTCTTATCTTTCTAGCCAGTTTAATGCTTTTCTGTCTAACACTTCTTCCTCGGTCGCGGAACTAAAGAAATCTACTCCTCAAATGGTTGATCCAGGGGTCAACTTACTGAAGAATTTGCTAACCAACGATTGGTTTTGGATGCTCAGCGTATGACAAAAATTTCTAATTTGGAGTGTCGCCATCGGATGTCATGACATCGTTTAAAAAAGTTCTCAAAAACAAACACTCTGCTGAGATTTCTAGTAGAAATACTTGAATCAGAGATTTGGTGGTCCAACTCAACAAAAAATTCGTCAAATACTTTGATTGCAAGACTGAGGTAGCAGTGGACAAGTTTAAGTCAGACTATGAAACTGAATCTTCAACTTGTACTGCAAAAGGTCTTCGTGTGTCCATGTTGATGCCTCTGAAACGATCGCTCCGGGTTTAGAATTATTATCTTCTGAAAAGCTTACCAAGATGTGGAAAGAAATAATGAAATAATTGAATAACTCTTTTGATGACTCGGATGATTAAGTTTCAGAGGATGGCAGCTCGAAATTCGGTGGCAATAATGACAAAGAATTTTAACTGTCGGACAATCCTAAAGATTCTTCGTAGCTTTCACACTTCGCCTATCTGTTATTAAAGCTTTTGATGTATATCTTACTCTTATCGATCATCTCTGGGTTTTTTTATTAGATTATTCTCAATTTCTCATAGCTGATATCGATGCTCATGTCGAGACGCATTCGTACTTATGGTAATGAGAAACACATCATAGTTAAAATTAGTGTTCTTTTGCTCATCTCTGAGTTTTTTTATAAGATTATTCCCAATTTCTCATAGCTGATATCGATGCTCACGTCGAGACGCATTCGTACTTATGGTAATGAGAAACCATCATAGTTAAAATTAGTGTTCTTTTGCTCATAGTAGTGTGAAACTCACCATAGCTGAACACCAAGATTTATTTGTACTTATGATAGTGCGAAACTCACCTTGTTCGTTACGAGGGTGACGCTTTTATCCCCCCTGAAACTTACTTCCTCCGGAATCCTCACAAAGGTGGCATTCCTTCCCCTCACATTGTTACTTATCCTCCTCCTGTGATAGCTTCTAATATTCCTAAGAAAACCTCAAGCAGAAAACCATCATAGAAAAGATGTGTCCCTCAATCTTATTGGATATCAGTCTTTTTCTGGACTTGTATTACATGGGACAAAGCCCTCTCAGGGAAGGACTCTGCTTTCTCCTTCAAACACGTAGGTTTGTATTAGGAAGCATAAAAGGCCATTGTTATTGCTTATAGATGAAGGGACTTCCTCCAAAAAAAAAAAAGGATGAAAGGATCAACTACATTCACCAGCAGCTCGACTGGACAGATACAACTCTGAAGGCCCTTGCCCTTGACAGTCAATAAAGTAGGACCTGACCTTTGTGAAGAGGTGAGGACTTTACAAATTGTGGTGAACAAGGTTTTTCCATAATGGCCTCAAACTCTTGCGTATTGCTGAGAATAGACCCGGTTGCTTTTTGCATTACTTGTTTTGTGACCAAAGTATCCTCTAAGTAAAAAAGTCTTCAGCCCCACTTTCGAATCACCCCCAAATTTCTCTGATACTCTCGATCAGCAGACGCTTTCGCCCATTAGATCCAGGAAGGCAGGAATCATTTACTGAGTTTGCCGAAACTGCAAGTAGTCACCAGAACTGCATAGGTTTCTCCTATCTCATCCAGAAAAAGGATTGATTTCCTCCTATTACTTCATTGTTGACAAAGTTTGCCTTTGCATAGAAAGGATTTTAATGAAATCCATTTTTTGTTCGAGATTTTACATTTTTTATTAAAGTTCATCAGTTGTTTCATTACATTGATAGTTGTACTTTGATCATTTTATATGCATTGTGTACTTCATTTTGAATTAGATAAATGATTTTCTTGTTGTTTTGTATGAGACCATAGATGAAATTTCAGATTTTTTTAACTTTTAATTTGGGCATTTTTAACTGTGTTCAAAACAAAAAGAAACCACGCAAACGCCCATGTGACCATAAATAGCATATCCAATTGGCACCCTACGTCGTACAGACCGCCTATTTCATATTAACTACATTAAAATGTGACTCATATACGAATCGTAATCATATTCATAGTGGAAAAGTGAAAATAGCTATGCCAAAAGGATGGGGAATAAAATTCAACATTGGCTTGGGGGTAGGATTACACATTATGATCGGACGTGATAGCTAAGCAGGCTAAGATACAAAATTAATGAAGAATAATCACAAAGATAGAATTCCGATAACAATTTGATGTTGGATAATGAAAAATATAAAGATTTGATACCAACTAATGACGGATAATCAAAGAGGTAGAACTCTGAAACGGTGTTTAAAAACTAGGTAGACCTACCAATTGAACCGGTTTGGACCAAAATCAAAACCAGAATAAATCTCAGTTCGGTCCTGAACCGATCGGCTAAAATATCAGATCGAGTTTCACAATATTTTATAAAAATAATGTTTAGGTAGAGTTAATTACAATGTGTCCACAAGACCTATTGTGTAAGAAACCAATAACATTGTCTGTTAGCTCACAAGAACAAACTTGGTTCAAACGAAGTACTAGTATTTAACATTACCTACTTTATTATATATCTGGTCCAATAAGTTGAACCTGTTTGGACCAGATCGGAGCCTTTTTCGGCTCGACTTCCGGACCAATCTTTAAAACATTGCTCCGATATCCAATTGATGTAGGGGAAAGAGAGGAAAAAAGAAAAAGATGACAAGTGCAAATATCAGTAAAATTCAAATTTAATTAAATAACTAAAATTCTAGACCACATCAGAAATTGGTTAAACATTCGACTATGAAAGTAGTTGGACGGAAGTCATTAACATAGAGAGGATGAATAATTGATATCAGGCTTAAGGACTTGAGTTGATTTACAAGAAAACACAGTAAAGGAAATATATTCAAGGAAAACTATGGTGTTGAAAACAAGTTTTGCTGCAAACTCTCAAGATATAGAAGCACTAGAACCTGAAATTAAGGATTGAATGAAACATCCAGGTGATTCCTAAGATAACTGCAGGAATTAAGAATATAACTTGCAAATTTTTATTGAAACGTAGAGGATAAGAGAGTTTTCTGCACTAAACGAAGAGAAAGATAATAAGTACAAGAGAAGTTTGTATATTTAGCTATTCAACTATGGAATCAGTATCATAGAAATTAATGGTATCCGCACCACTAATAGTAGCAGCAAATAACAGCAAAGGGGTGGCCCAAAAGTGCGTACAGATTACAGAAATGGAAGTTTAAGCTTCGGCTTCAATGCCTACTGTCCAACCCCCCGTCATATTCTAATAAAACTTGAGCAAAAGTCCAATAAGGACTGGAAAGATTACAGAAATATACTAGATCCTCTTATTCCACTAAAGTAAGGAGATTGATCTATTCTCCTCAAATTAAGACTTACAGTTGAAACTTAATGAACATTAGGATTCCCACCTACATTTTTTTTAGAAATAGGATTCCCATCTACATTGGAATTCCTACTTACAAGTTTGGCTGCATCTATGTTAAAATTAGGAGTCCTAGTGTTACTATGACACCTAAATGGCATCAAATCCATAGCCCGCCCCCTCTTGCCCAGCATGCACAACAGGCAGCCCAGCTAGACAAGCGAGGGAAGCTCTTTATATTCATCAATGGCTGCTTCTTTGATTTTCTTTGTCTTCTCTTGTGCCGTGATTTGCATCAATCTTGCACACATAAGATGACTTGCCAAATGATACCATAGTATGACAACAAAATAACTTAAACTACTATACAGTAACAGTTATTGAAACAAAAATATATTTAACACAAGGCAAATTATAGCCACTTATCAGTGTCCAAACTGCATCACCTAGATAAAGTTCCTTTACAGAACTAATAATGATCTTAAATATATATGCATTTCATAAAGCATCTAACAACTGTACTATTCACATAAGCAAATAGAAATAATGAAGTAAAATAAAACATAGCAAACCTTCAAACAGAAGATGAAAGATAAATCATCTCGGGCCAGATGCTCCTGCACAGAATTAAAGAATGGCTTTTAAAGATTCCTTGAGTAATTACTAATTACAACCATGAAAATGAAATTAAAATATGACTCCACTAGCAATTTATGTTCAGGAAATCACAGATAAATACAGATGGAAGAAGAAAGAAGTCATAATCCTTCAATATGAATTGAGGGGAAAAAATCAACCAAGGTACGGGATCTATTACCTAGATAAAACATAGAAAAAGGATCATAGAAAAAACAGAAAAAAATAATAATAATAATAATTTGTTAATAGATCTAACAAAAAAAGACATGAAAACAATATTTAGTTCTCAGATATGCATCAGGTAGATGACATGGTCAACAGAATACTTCAATATTTGCTTCTCAAAGGATTTAGTCTACCAACATTTGAGTAAAAATAATAAAAATAATATATGAACTTGTTTCTTCTTTTAGAAATACAGACAAATAGATAAATTTGCATAGATAATTTTGGTATACCTGTCCAAACACAAGTTCATTTAGATCACTCATAGAAGGTGTTCTCTCTATCAAACGAGCCTGCATCATACAGTAAAGAGAGGAAGAGATTACAAGAACTTGCAGAGAAAAGGACTTCAAGAAACTAAATAACCAGAGATTCTTTACTTAATACCAACAAAATTATCCGTATAACACTAAATACAAATTTGTAACACAGGATCATATATGTTTTGTGCATTTCAACAATCTGCTTTATCAATTGCAAGTTAAAGACATTTAAAAACATCCGTAAGACCCAGCAGATACATTTAGAATTATGCAAGAATGACAATGTAATAATAATAGAAACCTGTCCGCCTCATTCTTAAAAGGAATAAACATTTGAAGAAATGGAGGCATCCCCAGAATATAAAGTACTGCATCTTCCTCATCGATATGGACTACTGTAACTTCAAAGACTTGTAATGGTAGTCACAGCATAAATCAGGAAGAAATGGTGCACAATAACAAAGATTATATCTAACCACAAAAACGAAGCATGGATGCACCATAAAATAATGCATTCAAGGAAATAATCAACAAGTATCATAATTCACACATTCATAAAGGCCTTAATATACAAAGACTTCTTTGTTGTGGATGTGCAGTACTGTGCCCAAGCAGCGACCATTGCAGCAAGTGATATGTGTTATGTGCAAAGAGTGTTATTTGGTGCTTGCGCACCGAGCGTGGCACTGCCTGCTGTAGCACACAATGCAAGGCCATTACTGCATGTGCAAAGATCAAGTGTGTGCAAGTTCAGATTTAAAAATCCTCACGCAATAAGGGGCATGATCCATGATCAATCGTTTATAATGTGTTAATAGTCGAATCTATCACGGTCCAAGATCAGATTCATGATTTCATAAAATCAACCTCATGATCCATGAATAATACCCCATGTAATCAATCATCTTCACGGTCCACGAATCATACTCCATATAATCATCTTCATGGTTCCCATGCGGAATGGCTCTAATACCAATTGATGGAACCATGGTCGCAACTGGTGCAGGAGAAAGAAGCAAGATAAGAAGGGACTAAGGTGTACCAAAAGAAGAAAGAAGAGAGGGAAGAGAGACGATCGAAGACCAATAGGCCCTTCTAAAACCGATAGCAATATACTGGATTTGTTCTATTAATTCTGAACTCAATCCATATTTTTAAACAGTTAAATAAAAGATTAAAACTGATTAAAAAAACTCATATCCGGTTCCCTTGAGAGTCATTGATGAGGGCAGCTATGGTCAACGTCTATATGAGACCCATCCATAGTTGCAATGAAACAAATCCGAGCCCACCCACCTGCAGCGAGAGAAGAGGAAAACCACAGGCAGTTGAAGTCATGTGGGATTCCAGAAGCCATCCTTTCCAAGTTCGGATTCACATGTGAGATGGTTCCTGTGGAGCCTACTCTATCATACGCCCGATGTCCGAATCTGGTTGGCGATTTGTCCTTCTTCGTAACCTCATGAAAAGAAAACCATGCTAAGGATTTGAATCCTAATCCCATGGATTGGCCAAACTCCACTCGGTCATGTTTTGTGAAGTCGGGCCCACTTTAAAGTGGATTAAAGGAAGACAAAGAGAAATTGTGCACGGTTTAATGCTGTATAAAACCCAATTACGATAGAAACCAATGCCATGGGTAGGCTCTTCAAAGTAATCACAGTTGCGACAGATTCCCTTTAACAATCGATGATTCCCTTGGCTATACATGGATGGGCAGCATTCTAGCAAGTATTGTGAAGAAGAAGCATAATCCCACATGGCCCAATCCAGACTTATTGTAGAGATTTGTCATCTCATACCCATCAAGTGGTGTGTTTCAGAGAAAATGAAACTTCTTAACTTGTTTCCCACATCTCTTATGATAAGGAAAAGCCTTGGATAATAAGAGCACCCTATTCTTCTTATTGTTGTTATTTCCCCAGTCTAGGAAGCATGACACGGAAAGCAACAAGGGCACTGACATGGATACGAACCCCTGACATGGTAAATCCAAAAGAAGTAGGACACATACAAGCCAAAGATAGGGCAATAAAAATATACTATATATTTATATACTTAATAATCAATAATATTATGTATAATAACTAATGGTTATTAATTGTTTTATCTAAAAATATAAAGACGGGCTCCAAAAAAAATATAAATGGGCATGCAATGAGTTGGAATGAGGGTTTAAATGGTTCGAACCCTCCATTATCAATCGTTTTATTGAACCAATTATTGTCTTTTTTGAAAAGGAATCCACTTCTTAAAACTTGAGGCTTTTCTAATAAGTTCAATTGTACGTCAGCCTTCTTTCTAACTTATAATCTGAATTTTTGTGCATCATTTGCTGAAATTTCCTTAAATTACATCTGAAAATCAGGATATGGTAATTTACTTCACCATTTTTGCATAAGTAGTCAACTTATGTTGTTGCTTTCTTATTTCCCTCCATAAAACCTGCAAAAAAATCAACTTATTATGATTTTGGAGCATCTATAGAGCACTTACTGTCAACCATTGAATCTAAACAGGCAACTCAAGGTCCATTAGGTATCAATAGAAAGTTGTTTTGAGTTGATATGATGGATTTTAAGGTTTTAGGAGTCTGCAATTTTTTTAAAAATTTTCTGAAACTTTTCTAATTTTTTTCTACCTTATCGGACATGATTATAATTTTGATTTTCGAGCAACTTGGGGGCTATTTGGTCTTTTGGGAGGTTAAACTTTATGAACTAAGGGTATTTAATAGATGTGTATTTGATATATTGGGTCCAATTGTCGTATAGCTTAAATTTAGGAGTAGAATCCCAAAATTTTATGCAATAATTTAATCGCTCTTGTTTAGTGGAGTCCAAATAGGATAGAAAAAGAGGATAACAAATTTCTACTTTTAAGGAGATGAGACATGGTTAGATACCCACTATGTTAGTTTAAGATAAAAATAGATTTATCTTCTAAAAATAAGTGCACAAAACTCCTAAATAGGTGATATCTTATTCATATTTGCTAGAATTATACATGCAAAAATAACCTATATAATATTCTGAAAATCAGAATATATATATATATATATATATATATAATTGCCAGAAAATCATCCAAAAAAAAACAAAAAGAAAATTATGAAAACTACTCTAAAAAATATTAGCAACTATACCTCTAAATAGTTTGTGTCTCTTGATTTTTTCTCAAGTACTCATTGGGTTAGGATAGGTCCAAGTTAGATCTATAGAAGAAGGGGGCTTCCACCCGTGAATTGGGTTTATTTTAAATTTTAACCATTGCTAATTTTTTTATAAGAACCAAATTGGCCTTCTTTTCTCTCTTCCTTCTCTCCTCTCTGATGTGAATAGTGCCTCATAGTACCAATATCAATTGATAATTTTTAATTTTTTCTTCATCAATTGGTATTAGAGTATATAATTCCGTTGAATTAATTGGTATCAGAGCGTTCCAATACGTTGATTACATTGGCATCATCTATTTTTGTAATAAAATTCACTTTCATGCCTACCTAATTAATAAATCACCAGAACATCAGTCAGAACATCAATCGTAAAATCCCTTCACAAATCGTGGCTTCCAAAGGTATTGTGCGCAGATTTGGAGGAAAGCACGAATCTATTTTCACAAAGACAGCTAATTAAAAGCCTTATCTTCACTTATTTCTTTCCCAGCTATAGTCTACAAAACCAAACACTACATCAGTGGTAAAGAAAGATTTGAGTTTGCTTAATTTTAAAATGGAATTAGGATTAGATCGAATGATGGGCGCAAAAGGATAGTGAACTTGATCCTAACTCGTGTTTCAACAAGAAAAAGATTGGCGCAATGGTAGTCGTACATAGAGTTATTTTGATCTTTCACTATTATCAATATCATCTCCATCATCATCATGCCCAGTTTTTAATTTTTATATGCATATTAACTTATTTATATTTATATTCTTTTAATTATGTGTACCCATTTATTTTAAGGTAAATTAGGTATAGGTCCTTAACTATTTTGCAATATTAGCCGCAGGACACCATAATTTGCTATATTAGCTAAGGTCCCTACAAGTATACACGAGTCTTCAGAATGAGAATATATTCGTCTTCAAAAAGAGTATACATTCGTTTCAGAAAGAGTATACATTTGTTTCAGAAAAAGTATACATTCCTCGTCAGAAAGTGTATATATTTGTCGGGAGGGACTTGAGCTATATTTTGAAATTAACGTGTTCCGCAACTAAAAGTCATCGCTCAAAAATGACTTATGTCAAACTTTCCCTTTATTTTATGGGGTTGATGTCAGGTCGTAATTTTTTTATATTTTTGGATCCCTTTCCTTCTTCAATCAATGATCCATAATTGACTCTGATATATGGGATCTTGGCTTTTTTGTTGTTCTTGGTATCTATGTTGCAAAGTTTTAAGAAAAGTCGAGCGGTGGGGGGCCTTCTAACGCTTAGGCGGCACCTAAGCGTTTTGTCTTTTTTAAATTATTTTATCATTATAAATAATATATATGTTTTAAAATTACTATAAATTCAAGATTATCCCAACCATTATTTTAAATACCATGTATCATTTATATAACCATAAATTCAAGATTAACAAGAACAAAAGTAAGCATGATATTATGAGATAATATCATAATATCAATGATTTTAATACAATCCAAACCATAAATTCAATATTACCAATAATATAATAGCATCTATACACGTTCTAGCACCTACGCAGCCGCCTATTCCCACCTGGACCCGCCTAAGCCCGCATAGGCAGCCAGCCGCCTAAAGGCTTGGGCCGCTTTTCTACACCACCTAGGGGCTAGGCTGAGCGGTGGGGGGGCTTCTAGTGCCTAGGCAGCTGTCTAGGCCGCTTTTTAAAACACTGCTTTCTCGTTGTTGTCATCTTTGTCATTGTTGTATTTTTATCCATATTAATATTAAACATCACAGTTAGGTCTACACCATGGGTTTTAAATTCAATCGATACCAAGTCATACGGCTGGTACGACTCGGTCCTAGTCGAAACCAAACTGATACCCCTGTCGAAACCGAAATAAACTGTATCAACCGATGCCAACCAATACCCCTGTCGAAACCGAAACAGGGTATGTATCAGCCGATATCGAGTAAGCCAGGTATCAGCTGATACGGTCGATTCCGACTCGGCTAGCCATGTGAGTGGGGTGGAGAGGGAATCATGGACCATGGCGGGCTTTGGGAGGCTATATAGGGGGGGAGGGGGGGGGGATTTCTTCAAACCATAAAGCCCAATCCCCCCACTCCCTAGTGTGCTAAAGAAGAGAGAGAGAAAAAAAAAGGAAGTATAAGGAGAGAAAGAGAGAAGAAAGAAAGACGACATGTTAGAGTTCATCTAGAACACTTGATTATTGGAAGATCTTCTGCCGCTACAACTCCGACATCATCGAAGTGATTGAGTGTGTCATTCTCGTCGTTGCATCCGACTGCCCGGAAAAGCTCAAGAGCAAGACGGATCAAATTGTCGAGAAGCTCTACACCGGAAAAGATCATACTTAACAGAAAATGAAACCCCCAGCTCTTACTCAGCAAAACGTGCAACCTCACATTCTTACTCAGCAAAAAGTAACCCCCTCCCTCCTAATCATCAGAACGTAATGCCCCCCCAGCAGAAAGTGACCCCCTTCTCTCCTACTCAGCATAACCTGAAGCCCCCATTCCTACTCAGCAAAAGGTACCCCCTATTCCCTCCTACTCAGTGGAACGTGAAGCCCCCTATCTCCCTCCAACGTGATAGAAAGTGACTACCTCCCTAATGCTCAGTAGACCGTGAAGTCTTACTACCCCCCCCCCCTCCAACGTGGCAGAAAATGAACCCCCTCCCTCCAACTCAGCAGAACGTGAATTAACTTTAAAGAATTCTCTTCGAACAAAGTTAGAGGCCATGAAGAGAAAACTTTATAAAATTTATCAGATAGCAGCTGCAGCTAAGAAACAAAGGGTGATACATGTATTGGAGTTGCATCATATACGAAAGAAGAAGGCCCATATTAAAAGATGCCCTGTTCAGAATTCTAAAAGCAACATTAAGAGCAGAATTCTAAAACCAATATTAGAAACTAACGAAAGAACTACACTAGCCTCCTGTAGTCCATGTTGTGGTTTATACAGACTATACTAACGCATGTGTTCCTCAGGGAATCCTAGGCTAATGGAGCCTGCAGAACGAAGTGGATGTATGGTGTGGATAGCTCTATGGATAGATGCTTTAGTGCCAATGGTGAGATCCTTAAGTCTTCATCTCCTTCCAAGATACTGATGAAGATGTTTTATTCTTCTACTGTTGATGCTACATTTGCACCTGCACCACGAGATGCTCTCTTCACCGTCAAGTAAAGAGAGCATCAACGGGCAGAGGAGTTAAGCAAGGCTGTCCACTCTCCCCCTTTCTTTTCATTTTGGCTATGGATGTTTTCGATGCCATGATCAGAAGGGTGGAAAACAGAGGTTTTTTAACAGGCATTGGGGAATCTAACTGGAAAATAGCGAATTTGCACTTTGCAGATGACACGATCATCTTTTGTACAGCGAAGAAGGAACAAGTCAGCATGTTGAAGATTCTATTGTACTCGCTAGAGATTGTTTCAGGGCTGAAGGTAAACTTCTCGAAGACCTCTCTTTTCTATATAGGGGATAACGATACTTTAGCCACAACACTAGCTACAGTGCTGAACTGTCGTGTAGATTCCCTCCCCACTAAATACCTAGGCCTACCTCGGAATGATAGTAGACTGAAGAAGGACTGGTACAAGGTGATAGAGAAGATGGATAGCAGATTGGCGGGATGGAAGGGGAATAATCTCTCCCTGGGAGGCAGGTTAACTCTGGTTAATGCAGTCCTAACTCTTATTCCGTCTTACCATATTTCGTTTTACCTCATGCCGAAGTGGGTTATTGCGAAGATTGACTCTATTAGGAGCAAATTCCTGTGGAAGGGTGCGGATAACAACCTGAAAACTTATCGTCTGGCTAAATGGGGGAATGTCTGCAAATCTAAGGAGGAAGGAGGACTGGGTGTTATCAACCTTGCGGATCATAACAAAGCTCTTCTGGGTAAGTGGTGGTGGAGACTTCAAAATGATCAAGGAGATAACTGGAGTTCGATGATCCGAGGCAGATACTTCAAGAGATTTAAGCCGTTGCAGGTTAAAAGCAGAACGTCGGGGAAAATCTCCCCCTTTTGGAGCGGGATTCAGAAAATTAGTCATATTTATAAATGTGGAGTTAACCTGCGGGTGAGGAACGGTAAGTCCATTAGTTTCTGGGATGATAGATGGCTGGTGGAGGGTCAACTCAAAGACTGGTACCCGGAACTCTATGAGCTGGCGTGGAACAAGAAGAGCTCGGTTCGGTCTCAATGCTCAGTTAGAAATAATATCACTACCTGGAATATTAAATTTCGTCGAGTTATCCCGGCTTACCTGCAATACCAAGTGCGGGAGCTGATGGACCTTCTTCATCTCATTTCGATCAACGACGCAGAGGATGAGGCTACCTGGCGACTGGCGTCTACAGATAAGTTCACCACCAAATCTTTTTACAATTTTATTAACAAAGGAGGTGTGATTTGCCCTGTGGCTGGTGCCTTGTGGAAGACTAGAGTCCCTCTCAAGATTCGTATCTTCATGTGGTTAATGATCAAGAAGAAGTTGTTGACCAGAGCTAACCTCCTTCGACGTGGTAATCAACGCATTACAGACACATCTTGCGTCCTCTGCGGTCATGGCCGAGAAGATGTTAATCACCTTTTTATCCACTGTCCATTCGCTAAAGGAATTTGGGAGCAACTGAAGAAAGGGTTGAATATCAGAGGTACGCCGAGGTCAGTTTTCTCTATGTGGACAGTCTGGAGAGAGAAGAGAATTAAGCGTAGGCTGCGTCATAGCTGGGATCTGGTGGTTATGGCGGTTTGCTGGAGCATTTGGATGGAACGGAATAGCAGGATTTTTCGGCAGAAGACTTCAGACGTAGAAGTGGTCAAGAACTTGGTGAAGAGGCGGCTAATTCAGTGGAAAGTAGTTCTGCAGAGGAAGAGATTAGAGCAACTAGATAACATCATTTGTAATCTCTTTTGATTTTTTTCTTGCTGTCCCTTTTTGGATTCTTGTAAACTGTTACTCGTTTTTTTTAATGCACTGGTAGGGGTCTAGGCCGAACCCCCCCTCATTCACTGAGAGGGATTTCTCAAAAAAAAAAAAAAAAAGTAAAGAGAGCATCTTCACCTAAATCTTGGAAGGAGGTCAGCACTCAACTCTGAAGAGTACCCGCATATGCTCTGATCCCATCATTAATACTAAAGCATCCATTCATGGAATCATCTGTACTATACACTCGCCTAAGAAGCACGGACAAGGACATGGATACGACATTTTTCAAAAAATAAGGACACAGACACGTTGGGGGACACGCTAAATTACATATATATATATATATATATATATATATATATATGAAAAGAGAGCCTAGACCTGAGGTGTAGCTTCGTTGTTGCACCTCAGGTGTAGTTTACCACCCTAGAAGTTTTAGAATTTAGTGATTTTTTGTGGATGTGTTCTCTAGGGTAAAGTGATCATCCTCACAAAAAATCTGTAAACAATAAAACTTCTAGGGTCATCAAATGTTCGAACCTTTATCGAACGTTCATTGTAACCATTAATTTTGCCTAGCACATTTGATGACCCTAGACGTTCTAGAATTTGCTGATTTTTTGTGAGGATGATCACCTTATCCTAGACAACACATCCACCAAAAATCATCAAATTAAATTCTAAAACCTCTAGGGTGATAAACAAGCGAGAGGTGCAGCAATGAAGTTATACCACAGGTGCAGGGTCCCTGCCCTTATATATATATATATATATATATATATATATATATATATATATATATATATATATATAGAGAGAGAGAGAGAGAGATGTTACGTTGCGCTGTGCGCTGCCGAGAGAAAATGAGCTGCCGATTTTCAGCCATCCGATCTGGATTAATCCAACAATCGGGAAGAATGGGGAACCGGTTCAGCTTATCCTGTGTGCCATCATCCCGAGGACAGTTGTGGTGAGGGGCGGGGTCGGAGTCGAAGGAGGGTGGGGTCGGAGTTGAAGAAGGAGGGCGGAGTCGGAGTCGAAGAACGAAGGCGAGGCGGGGCCGTTCACCGGAGTCGGGGAAGTAGAGCGAGGCCGTGCACCGAAGTCGGAGAAGGAGGGCGAGTGGGACCAGAGTCGGAGAAGGAGGGCGGGTGGGGCCGGAGTCGGAGGAGGGCGGGGCGGGGCCGGAGAAGGAGGGCGGGGCGGGGCCGGAGTCAGAGAAGGAGAGCGGGGCGGGGCCGGAGTCAGAGAAGGAGAGCGGGGCTGGGCCGGAGTCAGAGAAGGAGAGCGAGGCGAGGCCGGGCCGGAGTCGGAGAAGGAGGGCGAAGCCGGAGTCGGAGAAGGAGGGCGAGGTCGGAGTCGGAGGAGGGCGGGGCCGGAGTCGGAGAAGGAGGGCGGGACGGGGCCGGTCGGAGCCGTTCACCGGAGTTGGAGAACGAATCGTTGTACTGTAGCCACTCCATTGGCTCACTTGATCGGACGGTTGAAAATCGACAGCTCATTTTCTCTCGGCAGCGCACAACGCAAGATAACATCCCTATATATATATATATATATATATATATATATATATATATATATATATATATATATATATATATATATATATATATATATGTAGAGAGAGAGAGGGATGCCTAGGTGTGGTCCGCATCCGCAGCCGTCCGATGCACCGCACCGCGCCGCGTGCATCGGACTGCTGCGGATGCGGACCGCACCTAAGCATTTCCCTATATATATATATATATATATATATATATATATATATATATATATATATATATATATATATATAAGGGCTGTTACGTTGAGCTGTGAGCTACCAGAGGAGAAAATAAGCTACGCTTATTTTCTCCACCTAGGAGTTTTGGATTTTGATGAAATTTGGTGAGGGTGTTGCCTTGGGTAAGATGATCATCCTCACCAATTTTTATCAAATTCCAAAACTTCTAGGGTCATCAAATGGTAGAAGCAAAATTTTTATCAAATTTTTATATTTTGCTTCTACCATTTGATGACCCTAGAATTTTTGGAATTTGATGAAAATTGGTAAGGATGATCATCTTACCCTAGACAACACCCTCACCAAATTTCATCAAAATCCAAAACTTCTATGATGGGCAAATCAATCGCAGTTCATTATCTAAACCGAGAGCTCACTGTAACATATATATATATATATATATATGGAGAGAGAGAGAGAGAAAGAGGAATGCTTAGGTGCGGTCCGCAGCCGTCTGATGCACCACTCCGTGCATCCGATGCACGCGGCGGGTTCATCGGACGGTCGCGGACCGCACCTAAGCATTCCTCTCTCTCTCTCTCTCTCTCTCTCTCTCTCTCTCTCTCTCTCTCTCTCTATATATATATATATATATATATATATATATATATATATATATATATATATATATATATGTATATATATATATATGAAACTAACATCTCTAACATTATGATTCAGTGCGTAGGATAAGAGAGGCATGTAAATAAAGGATTTGTCACTCTTTTCCCTTCTTCTACACAAACAGTAATGATCCTTTGACATTGCCTCACTGATTTTGCTTTAACGATTGCTATAAGCCAACTAACAAAGAAATGCAATGCATGTTTAGGTTTTAAATCAGTGAAAGCTTTCAATCTGTTGATCTAAGATGACCTTCGAGAATTCGGTCATTTACTAATCGAGCTAACCATTCAAGCTAAATGTTTCCGGCTAAATTCATATCAAAGTCGTGCGTTGCACCCAGCCCGTTAAATGAATCGCACCCAGCCTCATCTGCAGCGTGTCCGGAACATGTCCGTTGTATGACCATGTCCAAAACATGTCCGCAGCGTATCCGGAATGTGCCCACAGCATGTCCGTGTCCGCAGCGTGTCCGGAATGTGTCCGCGACCCAAACAGTATTAAAATTAAAAAAAAACATAGTCCGACACATGTCCGAACGTGTCGGGATCGTGTCCGTGTCCAACACGGATATGGGGCCTCCGAAAGAGTATCCGTGCTTCCTAGACACTCGCTTCATCCGGAAGGCTACATTAGCCTAGGATTACATACAAAAGTGTTTTAGTCGGTTTGTCATGATATATTAAAGTGGGTGCTTAGTCGGTTTGTCGTCTTGTATCATAATGTTGATGTAACTTGAAGTAGGTCCTGTAAATTTGTAATCTTTCAATCTTGTATGGTTGTATATTGTCATGAAAAGTATGATGTCAGGTAAAGGGATCATCCCTTTTTTTTGTGTGTTTCAATTTGCAACTATGATCCTTTCCTAACTCAGTAACATTCCCAAAGACAATGTCACCAATTTGAAGGCGTGCACTAATATAAGGAAAATCGTCATCACCTAGAGATTCTAGATTGTCAACACGTCCTTTTTTGCTTTGTATTTTTCCAAAATCTATCTTTTTCTTCGGCGTCAAACGTCTAGTAATATCTTTATTGTCAACATCACCTTTGTAACTCCTAAAATATTCAGTACGAAACATACCTCGCTCTAATAAAGTCATTTTCATGACCAAGAAATCCTCTTGGTTGTATTATCCTTGGTGAACATTGACTGCTACAATAGTATTTTGACAATTGAAATATTCAGGTCTAAACATCTCTTCAGCCTAAAGGCTAGAGAGTACTCCACCTTACCAAGAGACTAATTGTTCGAGATACTCAGCCAGTATGGTTCTAAAAAGTGGTTTTTGTGGAAATACTCTAATGTTTGGGTTTGTTGCAGAAAAGTGCATTTTATTCCTTGCAAACAATTCAGCGACTAAATCCAGACTTTTATTCCTAAAACCATCCTTGTTGTCGCATTTTCGCTTCCCAACAAAGGCTAGTAGAAGACATTTGACTATGTATCCTAGGAAAAGCGTCTTTTGCCTGTACCCAATTATAGTAGGAAAGAGCCAAACAGGTACTTAGCAACACATTCATCAAAAGATTCACTGATTTTTTAAGAAATACTCGGACTGCATTAGAATTCTTCCTACATCAACAAATAATTTTTTCTGATTTTTTAGGATTTATTTTAATTTATTTGAATTTTTGAAAAAAAGGCAAACTGGTACCGATTTTGGCCATACCAGCCGATACCAATCCGTATCAGCTGGTATGACTCGGCCAGAGGACAGTCGATACCAGTACCGATACAATCTGTATCGGCCAATACGGCGATATGGCTCTGTACAATTAGATAGCCTGATATAGTCTGAATTTTTTGGTTGTACATATCATTCCAGTGATCTGTATATCATCCATTAATCAGAACCTATGTTCAGAAATTACATGAAATTCAACTTAACCAAACATATCCTCACATGTGGATAATGCCCCACAGGTGCAGAACATTTAATTTTAGATGCAAAGGAAAAAAGCCCTAGCAGAATCAAGTAGGTATGCATTCATCAATAAGAAAACTGACATGGTAATAGGCTTAAAATAAAGGGGAAAGAGATCAAAAGAGACTGTTCGAGAACTTAAGATTGAAAATTACATAATTTTCAGCATAAACATCGTCTCCACATTAACAACCACATTCTGAATAACAAATACCTCATAAGATACCATTAACTGATATCCCTTCAAAAAAAAGTTGTAATATATCATCTGCTATCCCTTTAGGAGAAGGAAAAAAATAAAGTATATCATAAGACACAATTCACTGATACCCGACCTTAACACCTTCAGGAAAACAGAAGGCAGGCAAATCATTCTCCCTCGTTGCTGCTCTCTTCCCAGGAGGGTACTTGAAAAGTATCTGTCTAGACAGAAAAACAAGGATAAACCAGCTGTTTTCGGAAAGAGAAAATCATATCAAAGTAGAAGTGCAGAACAATTACCCAGCACGAAACATGGCATGTGAGCAAAACTCTGTCAATTTATGGGGTTGGCAGAGACATGCATGAGATGGGGGATACTAACGGCTTTTATATTTGTTCAGAATGAAGCCTTCATAGTTCATACAGCAACAAACTAATCAAAGTCAAGGTGACAATAACAAGATGTGTTTATCACTGCACCATGACACTAGTACTAAGAATTATTTCAGAAGGACGAGCGCACGAGGTTACAGTTGTAATTATTTGTTGAAAGGACCTGGTCATCACAATGAATGGCGCATCTACTATAAGGCAGCATACAATTATTCTGCATGGAATCTCGGGATCCAGGAGGGTTGGTACAATTGGGGATATATCACTTGTTGCATCTCAAATGAAGATCAGTAATGAAGATGATGGGTAATACATGGAACTCAAGCCGAGTTATTGTGTAGCAGAAGCAAATGATGCATCTTAACGTAAGAAAATGAAAAAGACCAGCACATGTCCTGCAGAAACAGTAGACATTGTGGGTAGTTGTGGTCTGTAGCAAAGAGTTCGACCCTCCAAAACTCCAAAGTAGGAGGCAGGTCCCCCACTTTTTATACCCTGGGTGCAGGCAACCTTCTAAATTAGGGTAGTCGAATCCTAGGAATCCTAGTTTAGGTTTTGGCACTCTTAAATCAAGGAATATATTCCTAACGAATAGGAATACAAGTACCCAGGAGAGAAGTACTTCGCATCATCAAAGAAAACATATTACCATAGCTGGCCCCTCATTAGTATTGGTCGGGTCTCCTGTATGAAATGAAAATTGCATGTGACCAAAAAAAGATTAATAATGCTAATCGGTGAAGAATATTAAAGAACATCGAGAAATTTTGAAGTATATATAGAGCCTATGGCCTCAATAAATTAATCTATCAAATCCTCAGAATTTATCATCTCATTGCTATAAACAATTGTTGTGATTGACTTAGTGATAAGTCATCGTCCAATAGTACAATGCCATGAAACGTGTGATCCCTTGAGTGGGACTCTTCTAGTAGCTAGCTTTCATATCTTTGTTATTTATTGATTATTTCTGCATCTATCAAATGTCATATTCATAGATCTATCCATACTAAAGCCTAGATCTCATCATAAACCTTCATCAACCTTCCCCAAATCCTGCAATTCTCCAACAGGAGTTACAGAATCAAGTCCAGCAAGGGAGGATTTATGTAATTCTTTCACCGATCTACATCAAATAACAGAACCCTTTAGATCCACATCTACCCCAATACTAGACACTTTCATAGTTTCATGTAGACTTATTTCCCAGTTTTGCCCACTTTCATAGTTCAAAATCAGATCAAACGCAGAACTGATTTCTATTTCCCCAAATCTACAACAATCTCAATTCCTACCAAGCCCTAAATCCATCAAATTTCTCCCATCTCCTGCATCAAACTAGTATCAAAGTTTTTTCTGTAGTTTCTGCTGCATGAGATGGCAGCATAGCAAGATTTACACTCTAAAGGTAGTTGGCATAGCTGTAAAGATTAACTCTCGTCTTTAATATTAAATATCAAATTCATGCCCAAAGAAAAACATGATAAGATTGATAATCAGCAAAAGCTATCTTAATGGAAAGTGGTGAGGAGGAATAATGCATATCAAGTGTCCTAGAAAGCACTCTCATAAGCATATACATAAAATACTTATAAGGTTCTAAGTAACAGTTTAAACATGTCGAGCATCACAGACATTTCTAAGAACTAAATGATAAATTATACAAGCTTCGAGCCATACTACAAAAACATATTTCACACATTTCAGCAGACCTGGGGCTCCAAGGTAGGTATGCGCCCGTGATACTGAATCTTTCTTAGATCTAGAATTTCAGATCTCGCCACCTCTGACTCCCACGTCTTTCTTTTTGCAAAAGCATCTTCAATAACATCAACATTCGCATATGAATGAAGGCCCACGATGAAGAAGTGTTCAAATAGTGATGTGGGCTCCTTATGTTGTTTATGATGCTGCACAACAGTTGTACAAGTTGTATAAGCATAGTACTAAAAGAATCACAAACACTCGGAAACTCGATCATTATTTGAAAGCAGATCTATCAAAGATATTAAAAAAATAAATAGCACTTCATAATATGATTAAGGGATGATATCAAGATTACATGAGCTACATGGTGCTACAAATGAACAGACCCGAGATACGGTACTATTAATAAAAGTCAATGCTTCCAATTATCTATCCGCACAATTACCCAATTGACTGAGAATTTTCGAAATGACTCATATTTGTCAAAAGTTTTCCCAAGTACGATTAAAGAATAAAGTAGTTTTTTACTTGAAATTTTAGCATATTTCTTCATACTTGTTGCAAGAATTATTACATATATTCACAAATAATTTAGACATTATACATTTTGACATATACAGCTCTATTCAGGGAAAAATGTACTGTAAGCAAATTGTATTTTTTTTCTTCTAGTTTATCATTCTTCATGATGTAGTATTCACACCTTGTTGGTGACCATATTTTCTCTTAGTGAATGTGCACAAGCACACACAAAAATAGCATGCTTTAAATTTCATACTTGCTGCCCAAGTTTTCACTCTGATATTCTGCATTTATGCGTCCCTTTTTAATTTGATCTTAATTAGCTCCTCAATAACTAATGAAGTATTTTGTTTCGTTGAAATTTTAGCATATTTATTTATACCAAAGCAATAATTATTACATATACTTTACACATAATTTAGAACATTATATGTTCTGATATATAAAGCTCTATTTAGGGAAAAATGTACTGTAAATAAATTGTATTTTTATTTCTTCTAGTCTATCATTCTTCGTTATGTAGCATTCACCCCCTGTTGGTGACCATATTTTTTTCTTAGTGAATGTGCACGGGCACACACACAAATAGCAAGCTTTGGATTTCCACACACTGATGTACCTTCATTTATGCTTCCCTTTTAAATTTAATATCAATTAGTTCCTGTATTTTTTAAGATATTGTTGAATGATGAATTTTTCTCAACCACCTCCTGGTCTTCCGACTCCTCCCAACATGTTTGTCATCTTCGTCGGGCCATTTATGGACTCAATCAAGCTAATTGGGCTTGTTTTGAGCAGTGTTTTAAGAGGCGGGGGCGTAAGGCGGGGCGTTTTGCCTGATGTGGGGCGGGACGTAAGCCCCAGGGTGTGGGGCGTAAGCCCCACGAATTTTTAATTTTTTAATTTAAAAAATATATAGAAATAAAAAATATTATATAAATAGTGAAAATATATTAAAAACAAACAAAATAAAAAATATTATGAACAAACAAAGCATTTAAGCCTACAAAATTGATTGATAAATCACAAATATATACAAAACGATAATAAAAATGAACTTATCATTGTCTTTCAAGATCATTTAAGATCTAATTCTAAATTTCTAAGCAAAATTCAAACTATCTACGTTTATATTCCATAGATTCTATCATTCTATACATGATATATAACCAATTTAAAACAACTTTAGTTCCCAATAATGTCATAATCGCCATCCAAGAGAGTAAGACGCATATAAAAGATCACACGGTAGCAATTAAATCATTTTTTTTCGACAAACTCCAGTGGGGCATAAGCCCAGGCCATTGGGGCGTAAAAGGCGTGCCCGGGCGTTCGGGGCGTACGCCCCAGTGGTTCGGGCGTAAGCCCCACAGGAAAAAAGCCCCAAATTGATCCGCCCCGGGCGTTTTGGGACCGCCCCGCCCCGGGGCGCGCCCCGGGCGTACCCCGGGGCGAGTTTTTTAAAACACTGGTTTTGAGTGCTTCAGATCTTTGGTGATCTCAGTTGGCTTCACATAGAGTATGAACGATTGTGTATGTTCACTTGTAGCTCCGCTCATGGTCATGTGATCCTACTTCCCTACGTTGACGACAATATCATCATTGGTAATGATATTACGACCATTGCCTATCTGAAAAGGCACCTCCAGCAGTAATTCGAGATAAAAGATCTTGGATCACTTAGTTACTTCCTTGGTCTTGAGGTTGCTTCTTCTGCCTGATGATACATAGTCTCTCAATAGAAGTTTGTCTCTGATAGTCTGATGTACTTAGTAGTGCTGGTCTTACTAACTCCCAAACCATGGACACACTAATGGAGCTTAATGTGATGTTCTTGTCTACCTGACGATCACATGCCTAGATATTGCACATGTCGTCCGAGTTATTAGTCAATTTGTTGTGCTCCTGGATCGGTTCACTATGTTGCACTTCTGAGGATCCTTGGTTATTTTCAGGGAATGCTGACTCGATCACTGTTGTTGCCGTCATCTTCCTCTTTGGAGCTATGTGCCTTCTCAGATGCGAACTGGGCAAGAGATCTTACTATCGATCCACCACTGGCCTCAGCATTTTCTTAGGTGACTCGCTCATCTCTTGGAAAAGCAAAAAGTAGGATATCGATTCACTCTCCAGCACTAAAGCCGAGTATCGTGCTATGGCACGGATTGCGTGTGAGGTTGTTTGGCTGTGTCATCTACTTGGCAACATAGGTGTTCAGCTGACCTCAACAACTCCCCTCTACTATGACAACCAGACTGCTAATCAGATTGCTAGCAATCTCGCGTTCCATGAGCGCACGAAGCACACCGAGCTTAATTGTCACTTCATGCAACATTGTTACACGAACAGCACACTTTCGCTTCCGTATGTGTCTTTACAAAGCAGCTTGCAGACTTCTTTACGAAGACACAACATTCAGCGTTTTCACTTTTCAGTACCTCCTTATCAAACTGTTGGTATATCATTTACCTTGAATTTGAGGGGGGGTGTTAAGAGTGTATATACTTAGCGTTATTGTATAGGTTAGTTTGGGTATGTTCACCTTGGGTGATCTCATCTCTTGTACAGCATATATAGGGGCATTGCCCCCTTTGAGTGGATTCTCTCTCTCTCTCTCTCTCTCTCTCTCTCTCTCTCTCTCTCTCTCTCTCTCTCTCTCTCTCTCTCTTCTACAAGGGTTATCAGTGTCAAATAACCCAGCATGCATCATTTTCATAGCCCATCGATGGCATGCATATACTCGGTACTTCAAGAGATTGAGATATTGCAATGAATAGGATAATACCAAATAAAACCATAGCCGGCAGATTACAAACCTATATTTCCAGTACTTTTTAGTTTGGCATCTATTAGTTTAAAATCAATTTAATCAGTCCTTTTTATTTTATCTAAGGTGACATCCTTTCTCTAAAAACTTTCCACATGCTTTTACATCAAATGTAAAGTGAGGACTTAATTTGACATAGAAAACACATCAAACTGATAACTAAGAAGGATCAATCTAGTAAGTCCATTTTATAGGATCTTGGCTAGTTGGATTAAGATTGGCTAGTTGGATATAGATCCAATGTGTGCAACCACATTTTACCTGGGTCTCAACTTACTTGCACTCTTAAATGTTGGCCAAGCTAGGAGAACATGTCCAATACAAAGTACTTACAACTTCAATCAGGCGCGCGCGCTCTAGGAGACCTTTGTGCCGCATGTGTGCCTTGATCCTTTCAGAACACTGGTCAAAACCTATCTGATGTTGGGTGGCCTTGTCGGTGATGATAATAAAGTTCCCATGTGACGTCCCATCGGGTCATGCTTGTCATCCGACCAAATGGTAGAACGGCCAATTCGAGGTTATCGGCCATTTACCTCTAGCATATCAGGAAGGGCGCTTGTCATCACTTAAATGCAATGATCCCCGCATAACAGCCTAGACCTTCCTCCTGAGGGTGAATCCGACCCATGCAACGGTAAGGGATAGGGATGCTCCAGAGACAGTCGCTCGATTTTGCACAAGCGGCGATCTGGAGAGGGATCGCCACCCCGGTAAACCTCAAAGGGAAACCTGGGGTGGCTCAAGGGAGCAACACCCTTGTTGGTGGGAGCGCCATCTTAACACTCTGAGGACTGAATCAGGTCTCATCATAAAGGTGTCCCAAGGAAGATTGCCCCATGCGGCCCCCATTGGGCATCAAGACTAGAGCACTGGTGTGGGGACGGTGACCTCAATACTCCATGGCGGTCGCTCAAAATGAGGGCGCCCGCTCAATGTTCTTTATGCTTTGTCGAGGCGTCGAGCCCTTCACAGATAAAAACGTCCAGCGGCACGCCAAGTGCTGCGGAGGTGCCTTAAAGCATCACGAGTTTTTGGCTTGCCTTACTACAACGTGTTGAACCATGGCTTGATCTGGAAGTGTCATGTGTCTGCACCTGATCGAGCCACAAGTGCGGCGAGGGGTGCAAATTTGTGCACCCAAAGTTTCCTTTAGACAATAATAAAGGTACTGATTGGTTATCTTCCTCATATTCACTGTATTGTTCCTCCTTTGTTCATACTTCTTATTCCCCTTATTCTCTTTTTTATTCCTACTCAAACAATAGTAGCAACTTCAGTTGTATCTTCCTTTAGTTTGATATAGCAAAGGAGTAGACAACAAAAAGGCAAATATAAAAAGCAGAAAGGAAAATAATGGTTATTTCTTGTAACAAACTAAGTATGCTTTTTGTTGATTAAAATAAATCATAATTATACAAAAAATGGTAATTCCATTTCTTTACATTTCAAAGTTTATTTCTACCTCTCAAAAACTTTCTAAATTTTGTGAATTATCTAAAAATTATTACTTAATTTGTGTGTCATAGTAGGCACCCGCAAGGTGATTTTGGATGCCTCCATCACGGCCACTTAATGCATGTGCCTCTTAAAATAGTTGTTCAAAACGAGAAATTTTATTAAATAAACAATCTAAATCATTATCCCCAATCACCCTCACATTATTGTATCCACAAAGGTAGATCATGCTACAGATCAACGTAGCTTAATCCGAAGTCATACATAGGTACCTCTTAAGGTAGGTCGCAAAAAGTCTTTACAGCCGCATCATTTACTTCATTCCCACAACCTTCTTTCTGTAATCTCACCGCCTTTTGTTGCCATCCCCAGATACTATCATACATCATGCCCTCACTTTCAAGAGGGTTTGAGAATCTAATGGATTGATCTTATTCTTTAATCCCTAGGTAAGAAGCAATGGTGGGAGGACCTTAATGGGACAAGGGTGGGAGAATGGGAAATTCAACCACTCGTAACCTCAGGTTGGACTTATATTGAATCCTTGTTGTTACAAGTCTCACAATTCACCATATGATAGTAGCTACATTAAACTAGCTCCAATATACCAACAAACACGAACAACATCAAAAGTTGACACACAAAACTAGTCATTTTACTATTGCATCTTAAACCACAAAAGAAACTCTTGGCCTCACCATCATCATGCTTGAGGGCATGACCAAGAATCCAAACAAAAACATACATGCATACCATCTACCAAAATATAGTTTTTACGTTTTTCTTCTTTTCTTAAGTCATATCCAGTGCAGTCAAAACATCACGCGCAATGCAGGCGCAAGGGATGCGCCTTTGCCTAGGCACTCCAAGGCGCACACATGAGCTCTTGACAATATTTTTCTAGTTTTTTTAGGGGGGTTGCTTAAGCATGCCGCATGCCTAGGTGGTAGCATGGGCTTTTGATAATATTGTTCTAGTTTTAGTTTTTTATGGGGTTGCTTAGGCATGGCTAGGCGCAAGTGTGGCCTTTTGACAACATTTTCTAGTTTTATCTTAGGGGGGAGGCTAGAGCCCCCTACATCCCCCTCTCCACTCATTAAAATCAATTTTTATATGAGATGTTTAAATAAAACAAGATAAAAACTATAATATAAAAGTTCATAAAAAGTACAAATATCCTCAAATTGATAAGCATAACATCAACTGAAATCTCCCATCAATAATCGATAATCCAGAACTGTAATATCTAGGTTAGTAACTTAAAAAATCATGTTCACAAAATTAGAAATTGTATGTTAAGAACTTAAAATAATAAGTCTAGTGTTATCAAGGTTAAAATGTATTTTGAGCTTTGTGCTCACATTAGCAAAAGCACTCCAACTGAGTTTGGGGAAGAATCTATATTAGAGAAGAAATGAACAAATCTAGAGCTCGGGATGAAGTTAGATTTTTATTACATCAAGGGGTTTGGATGGCCTTTTGACAAGAAAGCACGTTGGGGTGTTTAGGGTGGCATTTAGGGATTGAGGGAAGAAGTGGGGAGGGAAAAAGTTAAAAAATACAAATATATATATATATATATAGAGAGAGAGAGAGAAATGCTATGGTGCGGCATGCGGTGCGTGCGGCACTGCACCGCAACCGTCTGATGCACTGCTGCGTGCATGTGATGCACGCAGCGCGTGCATCAGACGGCTGCGGTGCAGTGCCGCACGCACCGCATGCCGCAGCATAGCATGCCCCTATATATATATATATATATTAGTTACCCGGGCGCCCTAGGTGTGCTTGGCCATGGGTGCGCCTAGGTGCACATGTGCCTCAAGGGGCCTGGTATCCCTAGGTGAGACTCCAGGCTTACACCTTGAGGAGCTAGTGTGCCTAGGCCCGGGCGCCCTAGGCTTGCTTGGCCCGGGCAAAGCATGGGCGCGCCTAGGTGCACATGTGCCTCAAGGGGCCTGGTATCCCTAGGTGAGACTCCAGGCTTACACCTTGAGGAGCTAGTGTGCCTAGGCGTGCTTTTGACTGCATAAGTACAATCTTAAAGTTAAAAAAAAGTCTAGAAAATAAGGAATCCCTAAATCAGTTTCCAAATTCTATCAGAAATCAAATATCTACTTTTTTCTCAAAAATTCCAAAAAAGATTGACCTTTAGATTTTATATGATTCTTATCATTTTTAAGATCATATCCAATTTCTCTACTTTACATAACCTTAATTCTATCATTAAGAAATCAATAATCACAGTCCAAACCCATACTTAAAACCGGTTCGCCTGGACCGGTTTGAATTTTGGTCAATCCAACACGAAACATCGGCCCGTACCTGATGCAAATTAGCCTTTGGTCACTCTAAACCAAAACATCGTTCCAAACCCAAAATATGCCTTGACTAGGATTTGGTTCAACGAAACTAACTGGATTGGATATGAAACGGGCTGAATGAGAACCGATTTGGCCGAATCAAGTTCGAATAGGCCAAATCAAACCTGAATTGGCAAAAAAAAGGCATGAATCAGACGAATTATACCTGAATTAGTTGGACTAGATGTGAGTTTTTAACGTTTGCTGACTTTCTCTAATATTTTTTCCAAAACAGCCAAACATGTACCTAACCTATGCTATCAAAGTCGGGACTAGTCGGCGACTAGTCCCCGACTAGTCCCTGGGCGGCATTTTGCCGACCGATTAATTTCGATTTCGTCATTGCTGGGCGGAATCCCGACTAGTCCCCGACTAACGACTGCCGACTAGTCCCCAGGCAGCATTCTGCAAGCAAATTTTTTTTTTTAAAGGAGTCTTTGCAAGCAATTTTGTTTGGATTTTTTTGCATTGGCTCAGTCTTCAGTCGCAAGACTCACAACTATGGCTCTTCCCTGTAATCATATGTTGAGCACCTGAGAATCTCAGATAAAAACATAGACAAATAATTAGTTTATTTGTTGATATCCATATAACCCTATAATCAAAATTAGGGTTGTTCACTGATTAAACATCATCAAATAAATATTGTGATGAATTCTTAGTCTTGAGTCTTTTGACATGGGCATGAAGCTAATACAACTGTGTTCTGTTAGACTGTTACTTATATTTATACCCATGCTGTGAAGTGTGAAGGTATGTATTGTTATTAACCGACTAATATCATATACTTATTGACATTTATGCTAGTTCATATATCATATATGTTCAGGGAGGGGGGGAGGGGTTAGAATAAGTTTTGACCGACTAGTCCCGAATTAGTCCCGACTAGTCCTAGTCGGCCCTTGGCCGACTAGGGCCGACTACCGACTTTGACTGCATAGTACCTAACGGTCGAAATTGGTTTGTTTTCTGCTTGATCCAAACTCGAACCTGAACCCTGATTTTCAAACATTTCGAATGGGAAGAATCATGTTTATCATGTGGTTCATACAGCTAAATCAAACCATTCCTTAGAAATTATTTAGTTTGGGTTTGATTCAAGCATTAATGTAGTTTTATGGCATTACAGTATCCATAGCCCACATCAAAACACTTCAACACAATGCCTTAACCAAATATAGTATGGTACAATATCATATTTATCTAAGTTTAGTGCCCATATATACGTCATTAATGGTACGTACAATATTGCATGCTTCTTTAACTTTAGCCCCGAAGATCTCTCAGAAAAGTGATCAAGTTGATAGAGTTTTCTAGTAAAAACCTGATTAACTCTACTAGCAATGTTAAATTGAGGAACTATACATGGGATAATGGTATCAAAAGTTAGGTCTTAAAACTCTAACGCTATATTACGGTTTATAAGGATTTAGAATAAAAGATTAAACAATGACAAGGAGAGGAGTCATCATCACCATTAAGCATGAGAATCATCAAACAAGCTTCCATCACTGAATGCTTGTGTGAATCAATTTCTCTTCAATTCTACATATTTGAAGTTACTATTCACCATCAAATACCAGTGTAGTCAAGGCGTCGCCTAGACGCCGCCTAGGCCATCATCTAGGCATTTTGAAGCTCCGACCGCCTAGGCACTGGTTAGGTGGGCAGTGGATTCTGGGAAACCGTCTGGGCACCTAGGTGCCTACTTTAATAATTGGTTTTTTTTATATAAATGAATTGGGTCCTTTTTTTGCTCCCGTTTAGTTTTATAGGGTTCATGATGCTTTATAGATGGCCAACACCATGCCATCATTAATGGGAAAAGGCATATTGTGTCCATGTTGGTAGGGTTTGAGAAGGAAAGAGGTGAAAGAAGCATATAAGGATGATTCATATAAGTCTGACGATGATGTAGGTATTTAGAATTTTCGATGACAAGTAATTCTAATTATGGTTGTTTTGGGGCATGTGGATGTGAAATGTTCAAAAAAAAAAAGAAATAGAACATTACCTAATACGGTTATGTTTATACTTATGATATTTGCTTGATGTTTATGGTTATGATAGGATTATGTTTATCTTGATAACGTGTGATTCATATTTGCTGCAATGTGATTGATATGTGATCCCTATTTGCCTCAATTATAATGGTCTTGTACACACTCTGGATCATACCTATTATCAAGTATTATTATTTCGACCATATCTATCTCTAGAAATTATTTGATATATTTAATTTTTGTCGCTTCGGCACCGCCTCGCCTAGGCATGACCTTGACACCTTGACTACACTATCGGTCATATAAATTCGGTTACACATTATTTTCATTAGCACAGCAAACAATAATTGCCTCCAAATACTGTCCAATGCTTTGAATTCAAACAAGGGTAACAAAGCAAGGAACACCAGAAGCAACATCATTAATTAATTCTAAAGCATCTATGTATGGGTATAAAAACAAAAGGATAACAAGAGTAAGGAAGCGGTCGGTACCCGAGCTTTGGATTGGATCTGATACCACTGCCTCTTCTGGTTCGCCATCGCCTCCACATTCACCGTCGCCTTGAACCCCGGCTCCCTCGTGGAGCCAGCGCCGCCGCCGCCGCCGCCGCCGCCGCCGCTGGGGGCCCCCCACCTCCACGCCCGCTGCATCTGGCGCCTCCACCTCTGGAAGCTACCGCTCCGCACGTGCCGCACCTGCCGGAGCGGGGAGGAGCAAGGCGGCGACAGGGACGAGGGCGCGCCGACGCAGGCGCCCCACTCGGTCGCCAACACCGGATCCGGGGGCGCGGGGCTCCCCGCGGCCGAGGAGGGCGCCGAGGCGTGGTCGCCGGGGTGCTCGGGGGCGGCTTCCTCCATCCCCGGATCCTTTTCACATGTGAAATCCCTCAGGAAAACAAGCCACGGGCTTGATTCACAGGGCCGAGTTCAGACTGTTTTGCAGCATGGAAATCTCCAAGAAGCCCGAAAATTTGGAGAAATGGTAAATGGGTTGGGTTCAAAAGATTTAGATGGGGTATGGGAATAACAATTCCTTCTCCTCTTTCTTGATTTTCGTTCCCCCTTCTCTTGAGGGTGATTGGGGGAATGGAGGGGGTTGGATGGATTCAGTTATTAATGTGGTTTCAATCGATTGAAAAGGAGGTGGTGGTGGTGGTGGGAGGTAGAGAGAGAAAGAGAGAGAGAGAGAGAGAGGTGAAGGTGGTGGGAGGTAGAGAGAGAGAGAGAGAGAGAGAGAGAGAGAGAGAGAGAGAGAGGTGAAGGTGGAGGGAGCGGGAGAGGTGGGCACGGATGAATCGCGAGGGAGGAGGAGGAGGGGCGTGGACGCCGTGGAGGCGATGACGAAACGTTGCCAATAATTCTGGGTTGGAAAATTTTCAGCACAACCGTTGTACCATACAACTCCAGGTCCGGGGCCCACTGCCCCACAGCCTATCAGCACGCTCTGAGTGCTGGGGGCCACTGCCCCCCATGTGCTCGGCTGCTTCCCCAGATTACAGTGGGCCCCGTGGCTGTATGGTACAACGGTTGTGCTGAAAATTTTGCCGCGCGGCACATGGTGTGTAGCGTCGTAATCGGATATCTCGCGGGATGAGAGTCTATCTCGAGATTTTTTTTTCCCTCGTTTTTATCTCTGCTCGGGCGTTGAAGAAACGCATGGACCGAAGGGATCTACACCTGAAAGCGACGTACGTATCTACTGGGAATATGGTAATACGGATTTATAGTAGATTTGTAGGTTGTATGGTTGAGATCCAAATACAATGTAAGAATATCTATTGGATCCAGCTTAATTGATGTTGGGTCTAGTTACCTCACTTAGAATGAAGATTTATTCTCCCTTCCACCAGTGCATGTGCCACATGGTGCGTCACGCGCATCAAAAAATCTCGAGTGGTCCCTTTACATGAATGACATGGCACACTACGATTGGGTCGGAAGCAAACACAGCAAAAGTAGATGGCAGTAAAAATACAGTTGAAAATCTCCCCCAATGTACAGGTTTGTAGGTCATGAAAGTGACCCACCCGTCCCCATGTGATAAATGCACCTATTGTTTTCATGACCGCTGATATTTTATCGAGCCCCCCCCCCCCCTCTTTCGACAGTATTTTTGCTACCCGATTCATTTGTTGCACTTTGCGTACAGCCCAAATTGTGGGCTGCCACATCATCGTCATTGACATGACAACCCATGTTTGGGCAGCACAATTACCCTCAAAAATATCCCCCAATGCACGTTACATGGCCATGAAAAGCTCCTCTTCCCCATTTGATATTTTATCAAAGCGCACCCCCCCCCCCCCCCCCCTCCCGACATCCGGATGACATGGCAGCCCACAACTGGTCAGTAAGCAAGTGCAGCAAATGAATCAAGTATCAAAAATGCCCTCCTCCCTTTCGCATAGTATTCTTCCCTTTCGTTGGTTTCAGATCTCCGTCATGATTGCATGCACCAGTGAGCACATCCGGTGTGCCAAAATTATGGCATTCTTTAAATTAAGTTGGAGAACGATTTTTGGTCTTTCAAAATTAGGGTGTCTTCCGTCGTTGAGCTTTTTTCCTGTTTTTGGGGGTTAGTTTGGTGAAACCATGTGTCGAGTAATTGATTGTTCCACATGACATGCACCCAGTTTGCCACATGTCTCTATCTCATCCGTCCATGTAGCCACTAAAGGGCGGTGTGTGTATGAGCACACATTCGTTCACCCACATTTTGTTTATTTACTAGTGCATGTCCATGTCTGTTGACACTCGTACGGGCGCCTTCGGCGGCAACACACACCCGACCGCCTTTGACGGCATCGACACCTGCAGCGACCGTCTCTCTCTCTCTCTCTCTCTCTCTCTCTCTCTCTCTCTCTCTCTCTCTCTCTCTCTCTCTCGCTCAGTGCACCGCTGACATCCTCTGACACATCAATATTGCTCAATTGATCCATCAAACTAAGCCCAAACCGACATGCAAAGGGTATATCGGTGCACCGCCGACATCCCTTTGCCACATTAGGATTGCCCGATTGATGTATCGAACTAATCCCAAACCGACATGCAAAGGGACGGTTGATGTTAGGTTTAGTTACCTCACTTAGAATGAAAATATATTCTCCCTTCCCCCCAATGCATGTCGAGGGCATCAAAAAATCACGAGTGGTCCCTTTA
The DNA here is from genome assembly GCA_947650365.1 of Chamaelirium japonicum. Taxonomy (NCBI): domain Eukaryota; kingdom Viridiplantae; phylum Streptophyta; class Magnoliopsida; order Liliales; family Melanthiaceae; genus Chamaelirium; species Chamaelirium japonicum. Next base: position 3,015,276 of record CANTAL010000006.1, read on the forward strand.
AATGGATGACATGACACACTGCGATTGGGCCAAAAGCAAACACAACAAACGGAGACGGCAACAAAAATACACTTGAAAATCTCCCACAATGCACACGTTTGTAGGTCATGATAAATGCACCTATTGTTTTCATGACCGCTGATATTTTATCGAGTCCCCCCCCCCCCCTTCCTCTTTCGACAGTATTTTTGCTACCAGATTCATTTGCTGCACTTTGCTTACAGCCCAATAGTGGGCTGCCACATCATCGTCATCGACACGGCAACCCACGATTGGGCAGCACAAATGCCCTCAAAAATATCCCTCAATGCACATGTTAAACGGTCATGAAAGCTCCTCTTCCCTATTTGATATTTTATCGAGTGCCCCCCCTCCCTTTCGACATCCTTTCTTTTGGACGACGGGGCAGCCCACAACTGGGCTGTAAGCAAGTGCAACAAATGAATCGGGTATCAAAAATGCCCTCCTCCCTTTCACATAGTATTCTTCCCTTTCATTGGTTTCAGATCTCCGTCATGATTGCATGCATCAGTGAGCACATCTGGTGCGCCAAAATTATGGCATTTTTCAGAATTAAGTGGGAGAACAATTTTTGGGCCTTTCAAAATTAGGGTGTCTTCCGCTGTTGAGCTTTTTTCCTTGTTTTGAGGGGTTAGTTTGGTGAAACCACGTGTCGAGCAATTGATGGTTCCACATGACATGCACCCAGTTTGCCACATGTCTCTATCTCATTCGTCCATGTGGCTGCTGAAGTGTGTGTGTGTGCGAGCGCACACACATTCGTTCACCCATATTTTGTTTATTTACTAGTACATGCCCGTTCCTGTATGCACTCGGACAGCTGCCTTCGGCGGCAACACACACCTGACCGCCTTAATCGACACAGCGGCGACTCTCTCTCTCTCTCTCTCTCTCTCTCTCTCTCTCTCTCTCTCTCTCTCTCTCTCTCTCTCTCTCTCTCTCTCTCTCTCTGCACCGTCGACATTCCTCTGCCACATCAAGATTGCCCGATCGGTGCATCAAACTAAGCCCAAACTGACATAAAAAGAGTATATCAGTGCATCGCCCAACATCCCTTTGTTACATTAGAATTTCCCAATCGGTGCATCGAACTAATCCCAAATCGACATGCAAAGGGACGGTTGTAATGAGGTGCCAAGCAAGCCGGTATTAATTGCAGACATCCCTTTGCATGCCAATTTGGGCTTAGTACGATTCATCATTCGGATATGGGTGTCACGGACGGTTGTGATGTATCAAGCAAGCCAAACATATATCTATTATGCATGCCAATTTTTGCAATGCCACGACCAAAGATCGTATTGGGCCCATTTCACACTTTGATCAAAGGGTGTGAAGCTTGACATCCATAATAGAGATGGTTCCACTCAACTACTCAAGCAATACTTTTCCTAAGGAACCCTTGCATGCTTGATCAGACAACAAACATGAAGAGGAAAGGGATTATAAATCCGCATACTTGATCAGAAAAAAAAAAAAATAGCACAAAGAAAAACAATCTATATAATAAAACACAGAAACATGATTGAGAGAAGTAGGACCTGTCACCGCTCAGAGAGAGAGAGAGAGAGAGAGAGAGAGAGAGAGAGAGAGAGAGAGAGAGAGAGATTCCTACTTGGGTGGGCGGAGGGCTGCATGCGGCGATCGGAGTAGACGTTGTGCCTTCGACTCCTCTCTTCTGTATGATGAGTGCAATTAAAGGATTTGGTGTGAATGTGATTTAATGGAGAGGAATTGGGGCCATTGAAGGGATTACATGCCGGGAGAGGAGTCCAGATTTGGGGTGATTTTGATTTGGGATCATAGGCATGCAAGATTTGGGGTGAATACTTGAAGAGGATTTAAGGGAGGTGATAGTAGGAGTGTTTAAGGCTTTCGGGGTGATGTTGCATACCTTGATTTAGAGGGATTTAAGGTAGGTGATCGGTGGTGATCATGAGAGTATTTTGAAAGATGGATTACGGGATGGATGAAATTTGAGTTGGCAAGATTTTTAAACGAACGACCAGATCTATTCCATTCATTTTCGTCTAGCCAACTTGTCACATCTTCATGGACTCACATCGGGTCTTGAACTTGACTTGAACTCGTCCTGTTTAAAATTTGGGTCAAAATATCTAAACCCGAACCCAACACACACTACATTTAACATGACTCAAACCTAAACCAAAGCGGATTAGGACGGGTATGAGTCAAAATTCCCCATACTATCTATATTCAGGGTTTGTCTTAACTTCTATTCTCCGTATGAAATAAAACAATATTTATATTGGAGCAAGCAAATAACAAAAGAAAGTAAATATCTATTAGTTTTGTTTGAAGCTCGCAAAGCATATGGACAAATCTTTAAAAATTGAGTTTTTTTTTTTTTGGAATTGAGTTTTTTTTTTATAAGCTAAAGATCCAAACCCGTCCCAGCTTGAGCCTTGTAACTGTGGATGCACTATTTTTTAGGGGACTTAGTCATCGGTCCCTAGAATAAGTCCAGGCTTGCAACAAAGACGTAAACAAATAACGTTTTGGGCAAGGAATAGTCATTCCCAAAAGTCCTTGTTCACTTTATGGGCCCATTTCACACCATGCCAGTTTCACAAACAAATACCATTTTACACCAGTATATGCATCTCGACTATCGGATTGGTTATAAAAAGGGTATGTGTGAGATGCATTGTCGTGGCTATGTAAGTGTAGATCGAATACATCTCGACTGTCGGATTGAATGTAAAAAGGGTATGGGTGAGATGCACATGCCGTGGTTGTGTAAAGTACATACCAGATGCCCCTAGACCGTTCCCTATTTGTTTACAGATGCATCTAGATCGTCGGATTGAATGTATAAAGAGTATGAGTGAGATATACCTATCGCGACAGTGTGTAAATACATATCAGACGGTCCAAATGCACCTAGAGCATCCCCCCTCATGGGATAAAATAATTTTCTGGAACGTCCCCGCGGGAGTAGAAATTAGGGAGAGACTTAGTGCAAAGGCAAACATTAACTGTCCTTAACACTATACAAGAATTCTTGGTTGTAATCATACTAGGGGGAAGAAGGATTGTACACGTGGTAAATGGAGGGGGTGAAAAGTTAAGGTCCCTATTCATTAATACATATTATATTTATATTTGTCTTCTAGTAAGCATTGCCTCATATTATTTTTTTGAAATACACTCCATACATTTCTTTCCCCACCCTTCTCCATTAATATATATATATATATATATATATATATATGTATATATGTATATATATATATATATATATATATATATATATATATATATATATAGAGAGAGAGAGAGAGAGAGAGAGAGGGGAGAGAGAGATAGGGGCATGCTATAATGCGGCATGCGGTAAGTGCGGCACCGCATAGTAGCCGTCTGATGCACCGCTGCGTGTATCGCATACACGCAACGCGTGCATCAGACGGCTGCGGTGTAGTGCCGCACGTACCGCATGCCGCATTATAGCATGCCCCTATATATATATATATATATATATATATATATATATATATATATATATATATATATATATATATATATATATATATATATATATATATATATATATATATATATATATATATATATATATATATATATATATATATATATATATATATATATATATATATATATATATATATATATATATATATATAGGGGCATGCTATGCTGCGGCATGCGGTGCGTGCGGCATCGCACTGCAGCCGTGTGATGCACTGCTGCGTGCATCGCATGCACGCAGCGCGTGCATCACACGGCTGCGGTGCGATGCCGCACGCACCGCATGCCGCATTCAAGCATTTATATATATATATATATATATATATAGAGAGAGAGAGAGAGAGAGAGAGAATACGGGGTATGAGCTGACAGCCCATTTCTGAATTTGGGCTGTCAGCTCACAGCCATCCGATCCCCATCAGCAACCGTCCGTTTTTTTTTAAAAAAAAAAAAACCTAAACTACTCTCTCCCTCTCCCTCTCTCTCGCGAGCGGCAGCGGCAGCGGCAGCCCCCGTCAGGGGCCCGGCCGGAGACAAGCGCAGGGGGCGGCGGACGGGGGCCGGGACGGGGTCGCAGGGGGCGGCGGACGGGGGCCGGGACGGGGTCGCCGGGACCGGGGGCGCCGGGACGGGGTCGCAGGGGGCAGGGGTCGAGGGCGCAGGGACGGGGTCGCGCCGGAGGGGGTTGCGCCGGGACGGGGTCGCACCGGAGGGGGTTGCGCCGGGACGGGGTCGCGCCGGAGTGGTAGGGGGCGCCGGGATGGGGTCGCGCCGGAGGGGTCGGGGGCGCAGGGACCGGGGCCGGAGGGGGTCGGGGGCCGGAGGGGATCGGGGGCGAGAGAGAGGGAGAGGGAGATAGTGGGGTTGGGTGTGTTGTGTGTGTGTTTTTTTTATTTTAAATGGACGGCGGCTGATGGGGATCGGATGGCTGTGAGCTGACAGCCCAAATTCAGAAATGGGCTGTCAGCTCATACCCCGTATTCTCTCTCTCTCTCTCTCTCTCTATATATATATATATATATATATATATATTTATATATATATATATATATATATATATATATATATATATATATATATATATATATATATATATATATATATATATATATATATATATATATATATATATATATATATATATATATGGGGATGGGGAGCCTGGACCTCACGTGCAGCGTGAATGCTGCACCGGAGCCGTTCCCCGCGCGCCATCTGTCCCAAAACCCGGCCGGATCGCGTATAAAGCCCCAGGACGAAACACAGTCGTCCGATCTTTCGATCGAACGCCAGATCCAGCCGCCCGACTGCCAAATACGCGGGACAAACCACAGCCGTCTGATTGGTTTCCCCAGCCGTCCGTCCGCCGTCTGATCCCTACAGCGCACCCCCTCCCCGTGTATCTGTTGGGCCGGGTGATTTCCGTCCGTTCGATCGAGGGAATCGAACGGACGGAAATGTTTTTCGTTGTTACTGTAGCCGCTACAGTAACAGCGAAAAACGTTTCCGTCCGTTCGATTCTATCGATCGAACGGATGGGAATCACCCGGCCCGCCAGATACACGGATCAGACGGCTGTGGTTCGTCCCGTGCATTTGGCAGTTGGGCGACCGGATCTGGCGTCCAATCGAAAGATCGGACGGCTGTGGTTCGTCCCGGGATTTTATACGCGATCCGACCGGGTTTTGGGACAGATGGCGCGCGGGGAGCGGCTCCGGTGCAGCATTCACGCTACACCTGAGGTGCAGTCTCCCCGTCCCCTATATATATACTAGTGCATGCCCGTGCCTGTCGGCACTGCAGCGAGCCGCCGAACACACCCCCCAGGGATCACCACCCCCACCGTCGTATACGACGACAACACACCTGATTGCCTTCGGCATGCAGGGTTTAGTGTTTTTTAAGCTAAATTTTAGGGGGCAAAGTGTAATTTACTCTAAAGATTCTTATATTAATTGAGATTTGAGAGTGATTTTCGTCGGATGATTGGGTTGCCTTCTTTGTGAGCCAATTAATTCTGTATTAATTGAGGGACTTCCCTTGCGAAGAAGTGAAGGGATGAGCCACACTCTATGGTTAGACCAAGAGATGATGATCAAATCTATCCGTCCATTTTTGTCTAGTCAGCAAGTTGTTCTGTTTTGTCTAGTCAACATGTAGACCGTCGTGCCATGTTATATAGATTTGTTCCAAATCGCTCCCTAAAGTTTGAAATGTTAGCACAATACACCCTTTTGTCAACTATATAATTTCCTTGTTTGGTGATTTTTATCTGATCGAAACTGAATTGAAGGGGGCAAAATGTTGTTTTATATCTATAAAGGGGTTTAGTGTTTTTAAGCTAAACGTCAGGAGGCAAAGTGTAATTTACTCTAAAGATTCTTATATTAATTGAGATTTGAGAGTGATTTTCGTCGGGTGATTGGGTTGCCTTCTTTGTGAGCCAATTAATTCTGTATTAATTGAGGGACTTCCCTTGTGAAGAAGTGAAGGGATGAGCTCCACTCTATGGTTAGATCAAGAGATGATGATCAAATCTATCCGTCCATTTTTGTCTAGTCAGCAAGTTGTTCCGTTTTGTCTAGTCAGCACGTAGACCGCCGTGCCATGTTATATATATATATATATATATATATATATATATATATATATATATATATATATATATATATATATATATATATATATATATATATATATATATATATATATATATATATATATATATATATATATATATATATATATATATATATAGGATACGGGGTATAGGCTGGCGGCCTATTTCGACGAAATGAGCAGCTGTAACATCCGCCCCAAACACACAAGATTTTGTCCGCTTTGCCCGTGCCCGCACGAGAACTTCTCAGGGAGGTCACCCATCCTGGTACTACTCTCGCACCCCAGAAATCTGAAGACCGATCCCTGGGGTGTGAAAAGAGAAAAAGATAGGATTTTGGGTCTGGTCAATTAATTACACCAATTTGGGTTCTCACAGGGCTTCTACGCTCTCTAATATAAAAAAAAGAAGGAGGGAGAAACAAGAGGGGAATCTTTTAAATTTGATTTTTCAAAAAAACCATTTTTATTAAAAAGCAAAGAAAGAGAAATTATCAACAAAGAGAAGATATTATCTAGTCAAGCTCAACCTTCAAAAGTCATATCCTCTCAGTATGAGTGACCTGTCGGTGCTACTACATACTGACAGGAGTCTATCTGAGGGAGCACGAGGCTCAAGCCTCCTACGGCTAGCCAAGTGGTTTCACCTACTACCTAACACTCAGGTGCAACAGTCTAGGGTTCCTATCTACAAGGTTAATCAATTTAGTCAGTTATATATACTTATATTTTCATCATGATCTATCCTAGGCTTGGGGCCTTAAGGAGAGGCCTACCCAAAAGAATTCAGCTGGAACCATTGCAACTACAACCATAGAATACTAATTAACTAATGAAAACTCTTATTCCAATACAATTACCATGTCTGAAGAGAAAAGACTACAAGACGGACATACTAAACAGAAAGGTAAAGCTGCAACTCCCACTTCGCCTCTGGACTCCTACTGCTACTCCTGAGCCTCCGGACCTGCAACTGAGCCTACTCGTGGGAAAGAGTAGCCCCCAATAGGAAATTGGGAGATTAGCCAAATTAATGGCTAGTGACATCCTAATAGTCTTTAATAATATGAGACAACTAATCTTAATAAATTAAGATAAGATCTATCAGTTCTAGTAGGATCAATGTTTGCCGAAAGATACCTAAACCTATCAGTAGTCTATATTCACATGCAATTCCTACTGTCACTAGGTTATCTAACATGAAGTCCATTCAATGTTCTACAGCATTAAAGAATAAATTAAATAAGACGTTTAGATAAAGTCACGAAGTCATCATGTAAACAGTCACTCGATTCTAAATTCATATATAGATAAAACACACACTATCAAAATATGAACCCCGGATATTTTGTTCATCCTGCCCCCGGTCGGGCATTACTATAGGGCCTTTTATTTCGATGTAGAGGGCCAACTCTCTCGCCGTGCATCCACCAACACCATGCACTAGTCACCCAGATGATCATAAGGGGTTTCCCGTCTTTCACGGTGGAGCTCTACCGCCCAACTTGCTTTACTATGGGGACTTCAACTCCCCGGGACAGGGTTGCTAGGCCAATCCCTACTCGAGGGCACCACCTATTGGCTTTACCACAACCCTTGCCCGTGACCCCTAACCTACTTAACTTCGGCTGTACGCGCAGGGTGGTTTACGGCCCTTGCGCGCACGGGGTCCCTACCTTCTAACCAGGTAGATTCTCATATAACATCTTTCAATATATACAATGAAGCTACAAAAAGTCTATTTAATGCTTATCAATTTCCAACAATTTACCCCTGGTCCCGTACTGCTCTCGCAACCCATGCGACATAATAAATAAATAAAATAAGATACTCATCCCAGTGACCCATGTGCTAGGATTGCCATACTCCTCTCAGGAGGGTGGGTCCCGATAATTATTAGTTATTCAATTTATTGTTTAATTTAAGGGAATCCTAATTACGGTGTCCATACAATCAAAAGCTAGCAATCATTATTATTATTTTATTAATATTTTAAGCATGCGTCGTCGGACTCGTGACTCCGCATGCAAGGCGGGGTCCACTTGACCACATGCGACGATGCCCGGTGGGGCCCGCATGCAGTGTCATGGACACCTACCCTTAGTCATTCTCATTTCCCACTATTAAAGACCACGCAAGGGTAGTCGATGTCACCTGGTTGTCGATCGCACACGACTCCGGCTTGCTAGTTGCTTCTGATTCGCCTCCGTTGGATCACCACAATCACAGTCTGATAACATGCACAGCTCTATATCACAATGCTATCGATTAAAACAGAAGAATCAACGACGAGGGTTCTATGCCAAGGATAGTCGGGCACCCTCGATAGGGGACCAATATTGAGTCGACAGTACGCAAATCCGTACGACTGAAGAACTCGAACCTAAACAATACTAGGCCAATCAAGTAAACAGAAGCTAAACCTACTCATCGAATCGGGCTCGAAGAACCCTTTCCTATGGTTCCAGTTTCGCTGGAATCCAACTTCGGTCGGATGGTTTCGGGTCAAACCACGTAGAACCGATAAAATCGATCGCATGGCTGAGTTGCTAGGGTAGAAGGGGTTCTAGGGTTATCTTATAGGTTTAAAAGGTAGGGCTCAATGTTCTGAGCACATTGCCGCTAGTTTCGTCCGAATCCGAGTTCGGACGATGAAACGGCGGTCAAACCACGGTACCATGATAAGATTCGGTCCAAGGATAAAACAGGATATTAAACAGTACAATTACTATTCTAGACTATGACCAACAGGTAGGGATTTTCGAGCCGGTCGAAATGGCGCTGGTTTCATCCAATTCCGAGTTCGGACGGAGAAATGGCAGTCGAACCAAAATTCACTGGTTCACGGGTCTGGTTCAGGTGAACCAGACCGGTTCACTGTTCTGGTCGGGTCGGGTCGGGTCTGCAGTGGGAAGTCGGGTCGGGTATAGGGTTTAATAGGTCGGGTCTGGGGTTAATTAAACTAACCTGCAAAATTACTGCTTTGCCCCCCCCCCAACTTCTTCTTCTCCACGAGACCGAACCAGCGGCGCTGGTTCCTGCGCGTCGGCGGCCGGCGGGAGGGGCGGCCTGGAGCGCCGGTGAGCGCTCAGCCGGCCTCTCCCGCACCACCCCTACGGAGGAGGCGCGGGGGGAGGCGGCCGGAGCGGTCATCGGAGCCCGAGAGGTCGGCCGGAGAGGGGCTCGCACGGGGCTTGGTCGGAGGTCGGAGGTCACCGGGGAGGGGTCCGGTGCGGCGGCGGTGTCCGCCCGTGCGGGCCGCGGCAAGGGAGAAGGAAGGGGGGGTCGCGGAGGAGAATGGGAGGAAGAGGGGGTGGCTGACCTGCGGGTGTCTCGGCGTGCTCGCCGGGGCTCCGGTGAGGGGCGGGTCGGCTGCTCCATCTCCCTCGATCTCTTCTCCTTTTCCGTCTCTGGCTCTCGCGTTCTCTCTCTTCTTCTCTCGTTCTCTCTCTCTATTTCTCTCACGTTCTCTCTCTCTCTCTCTACTACGTCCTTCTCTCTCTCTCTCCCGTTCTCTCTCTATTTCTCTCCCTCTCTCTCGGTTCATATATAAAGGGGGGAGGCTGTTGAGATAGGGGTTGGGGATAGGGTTGGTTAAGGCGAAGGGATAAGGAAAGAAAGATAGGGATCGATACATCATCCCAATCCTGTCCGATTATTCTCATCCGAATTTCGGATTTTAAATAACTGGGGAAGGAGGTCAGGAGAGCTTAAGTTATGCTAGGAGACCGGGAGGTAGGCTCTAGGGCTGGTCGGGCTCGGTCCCGAGCCCTGAACAGGGCTCGGTTGGAATCCGGGTGCGATTCGTCCATCAACCGGGCTGAAAAGAATAATAAGTCATAACTATCAAACTCGAAATCAGAATTGGGCCCGAGAGAATTCGTTGGAAAGTTCTCGTCAACGCAAACGCGTTAGCGCTTGGTACATAATTTTCTGACTTCTAGATCTCTCGAAAAGAAGGAAAGACTCCAAAACTTAAAATAGCAATAACTATTCACTCGGGTGTCGGATCGACCCTGACTCAGGCTCATTGGAAGGCTCTCTCAGAGCCTCATCTAACGTATCTTGTTTCATTACGATCCGATCACTCGATCTCTTACAAGAAACAAAACAGCTACAACTATCGACCAATTATCGTTTTTCTAGGGTTTACCTGCCGGGCTGCCGAAACTGGCTGCGCATACACATGATCGTTGCACGGAACGCACCATCGTGACATGCTCGAAGTTACGGAGAATGTGAACGTAAAACATCCCATAGGTTTACGATCCATTTATTGGGAAAAAGCCCAAAGAAAAAGTCTGGCTGCGAAAAGACGAAACTAGCCATTGAGGATTTATATTATTCTCAAATCTAACACCATAGGTGTTACAACCTACACAGCTTAAAAAAAATTTCGTCCCGAAAATTCAACTACAAAAACCATATATACGAGTCCACTCATCTCTACTACCAAAACAAGAACATTATAGCAATGAAAAGTTAACTATAACGAGCACGAAGATTCTTGCTAACACTGTCAACAAGAAAGCCAAGTCACTACACCAAATCTTACTAAAAGAAAACCAACAGTACAATTACTATTCTCCCTATATATATATATATATATATATATATATATATATATATATATATATATATATATATATATATATATATATATATATATATATATATATATATATATATATATATATATATATATATATATATATATATATATATATATATATATATATATATATATATATATATATATATATATATATATATATATATATAGGATACGGGGTATAGGTTGGCGGCCTATTTTGAAGAAATGGGCAGCCACCCATTTGATGCCCCTAGGAGTCTTAGAATGTGCTGATTTTTTGTGAGCATAAGCATCGTATCTTAGATAGAACACCCACAAAAAATCAGCAAATTCTAAAACTTTTAGGGGCATCAAATCTAATATTTCAGATTAACGGTGACAACGAACGCTCGATAAAACTTCTAACATTTGATACCCCTAGGAGTCTTAGAATGTGCTGATTTTTTGTGGGTGTTCTACCTAAGATAAGATAATTGTGCTCACAAAAAATCAGCATATTCTAAGACTCCTAAGGGCATCAAATGGGTGGCTGTCCATTTTTTCGAAATAGGCTGGCAGCTCATTTCCCGTTTCCTATATATATATATATATATATATATATATATATATATATATATATATATATATATATATATATATATATATATATATATATATATATATATATATATATATATATATATATATATATATATATTGTGTGTATCATTCTTTTTTTGGAGCCGGTCGGCCGGTCGGTTGGTTCACAAAGGAGGCAGCAGCACCCCCCTCTGTGTGGGTCGGCATGTACCCAAGGGGGGGGCCGGTCGGTTGGTTCACCAAGAAGGCAGCAGCCCCCCGCTCCCTCTCTTTGTGGGTTGCCATGTAGCCAAGGGGCCGGCTGGTCGGTTGGTTCACAAAGGAGGCAGCAGCCCCCCCCTCTGTGTGGGTCGGCATGTACCCAAGGGGGGGGCCGGTCGGTTGGTTCACCAAGAAGGCAGCAGCCCCCCCCTCTGTGTGGGTCGGCATGTACCCAAGGGGGGGCCGGTCGGTTGGTTCACCAAGGAGACAGCAGCCCCCCCCTCTGTGTGGGTCGGCATGTACCCAAGGGGGGGGGGGGCCGGTCGGTTGGTTCACCAAAGAGGCAGCAGGCCCCCCCCCCCCCCCTCTTTGTGGGTCGGCATGTACCCAAGGGGGGGGGGGGCCGGTCGGGTTGGTACACAAAGGGGGCAGCAGCCCCCCCCTCTTTGTGGGTCGGCATGTACCCAAGGGGGGGGGGGCCGGTCGGTTGGTACACAAAGGGGGCAGCAGCCCCCCCTCTCTTTGTGGGTTGGCATGTAGCCAAGAAGGGGGGGGGCCGGTCGGCTGGTCACCAAGGAAGCACCCCCCCCTTCTCGACGGGATGTGTAACGAAATGAGGAGTGAAGTAGCAGTCAGACACGGCCCGTAGTGCTGACAACGCTCCGCATTTCCGGGCCAACGTGACGAGGTGTTAACCGCGTGCCACGTCATCGCGGCGGTTGAGCTCATTGCAGGGACACGTCACTCGCCCGATTTTCGCGGAGTGTAACCGTCACCCCGCCACTATAAAAGGGGACCTACCCCTTCAGCGAAGAGGAGGAGGAATTCTGGAGGAGACGCTGCCCGTTTCGTCCCGGAATTTGCGGTGCTGCGGAGGTCCGTCGGTCTGCACCCAGAAGCTGTCTGCGGAGGTCGGTCGGTCAGCACCCAGAAACTGTCTGCGGAGGTCCGTCGGCCTGCACTCAGAAACTGTCTGCGGAGGTCGGTCGATCGGCAGCCAGACACTGTTTGCAGCGACCTGTAGACAGACGCTGTCTGCAGCGGTCGGTAGTCAGAGTGAAATTGCAGAGGTCGGTAGTTTGGGAGACCGGTCCTCGGGGATTGTAATTGGGGTCAAGGTGAGAGATTGTAAACGAAAGAGCTGTTTTAGTGCATTCTCGCCCCACCCGTGGTTTTTTCCCCTTCGACGTTGCGAAGGGGTTTTTCCACGTAACCACCGTCTCTTCTTTGTATTTGGCTTGTTGGATTGTGCTCGCCACCCGAACCACCCGGTTCGAATTAGAACCCCCCACAATCTTGGCGCCGTCTGTGGGATAGTCTTCGAGACTTCCTACTAGAGCTTTCGACTATAGACCCGTGGGTGTCAACCAGTCCGAAGCTACCTGCAACCAGCAGTCCACGACCACACGGTTGAAGAACGATGGCCGGTGGACCGTATCGTACTCGCTCGACATCGCAGCTCCTGTCCGAAGCCGCACCACTCGGAGATGCAAATGACGTCGGGCGTCTTGTTCAACAGCCAACGGGCACGGAGCGCGCAGCCCCGTTGACGAATCCTGTACTGGGGGTCGGGGAGTCCAGTCAAGCTCCGGCAGCAACCCTGGCACCTCTGACAGGGGGTCTATCGGAAGCTTTTCTGGCCACAATGATGGTGACCCAGCAAGCTCTCACCACCCAGCTCCAAACGATGCAGCGCAACTACGAGGAGTTGCGTGACTTCGTGCGGGCCGCTCCGACTGGTGGTCTGCTCAACCAGGGCATGTTGGCCCAAGCGGGACAGAGTCTCCCCACTCAAGCTGCCCCACCAGTGCAAATGCAGCCGCAACCAGTGCCTCAGGTGGAGGTCAGGGGTAATCACTCGGTGGAGGTCCAAAGTGCAAATCCCGATGGGCGAGACTCGAGTAGCCCGGAGCCTGCGGAGAAAAACAAACACGCTCGGGCGGCGTCGGCACGCTCGGATGTCTGGTCCCGGCTCGGGGCGCACGCGCGACAGCCGCATGCCTCCAAGCATCACTCTAAGGCGGACTCGGCACAAGTGCGTCGCCCGAAGCGAGATGAAGAACATCATCGTCAACCGAGTGATAGTCACCATACTCGGATGACGCCAGCTAGTCGGCAGCCGGCTCATACTACTGATCGGAGGAGCGTACACGAGCGCATTCGGGTGCATGCGTCGGAGCGACTCGGGGAGCGAGAGGAGATCCAGCGAGACCGACCGGGGGTCCGAGCTCCCGACCGGTTGGAGGAAGTCGCCATCCGAGGAGCCGCACGGTCGCCGCTTGTCGAGAGGCTACTTCGGGAGACATTCCCTCGAGGATGGAATCCGCCACGCCTCCCCAAGTTTGACGGATCGAAAGACCCGGTGGAGCATGTACTGGCTTTCCGGGATGCTCTGGTCCCGCACGAGGATGATCATATCCTCTGCCGGACCTTCGCCAACAGCTTGTCGGGAACCCCCCTCGAATGGTTCCACAAGCTTAGGCCCTCATCCATCTCCTCCTTCTCGGAGCTGAGCACGCGGTTCATCGACCAGTACCGATGTAATCGCCGGGAGCTGAAAACTCTGGAGTCACTCTTCGGGATGAGTATGACCCAGAAGGAGACGCTCCGACAATTCTACCATAGGTTCAGGTCCGAGTACCTGAGTTTAGCTGACGCAGACGGGCAGGATCGCATGGTGATCGCGGCCTTCAAGAACGCCATTCAGCCTGCCCAGCTCGTCAACGCGTCACTCATCAAGCGAACTCCGGAGACGATCGACGAGCTGTCGCGGCGCGTTGAGAAGTACATCAAGATCGAGGACGCGGACCGCAAGAGGAAGGCGGTGGAAACCAGGATCCCGCACCAGGGCTACGCCAAGCCTGCTGCTGTGAAGAACGTCAACAAGCAGCAGGGGGATGCGACACGGCACGAGGCGAAGCGGCAAAGGCAAGACAGGCCAGCGAGGCCGCAATGGAATAGGGAGTTCACGGTACTGAATGCCCCCATTGACCAGATTCTGGAAGCTATCAAGGGCGAACCATACTTCAAGTGGGCGCAACCGCTTGAACCTGGAGAGAGGGGAGCCAGAGATGCATCAAGGTACTGCGAGTACCACCAGGGCCAAGGCCACACTACCCTGCAGTGTCGGGCGCTCAAACATCATATTGAGGATCTCATTGAGGCCGGCCATATTGGCTGCTTCGTTAACCTCCCTCAACGTAAGGAGACCAAGGCTGTAGGGGAAGTCCAGCGAGGAGCGACGACGCAGTGCTTACCGGGTCCTCCGCCAGAAAGGCGTCAGCTTCGAGAGGTAGATGCAGTCTACGGGTACCATGGCCCGGTACCATCAGCGAATGCCGTCGACCGACAGGTGCGACGTATTGAACAAACAAGGCAAGTCCACCATGTGGTACTTGTGGGGGGAAATTCCCAAGCCGCCTTGATCGGGAACCCCGCCCCACAGCCTTGATTGAATGTGGATGGTTTGTAGAGTTAAAGAGATGGGAGAATAGATAGAGAGAATAAAGAGCGATGACACAAGGATTGGTGACGAAGTTCGGCCTTACGACCTACGTCTCCGGGCGAGAGGTGCCACCTGATCTTCACTATAATTTGAATATAAAGGGTTGAGCGTTCTCTCGACAGGCCAAGAGAAGCTTCGTACAGTGGGGTTGCACGGAGCAACTAGAAGAGAACAAGGTGGGGAGAATAGAGCTCTAGCACTTGCTCTGGGATCCTCCTCCTCTGATTGAATGGCCAACCCCTTTCCTGGATGCCTTAGGGGTCCTTTTATAGCATAGGTACGTGCCCGATATGGCAGTGATGACGTGGCGCTGATGACGTGGCACTGGTTCTGGGCCTCCTTGCTGGGCCCTTATTGGGCCGTTGTTCAGGTCCAATAAGGAGTAGGGCTTGATCTGCGAGCCTCGTAGAGTGGGCCCATGTGAGCCCAACCGGGCTTACCCATTTGGGCCGTTGCGCGGGCCCATGCTGCTCTGATCTGGTCCGGTACAATTTTTGCACCCACAGTACTCGACCCCGTCATCCGTCCCGAGCCAAGAGTGGAAGCTGCAGTACAGTTTTCGGCGGCCGATCTGGTCGGAATAGAGAGGCCTCATAACCATCCCCTGGTCATACGGCTGCAGATAGCCAATTGCCTAGTGAAGAGAATTCTAGTCGACGCTGGAAGTTCAGTTGATGTGCTCTTCCTCAGCGCCTTCGATGCCATGCAGCTAGATCGCGGACAGATGACCGAGTCGTCGTCGACGATAACGGGATTCACGGGGGAGGCCGCAAGGGTGGTTGGTGAGATCACCCTCCCGATCACAACAGGGCATCTCACTAATCTTACCCGATTCATCGTAATCGAAGCTCACTCGGCGTACAACATCATCCTCGGAAGACCGTGGCTCCACCACTTGGATGCGGTCCCCTCGTCGGCCCACCAGGTAGTGAAGTTTTGGACCGACAAGGGTGTGATGAGCATTCGAGGTGACCAGTCCTCGGCAGCCAAGTGCGAGCTCAGTGCCATCCATCTGAAGACGACATGCCAAATCGAAGGAGGAGAGCCAGGTGAAGGCGGCACTGAGTTGGGCATCCTCAACCTCTGGACTGCTAAGCAGAGTCAAGAAGCACCAACGCTCCAGCATCACTCCCTATCAAGCGCAGGAGTGCGAGGAAGCCAAGCATCTGAGAAGACCGACCTGTCAGTTGAACTTAAAGAACTGACGGTGTCGGGGGACCTGCTGAAGATCGACCTGTCAGCTGAACGTAAAGAGCTGACGGTGTCGGGGGAGCTGCTGAAGACCGACCTGTCAGCTGAACGTAAAGAACTGACGGTGTCGGGGGATTTGCTGAAGACCGACATGTCGGCTGAACGTAAAGAGCTGACGGTGTCGGGGGACCTACAGAAGACCGACCATTCAGTTGAACGTAAAGAACTGAATGCGTCAAGGAGCTTGAAGAAGACCGATCAGTTAGCTGAACTTAAAGAGCTAACTGGCCCGAGCGACCCGATGGAGATTGACCTACCAGCTGAAGGTAAAGAGCTGAGCAGGATGACGCACCCTCAGAAGACCGACCGACCGGTTGAATCTAAAGAACCGGACGAGTTGGAGAGCCCAAACGCGGAGTGGGAGGAGTCGCCTGCCGTCGAACCAATTCTGCCCGTGGACTTAGGAGAAGCGGGTCACCCGAAGATTACTTTTCTCGGGTCGCAGCTGCCAAAGCATCATGCCAAAGCTATGACGACATTTCTCAAGGCAAACCTGGACGTGTTCGCCTGGTCAGTTGAGGACATGCCAGGCATTCACCCCGAAGTAGCCTGTCATCACCTCAATATACGAGAAGGAGCTGCGCCTGTACATCAGAAGCCCCGGTCGCTAGCACCGGAAAAAGCAGCAGCTGTCAACATGGAGGTAGAGAAGCTGCTACGAGCTGGCATCATCAGAGAGGCTCGGTACCCGAAGTGGATCGCTAACGTGGTTGTCGTCCCCAAGAAGTCAGGAGCCATTCGTGTCTGCATCGACTTCACGAATCTCAACCAGGCGTGCCCGAAGGACAACTACCCGCTACCACGCATTGATACCCTGGTGGATTCCACGGCGGGACACGAGAGGCTCTCGTTCATGGATGGCTACTCGGGCTATCACCAGATCCCCATGAATCCGGAAGACCAGGAGCACACGACCTTCGTCACGGGTCGAGGGCTCTTCTGCTACAAGATGATGCCTTTCGGGCTGAAGAACGCGGGAGCAACGTACCAGAGGCTGGTAAACAAGATGTTCGTCGACCAAATCGGAAGGAACGTGGAAGTCTACGTCGACGACTTGCTTGTGAAGAGCCAGGCGGAGGAGGCGCATATGCAAGACCTGGAGGAAACCTTCGCAACCCTGCGGAGGTACAGCATGAAGTTGAACCCGGCCAAGTGTGCCTTCGGCGTGACGTCGGGAAAATTCCTGGGATACTTGGTCACCCGACGGGGGATCGAAGCCAACCCGGAGCAGATCCGTGCTTTGGAGGAGATGCCGTCGCCCAGGTCACGAAAGGAAGTCCAGAAGTTGACCGGACGGATCAACGCCCTCAATCGCTTCATTTCCAAGTCCTCAGACCGGTGTCGGCCCCTGTTCGAGAGGCTGAGTAAACTCGCACCTTTCAACTGGGACCAACGCTGTGAAGAGGCGTTTCAAGAGCTGAAGACGTATCTTGGCCGACCCCCTATCTTGACAGCCCCCCGGCCAGGTGCAACGCTGGGGGTGTATCTTTCGGTATCGGAGGCAGCAATCAGCGCTGTACTGATATGCGAGAGTGAAGGAGTGGAGAAGCCTGTCTACTACGTCAGCCGCATCATGACGACAGCTGAAACTCGGTACGCGCGGATCGAACAAGTAGCCCTGGCGTTAGTGTACGTGACAAGAAGGCTTCGCCCGTACTTCGTCGCTCACCCCATCGAGGTCATCACCGAGCACCCCCTGAAGGAAGTACTGGATAACTCTACTCGGGCGGGTCGGCTGAGCAAGTGGGCTGCAGAGCTGCAAGAGTTTGGTCCTCGGTATGTGCCTCGGAAAGCAGTCAAGGGCCAAGTACTTGCGGACTTCCTCAGCGATTTCCCGGCGGAAGATACTGCACCGGTACCAGAGACGTTAGAAGACCTGTCGGTAGCTGTCGGTCGACCCGTGGGAGTCGGTGCGGCAGCAGGACAGGAAGACGAAGAACAGGGCTGGAGATTGTTTGTGGATGGCTCGTCGTGCGCAGTCGGGAGTGGTGTGGGGGTAGTCCTAGTAACCCCCGACCACACGAAGCTCGAAAAATCAGTGCGGCTACTTTTCCCGATGACGAATAACGAAGCGGAGTACGAGGCGATGCTGACAGGACTGGAGATGGCGACAGCGCTGGGGGTGACCAGCCTGCAGGTCTACGGCGACTCCCAACTGGTAATCAATCAGATTACCGGTAGGTATGAAGCCCGCGACGCAAGGATGCAAGCCTACCTGAAGCTTGCCCGGGAGTTGATCGCCAAGTTCGAAAGCATAAACTTCCACCAGTTCCCCAGAGCGGAAAACAAGCAGGCGGATGCCCTTGCTAATCTAGCATCGGTACTCGGAGAAGATAGAGAGAAGCGAGTCTTCATCGAGGTGCAAGCCGACCCACGAATAGTCGGCCCCGCAGAAGATAGTTGCATGACGAGGAGGACACAAGCCATCGAGGCGGCCCATACTATTGCGGTCGGAGCGGATTGGATAGGCAATATGAAGAAGTACCTACTTGATGGGATACTATCGGAGGACGTCGAGGAGGCCCGAAGAACCAAGGCACACGCTCCAAGATACACCCTCATCGACGACGAGCTGTACAAGCGTTCGTTTGGCGGACCGTACCTCAAGTGCCTCACGAAGGAACAAGCGGCAGAAATCATGAAAGAGGTACATGAAGGGGGGTGCGGGAACCATTCCGGAGGAAGAGCCCTGGCGCGGAAGATAAAGCTGCAGGGCTACTACTGGCCTACCATGGAAGCGGATGCGGGGGGGTATGCGAAAAGATGCTTGCAATGTCAAAAGCACGCTCCCTCCATTCATCAACCCGCAGAAGAGCTGCACCCAGTATCCAGCCCTTGGCCCTTCCAACAGTGGGGGTTGGATATCTTGGGCCCCTTCCCGACGTCGCCCAACCGGAGGAAGTTCCTCCTCGTCGCCACCGACTACTTCACCAAGTGGGTGGAGGCAATCCCGTTGCTGAAGATCGGGGAAGTTCAAGTAGGAAAGTTCCTATGGAGCAGCATCATCTGCCGATTTGGACTGCCGCGGGCTTTCATTGCAGACAACGGGCGACAGTTCGACGCGGAGTCAATCAAGAAGTTCTGCGCCAGTAACAACATCAAATTATTCTTCTCTACACCGCGGTACCCCCAGAGCAACGGGCAGGCAGAGTCGACGAATCGTGCCATTCTCGACATACTGAAGAAGAAGCTGGAGCAGAAGAAAGGATTGTGGGAAGAAGCTCTACCCGGAGTTCTATGGGCATATCGGACGACACCGAAGCGACCAACGGGAGAGTCCCCGTTCAGCCTTACCTACGGCTCAGAAGCAGTCCTGCCAACGGAAACCCTGGTCCCGACACAGAGAACGGTCGTAGCTGCCGACCCGAAGCTGAATGACGAACTCCTGCTTGACGGCCTGGACTTGCTGGAAGAAAAGAGGGAGAGAGCGAGGGCGCGCCTTGCTAACTACCATCAGGCCATCAAGAGGGCATATGATCGCAAAGTCAGAAGGCGGGTATTCAAACAAGGGGACCTAGTTATGCGAAAAGTCTTCGACAATACCAAGGAGCTGGGAAGTGGCAAGCTGGGAGCTACTTGGGAAGGACCATACATCATCGATGGTATGGGAAAAAACGGAGCCTACCGCCTGAAGACTCAAGACGGCGACGCACTGGCAAGACCATGGAATGCAGCCAACTTGCGCAAGTTCTATCAGGGTAGTTAAATGGGCAAGATGCATGTAACCGTTTTGTAACTCTGAAGCTAGTCAATAAAAATGCATTTGCTCAACGTTTTTGTTCATGTGAATGAATAATGGTTAACCGAGGCAACCCAAACCAAGTGGTACATAACACTCCGAGCGAGTTCTACCACTTGGCCGACCGGTCGACAGGTCCCTGCGAAGGGCAAGACCGGCCGTGTGAACAACTGGAAAGATCGGTCGACAGACCCTGTCAGGGTACGACCGGTTAACCAGTCTAAACCAAGTGGTACATAACACTCCGAGCGAGTTCTACCACTTGGCCGACCGGTCGACAGGTCCCTGCAAAGGGCAAGACCGGCCGGTGAACAACTGGAAAGATCGGTCGACAGACCCTGTCAGGGTACGACCGGTTAACCAGTCTAAACCAAGTGGTACATAACACTCCGAATGAGTTCTACCACTTGGCCGACCGATCGATAGGTCCCTGCGAAGGGCGAGACCGGCCGGTGAACACTTGGAAAAATCGGTTGGCAAAACCCGCAGGGCAACGACCGAGCGACGTGTAGCTACACATGTCGTCGGCGTGTGGTTACGCATGTCGTCGACGTGTAATCAAAACATAAGGACCGGATTTTGGTTACGCGTCGTCGACGTGTAGTTGCGAGTTGTCGACGTGTAGTTCCGCATGTCGTCGACGTGTAGTTACACACATCGTCGACGAGTAGTCAAAACACAAAATCCGAATTTTAGTAGTGAGACACCGACGCAAACTTGAGATGCAAAGTTGACGAAAAAGACAACAGTCATGGAATGCAGATGAAATATTAAGAGATCCCAGCACAAACAGGAGTGTTGTTTATTACATCACGAAACAAAATAAGGCAGCGAGCAAGAGCGGTCAGTCGTCGTCCTCAGCCTTCTACGATCCCGACGGGAGCTTGCCGCGCAGTTTCACGACCTTCTTGCGCCATTCCTCCGCCTGCTCCGCAAGGAGCGACTTGCAATCCGCTGTGTATTCAGCCTGCTGCCTGTCCAGCGCAGCCTTGTGCGCTGCTTCGGTCTGGTCAAAGGAGGCCTTGTGCGCTGCTTCGGCCTGATCAAGGAAAGCCTTCAACGCGGCAATTTCGGCCTCATGAGCGGCTTGGACGGCATGGGCCTCGGCACGCTGCTCCCTGATCGTAGCCGCCTGCGCCTCGAACTTTGCCCACACCTCATAATTTTCTACCTTAGCAGAATCCAACGCTTCTTGGAGCTCGAAGGCATCAGAAACGTTCTCCAGCGCGGCTTCGAGCTGAGTCTGGACTGCAGCAAGTTCTTCGGCGTGAACCCGTCGAGCTTCCGCCAGCTGAGCGCGTAGCCCTCTCGACTCCTGCCGAGAAGCCCGAAGGGAGACCTTAAGATGCGTCATCCTTTGCATGCCTCCCTCAACAAGTCGACAGCCCGCCTGACAAAGGAGGAAGCAACATGTACCACAGAGTTAAAGGGAGAAGTTACTACTACGTGAAGTCAAAACATATCGTTGGCGTGTAGTTATGCATATCGTCGGCGTGCAGTTACGCGCGTCGTCGACGTGCAGTCAACTCGTTAACGACTTAGACTTACCTCATGAAACTCGTCGAGCTGACGCTCCCAGCCAGGACTACCCACACAGTCATCTTCCTCCCCGCAATCTTCAGTAGCTCCGGGAGAACGGCGATGGGACGTAGCTTCAGTGGCCCTGAGGGGAGAATGGGGGGATGGCCTGGCGGCGCCCCCAGATGCAGAGGAGCAAGGTGAAGGCAGGAACTCCCGCGCCACAGCACGATCAAGCTTTCTAGCTGCAGGGGCAGCAGTTGGTGCAACGGTAGGTGTAGCGGAGGGACCGCGGGGTGAAGCTCGCCTACGCGACCCAGCCGAGCCAGACGGTATGGCTCGCTCGTCTCGCCCGAGGGAAGGAGAGGGACTATAACCGGAGCTCATCTCCGACTCCTCTACCTCCACATACTGCTTACCCGTCGATGGCACATCCTCTACCCAGTCGTCAGGGAGGGAGCGAAGGTCATCGGCAGCGGCACGGCGCATGGAGCGAGCGAGAAGAGCGCGTCCAGCCTCTTCATCGCTAGAAGACTCAGTCAGCAAAACTCGCCTCCTTGATCTCCCAGTAGGCGCAGCTACGTTGCGCTCGGCCGGTCGGCTGCTCTCGCCTGCAGCTTTAGTCGACTTCGCGCGCCGCCTGAAGACCACGCAGAGTTTAGATGTAGCGGTGTTTGGATTGAAGCGTCTGACGGAGCTGACGTACCTGTCAGGAAGCTCAGAAGAGTAAGAAATGGGTTCTTCTCCCCTACTGGACGCCGCACGCTGTTTGCCTTTCTTCGAAGTAGAGCTGTAGGATCTGACGACCGGTAGCTTCGGAAACAGCTGCCGCCAGTCGTCGTCGTTGTTTGTCACCTCCTTGATGAGTTGGTCCAACTCCTCTTCAACAGCTCCGGGGCACTGAAGCTGCCTGGAGGGGTAGTACTCCTCAATGGTCGCGGCGAGTTGGGAGAGACGACTGGGAACGTTGAAGCCTCCCCTCCAAGGTCCCCCGACCACAATGGGGCATTCTTTCCAAGTCCTTACTAAATCAGCTAAACCCCCAATAGGAGGGCGACTGCCTGCACGCGCCTGCAGGCTGAAGTACGAGAAGATGCTGCCAGGCGTCACCTTGTAGTCTTTGAGGAAATACTTCTTCAGCAAGTACGCGACGCAAAGCTGTTGCCCCGCCCGCACCTCTATCTCTTCCATGCAGCGGAGGATCCTCCAGCCGTTGCCAGCTAGCTGGCCAGGAGACACGCTCATGCGCTCCAGTAGACGACCAGAGAAACTCGCCAGGGGAAGCCGCATGCCGCAGCGAAGCTGACCGAGCGTGACGACGGTGTGGTCGTCGTCTGACGAGTCCAGAGGATCGATAGCGAAAGAAAGCGAAATTTCATCTGGAATACCGTATGCTGCCCGGACATCCTCCATCAGTGGGAACTTGTTCGGCACTGTGAACCAGGTGAAAGACATCTTCGCCGCAGGTCTTCGACGTGTATCCAAGGAGCTGACGCGCAGGCACTCGACGTGTATACAAACGAGCTGACGCGCAGGTCCTCGACGTGTATCCAAACGAGCCGACACGCAGGACTTCGACGTGTATTCAGGCGAAACTCCTCCCAAATGAACCTTCAGTCGTAGAGGAAAGATCTGAAGCAGAGGAGAGAAACGAACCATCTGACTCCTATTTATAGACGAAGTTAGAGATGGATGGGTTCGAATTTCGAAAAGGAGAGGCGGCGGCGCCCGGCGACGCCATGTGGCGAAAAATCAGAAGAAACTCTAGACAGCTTTTTTGAGTTGCAACAACCCCGAACTGAGGCGGGCATGCAAATCGAGGCAAATCATCCTGACCGGGCGGGACCGAAGACCGTCCGGTCAGGAGGGGGTATTGTGTGTATCATTCTTTTTTTGGAGCCGGTCGGCCGGTCGGTTGGTTCACAAAGGAGGCAGCAGCCCCCCCCTCTGTGTGGGTCGGCATGTACCCAAGGGGGGGGCCGGTCGGTTGGTTCACCAAGAAGGCAGCAGCCCCCCGCTCCCTCTCTTTGTGGGTTGCCATGTAGCCAAGGGGCCGGCCGGTCGGTTGGTTCACAAAGGAGGCAGCAGCCCCCCCTCTGTGTGGGTCGGCATGTACCCAAGGGGGGGGCCGGTCGGTTGGTTCACCAAGAAGGCAGCAGCCCCCCCCTCTGTGTGGGTCGGCATGTACCCAAGGGGGGGGCCGGTCGGTTGGTTCACCAAGGAGGCAGTAGCCCCCCCCTCTGTGTGGGTCGGCATGTACCCAAGGGGGGGGCCGGTCGATTGGTTCACCAAAGAGGCAGCAGCCCCCCCCCCCCCTCTTTGTGGGTCGGCATGTACCCAAGGGGGGGGGGCCGGTCGGTTGGTACACAAAGGGGGCAGCAGCCCCCCCCTCTTTGTGGGTCGGCATGTACCCAAGGGGGGGGGCCGGTCGGTTGGTACACAAAGGGGGCAGCAGCCCCCCCTCTCTTTGTGGGTTGGCATGTAGCCAAGAAGGGGGGGGCCGGTCGGCTGGTCACCAAGGAAGCACCCCCCCCCTTCTCGACGGGATGTGTAACGAAATAAGGAGTGAAGTAGCAGTCAGACACGGCCCGTAGTGCTGACAACGCTCCGCATTTCCGGGCCAACGTGACGAGGTGTTAACCGCGTGCCACGTCATCGCGGCGGTTGAGCTCATTGCAGGGACACGTCACTCGCCCGATTTTCGCGGAGTGTAACCGTCACCCCGCCACTATAAAAGGGGACCTACCCCTTCAGCGAAGAGGAGGAGGAATTCTGGAGGAGACGCTGCCCGTTTTGTCCCGGAATTTGCGGAGCTGCGGAGATCCGTCGGTCTGCACCCAGAAGCTGTCTGCGGAGGTCGGTCGGTCAGCACCCAGAAACTGTCTGCGGAGGTCCGTCGGCCTGCACTCAGAAACTGTCTGCGGAGGTCGGTCGGTCGGCAGCCAGACACTGTTTGCAGCGACCTGTAGACAGACGCTGTCTGCAGCGGTCGGTAGTCAGAGTGAAATTGCAGAGGTCGGTAGTTTGGGAGACCGGTCCTCGGGGATTGTAATTGGGGTCAAGGTGAGAGATTGTAAACGAAAGAGCTGTTTTAGTGCATTCTCGCCCCACCCGTGGTTTTTTCCCCTTCGACGTTGCGAAGGGGTTTTTCCACGTAACCACCGTCTCTTCTTTGTATTTGGCTTGTTGGATTGTGCTCGCCACCCGAACCACCCGGTTCGAATTAGAACCCCCCACATATATATATATATATATATATATATATATATATATATATATATATATATATATATATATATAGAGAGAGAGAGAGAGAGAGAGAGAGAGAGAATACGGGGTATGAGCTGACAGCCCATTTGCTCAAATGGGCTGTCACCGGCAGCCGTCCAATCGTTGAGATCAAACCGTCTAAAAAAATAACAATAAAAAACCAAAATACACACAGCTGTTATCTCTCTTTCTCCATCTCGAGCAGCAGCCCCGCCCGACCTCCGGCCCGGCTCCCTCTCCGGCATCCACGCTCTGGCTCCGGCTCCCTCTTCGGCGTCACCCCCCTCCGGCAGCACTCTCCGATCTGATCTCAGCCGATCGGATTTGGTGCGACGGCGTTGGAGGAAGGGGGGACTGCGATCGGCCGGCGCCGGAGGAGGGGGTGCTGCCGGAGGGTGGACGCCGGAGGAGAGGGTGCTGCCGGTAGGGCTGTGCAAAAACCGACCCGAACCGCCTAACCGAACCGAAACCGACCAAAATTTAACCGAAATAACCGAACCGAACATCAAACCGAACCGACAAAACCGATTAAATCGGTTTCGGTTTCGGTTCCCGGGTATGAAACACCGAACCGAAACCGAAAAAATCGACCCGACTTCTTAAATCATAAACACAACGGCCATAATACTTTTGTTTCAAGTAAGTGCAAGTACGAAGTAATTATGTTACATCTACAATGCTTCAAAAGAGTGAACGTCGGTTGATTTTGCTTTGAACTTTCATTTTGGCACTATGTATGAACATAATCATCCACTTATTTTTGATGAACTGACGATTAAGATTTAAGAGCCAAGGGTTCTAGCATAACTCATATTAACCGAAACCGAATCGAAAACCGATCACACCGAACCGACAAAAACCGACCATTTCGGTTTCGGTTTCGGTTTTGATTTTTCGAAAACCGAAAAAAAATAAAACCGACGCCGAAACCGACCGACAAAACCGACGCTCACCCCTTGCTGCCGGAGGGTGGACGCAGGAGGAGGGTGCAACGGCGCCGGATGAAGGGGTGCTGCCGGAGGGTCAGATTTGGTGCGACGGCGCCGGAGGAGGGGGGGACTGCGATCAGCCGGCGCCGGATGAGGGGGTGCGGCCGAATGGTGGACGCCTAAGGGTGGACGCAGAAGGAGGGTACGACAGCGTCGGAGGAGGGGGTGCTGCCGGAGGGTCCACGCCGGAGAGGGAGCCGGGCCAGAGGGAGGGCGGGGCTGCTGCTCGAGATGGAGAGAGAGAGATAACAGCTGTGTGTATTTTGGTTTTTTATTGTTAATTTTTTGGATGGTTTAATCTCAATAATCGGACGACTGCCGGTGACAGCCCATTTGAGCAAATGGGCTGTCAGCTCATACCCCGTATTATTTATATATATATATATATATATATATATATATATATATATATATATATATATATATATATGGGCATGCTATGTTGCGGCATGCGGTACGTGCGGCACCACACCGCAGCCGTCTGATGCACGCGCTGCGTGCATCGCATGCACGCAGCGATGCATCAAACGGCTGCGGTGAGGTGCCGCACTTACCGCATGCCGCATTATAGCATTTCTCTCTCTCTCTCTCTCTCTCTCTCTCTCTCTCTCTCTCTATATATATATATATATATATATATATATATATATATATATATATATATATATATATATATATATATATATATATATATATATATATATATATATATATATATATATATATATATATATATATATATATATAGGGGCATGCTATAATGTGGCATGCGGTACGTGCGGCATCGCACTGGAGCCGTCTGATGCACGCGCTGGGTGCATGCGATGCACACAACGGTGCATCAGACAGCTGCAGTGCAGTGCCGCACTTCACGCATGCTGCATATATATATATATATATATATATATATATATATATATATATATATATATAGGGGGCTGCTATGCTGCGGCATGCGGTGCGTGCGGCATCGCACCGCAACCGTGTGATGCACTGCTGCGTGCATCGCATGCACGCAGCGCGTGCATCACACGGCTGCAGTGCGATGCCGCACGCACCGCATGCCGCATTCAAGCATTTATATATATATATATATATATATATGTATATATATATATATATATATATATATATATATATATATATATATATATATATATATATATATATATATATATATATATACATGGCGTGTTAAGATGCGATGTGCGGTGTTGCACCGCAACCATCTAATGCACCCGCTTCGTGAGTGTGATGCACGCAGCGGTGCATCAGACAGCTGCGGTGCGACACCGCACACCCCTATATATATATATATATATATATATATATATATATATATATATATATATATATATATATATATATATATATATATATATATATATATATATATATATATATATATATATATATATATATATATATATATATATATATATATATATATATATATATATATATATATATATATATATATATATATATATATATATATATATATATATATATATAGGGGAGGGATACTCTTACAAGTCACCTCTTACAAGTGGGATCTTACTAATCATCCCAGCCATCCATTTCGGAATGGATGGCTGTGATCAATTGCCCCAATCTCTTTCTCTATCTCTCTCTCTCTCTCTCTCTCTCTCTCTCTCTCTCTCTCTCTCTCTCTCAATCCGTGTAAACCCAGCCCCCTCCCCGACCCTCCCTGACCCCCCCCCCGACCCCGACCACGACCTTCCCCACCGGCTCCGGCGCGGGGCACGGAGCGACGGGCCGGAGCGGGGCCGGCGAGGGGAGGCGGGCGTGGAGCTGCAGGGTCGGGGTCGGAGCAAGCGCGGGCCGTCGAGGGGCGGCGGGGCTGGAGCAGGCGCGGGCGAGGGGCGGCGGGACGGCGCGGGGTGCTGTGATCGCGCAGGCGACGGTGGGGTCGGGGCTACCGGACGGGACGGGGGGGTCGGGAATGGAGCCGGACAAGAGGGGGTTCGAGACTGTGGTCGGGGGGGATGGCCAGCGCCGGAAGGGGTGGTCGAGGAAGGCCGGTCGGGGTCGGAGGGGGAGGTCGGTCGGGGTCGGAGGGGGAGGTCGGGGTCGGAGGGGGAGGGGGATCGGTGGGGGGTTACACAGTTAAGAGAGATTGAGAGAAATGGGGACTTTTGATCTCCACCATCCATCGGATTCCGATGGATGGTCCAGATCATTAGTAAGTGTTGGTTGTAAGAGGTGACTTGTAAGAGTATCCTTCCCAATATATATATATATATATATATATATATATATATATATATATATATATATATATATATATATATATATATATATATATATATATATATAGGGCTGTTACGTTGAGATGTGAGCTGCGGTTTTAGAAAGTGAGTTGCGGGTATTTTGACCCCCCCTAGAAGTTTTGGAATTTGATGAAATTTGGTGAGGGTGTTGTCTAGGGTACGATGATCATCCTCACCAATTTTCATCAAATTCCAAAACTTCTAGGGGAGTCAAATGGTCGAAGCAAAATCTGCAAATTTTAACGGTGACTACGGACATCAGATTTCGCTTCGATCATTTGACCCCCCTAGAAGTTTTGGAATTTGATGAAAATTGGTGAGGATGATCATCTAACCCTAGACAACACCCTCACCAAATTTCATCAAATTCCATACCTTCTAGGAGGGTGAAAATACCCGCAGCTCACTTTCTAAAACTGCAGCTTACAGCTCACTGTGACATTCCTCTCTCTCTCTCTCTCTATATATATATATATATATATATATATAGAGAGAGAGAGAGAGGAGTGTTACGTTGCGCTGTGCGCTGCCCCGCGTACAAAATGCGCTGCGTAATCCTAACCGTCCGATCACGCGGATCGGATGAATCCGCGTTCAACTCCCCCGCACAGCGCCCCCGCCCGTCTGATCGTTTCGCACAACCGTCTGATCGCGTGCATGCACAGCCGCTCGGCCGTCAGCCGCTGTTCGTTCGATTCCCATCCGTAGGATCGATGGGAATCGAACGGACCGTAACAGTTTTTGCTGTTACTGTTGCGGCTACAGTAACAGCGAAAACTGTTTTCCACCGTTCGATTGGAATCGATCTAACGGATGAGAATCGAACGAACAACGGTTGTGTGCTGTGCTTTAGACGGATTCCAATCGAACGGTGGAAAACAGTTTTTGTTGTTACTGTAGCTGCTACAGTAACAACGAAAACTGCTTTCCACCGTTCAATTGGAATCGATCCAACGGATGGAAATCGAACGAACAGCGACTGACGGCCGGGCGGCTGTGCATGCACGCGATCAGACGGTTGTGCGAAACGATCAGACGAGCGGGGACGTTGTGCGGGGGGAGTTGAACGCGGATTCATCCGATCCGCGCGATCGGACGGTCAGGATTACGTAGCGCATTTTGTACGCGGGGCAGCGCACAGCACAACGTAACACTCCTCATATATATATATATATATATATATATATATATATATATATATATATATATATATATATATATATATATATATATATATATATATATATATATAAGGACACTGTTTTTGCACTCAATTTTTTACATCGATTTTCAAATCACTAGATAGAGGTTTTAGAATTTCTTGATTTTTTGTGAGCATAATCATCTTGTCTTAGATAACACATCCACAAAAAATCAGCACATTCTAAAGACTCTAGACTTATTAAATGTGCTCTTCAAATTAATGATTAAAATGGACGGTCGATAAAGCCATTTAGATTTGATGTACTTGGAGGCTTTAGAATGTTCTGATTTTTTGTGGACGTGCTATCTAAGATAAGGTGATTATGCTCACAAAAAATCAAGAAATTCTGGAACCTCTATCTAATGTTTTGAAAATCGGTGTAAAATTTTGAGTGCAAAAACAGTGTCCATTGATATATATATATATATATATATATATATATATATATATATATATATATATATATATATATATATATATATATATATATATATATATATATATATATATATATATATATATATATATATATATATATATATATATATATATATATATATATATATATATATATATATATATATATATATATATATATAGGGGCATGCTATAATATGGCATGCGGTAAGTGTGGCACTGTACCACAGCCGTCTGATGCACGCAGCACTTGCATCAGACGGCTGCGAAACAGTGTCGCACGTACCGCATGCCGCATTACAGCATGCCCCTATATATATATATATATATATATATATATATATATATATATATATATATATATATATATATATATATATATATATATATATATATATATATATATATATATATATATATATATATATATATATATATATATATATATATATATATATATATATATATATATATATATATATAGGGGTGTTAGGTTGCGCTGCGCGCTGCGGGGGAGAAAATGCGCTGCCGCAGCGTGACCGTCCGATCGGAAATGATCGAACGGGCAGCCCAAAATCTCACGAACGATCTCCCTGCGAGCCGCGATAGTCTGATCCCGTGCAGCAGCCTCCGTCCGGCATTTCGATTTCCAGTTCGATTCCCATCCGTTGGATCGATGGGAATCGAACAGACATAATAGATTTCGCTGTTACTATAGCGGCTACAGTAACAGCGAAAAACATTTCTATCCGTTGGATTCCCATCGATCCAACGGATGGGAATCATCCGGCCCATATGTGTGTGAATTGGATTCCCATCCGTTGGATCGATGGGAATCCAACGGGTAGAAATATTTTTCGCTGTTACTGTAGCGGCTACAGTAACAGCGAAAATCTATTCCAGCCGTTCGATTCCCATCGATCCAACGGATGGGAATCGAACTGGAAATCGAAATGCCGGACGTAGGCTGCCGCACGGGATCAGACGGCTGCCTATAGGGGATCAGACGGTCGCGGCTCGCAGGGAGATCGTTGGCGAGATTTTGCCCGTTCGATCATTTCCGATCGGACGGTCACGCTGCGGCAGCGCATTTTCTCCCCCGTAGCGCGCAGCGCAACCTAACACCTCTCTCTCTCTCTCTCTCTCTCTCTCTATATATATATATATATATATATATATATATATATATATATATATATATATATATATATATATATATATATATATATATATATATATATATATATATATATATATATATATATATATATATATATATATATATATATATATGAGGAATGGGATGCTGCCTATCAAAGCAGCATTTTTTGCTGCTTTGAGACATTGTTTGACCATCCTAGAAGTTTTGGAATTTTATGAAATTTTGTGAGGGTGTTGTCTAGGGTAAGATGATCATCCTCACAAATTTTCATCAAATTCCAAAACTTCTATGGGGTTCAAATGGTCGAAGCAAAATCAGTCGTCTGCAGTCGCCGTTAAAATCTGCAGCATTTTGCTTCGACCATTTGACCCTCTTAGAAGTTTTGGAATTTGATGAAAATTTGTGAGGACGATCATCTTACCCTAGACAACACCCTCACAAAATTTCATAAAATTCCAAAACTTCTAGGATGGTCAAACAATGTCTCAAAGCAGCAAAAAATGCTGCTTTGATAGGCAGCATCCCATTCCTCTATATATATATATATATATATATATATATATATATATATATATATATATATATATATATATATATATATATATATATATATATATATATATATATAATATATATATATATATATATATATATATATATATATATATATATATATATATATATATATATATATATATATATATATATATATATATATATATATATAGACCTCCGCTAGGCTCCCCCCGTCTCCAGCAGCCACCCACTCCCACCCCTCTGCGAGGAATAACCACACAACCTCCGACGGCCAGCCACTCCCACCTCGCAGCAAGAAACGATCGCACCACACAATGAGGGAATTTTTAAATACCCCAAAAATGTGTGTGTGTGTGTGTCATGCACATGTGTGTGAGTGAGTGAGAGAGAGAACCAATAAAAACCATACATGCAACATGAACAGCCCTGTACAACATTAAAGTCCAATAGGTGCATGCAACATTAAAGACCAATGGGTCATGCAATATTAAAAACCAATAAAAAAGAAAGAAAACAACCCCCCCCCCCCCTCCGAGTTAAGTGTTTTTAAGATAAACATCATGGGGGCAAAATGTAATTTATCCGTTTGAATTTATCCCCCTCTCATGCCCCCTCTCACACCGGCTCCGGTTGCCCTGCCCCGGTAGACCAGTGAGCCTTACACCACCATCACTGCCCACTGTTAGGACGGTCGTCGTCCCCGAAGCGGTCGCCTTCAACGGCAACACCCGCAGAGACCGAACTACACAAACTAAGGGGGACCATTGGCCTCCCCTAAATTTCTGGTTGGATAAATTACACTGTCCCCCTAAAGTTTAGCTCAAAAACACTTAACCCCCTTATAGTTTAAAAACTATAATTTGCCCCTTTCAATTCAGTTTTAATCAGATAAAAATTATAAAATGAGGAAATAAGTAGTTGACAAAAGGGGAGTATTGTGCTAACATTTCAAACTTTAGGGTGCGATTTGGAACAAAATAAACTACATGGGGGTTAAGTGTTTTTAATTTTTTGAAAGGTAGGGTTAAGTGTTTTAAGCTAAACATCAGGGGGGCAAAGGGCAATTTATCCTTTTGGATTTCTCTCTCTCTCACTCTCTCTCATGCCCCTCCCCCCCCCCCACCCGGTTAAGTGTTTTTAAGCTAAACATCAGGGGGGCAAAATGCTATTTATCCTTTTGGATTTCTCTCTCTTTCTCATGCCCTCTCTCCCCCCACCCCCCTCCAATTAAACCCTCTAAATATGAAATCTTGGTTCTATCTCTGAACACCCGGCTCCGACGGCCTCACCCTAGCAGACTGGTGAACCCAAAACCACTACCATCGGTCGACCATCGTTGAGACTTTATGGGGGAAAGTATTTTTCGAAATGAGAGAGAGAGAGAGAGAGAGAGAGAGAGAGAGAGAGAGAGAGAGAGAGAGAGAGAGAGAGTTCTTGCTATTATATTGTTTTGCTACAATTGCTTATGGCCCAATTATGGTTTGCTACGTTGTCCAAAAGAAATAGCATAATAGGGACTATATGCACTTGCCCATTATACTCTTTCTTTTGGACGACGTGGTAGAGCACGATGGGGCCGTAAGCAAGTATAGCAAAGGAATCGGGTAGCAAAAGTGCTCTCCTAAATGGGGGACCACGGAGAGAGGGAGAGAGATTTTCGGTGAGAGAAAAAGGGAGAGAAAGGGAGGGCAACGGGGAATGTTCGATTGGGCATGAGATATTTATCTCTAGTTGAAAAATGTGTGAACAATAATGTTATTGTCAAACATGTCCCCAATTATTTACATAAACCCCTCAAATATATTTTGTCATATATTTTTTTTCAATCTAGTCCTCAAACATATGCTACTTTTCTTCTCAATCATATCCCTCCATCTCAACTCCATTTAAACTCAATCGTTCATATCCCTCTTCTCAGGTGAAGCGCACTCGCCTTAAGGGATATCCCATTCGTTCCCTATAAATCTGGGCCTTTGTGCGTATGGTTGGACGGTCTGAAATATCCATGTTATAATGGCATGCTTGTAAATAAGTCGAACACGCTGTAACATGTAATATAGACTAGTGGAAGCCCGTGCCGAAAGGCACGCAGTAGGCGCCTTCGGCACAGCTGTCAGCACGACAACGATCGCCTTCAGTGGTAAAATACAATCGGTCAACTTTGGCGTCAGCACACACCTTCGACGGCAACACCCGGTTTCGGTGGCGCTGCGCTGGTAGACCAATGAGCCCTACACCACCATCACCGCCCACTGTTAGGACGGTCGTCGTCCTCGAAGCGATCACCTTTGATGGCAACACCCGCAAAGACCGAACTACATAGACCAGGGGGGCCATGCCCCCCCCCCCCCCCCCCCCCCCCCCACACACCCTTTCCTAAATTTTGGGTTGGATAAATTACACTTTGCCCCCCTAAAGTTTAGCTCCAAACACTTAACCCCCCTATAGTTTTAAAACTACACATTTTGCCCCCTTCAATTCAGCTTTGATCAAATAAAAAATTATCAAATGAGGAAATAAATAGTTGACAAAGGGGGAGTTTTGAACTAACATTTAAAACTTTAAGGTGTGATTTGAAACAAAATAATCTACATGGGGGTTAAGTGTTTTTAAGCTAAACATCAGGGTGGCAAAGTGCAATTTATCAATTTGGATTCTCTCTCTCTCTCTCTCTCTCTCTCTCTCTCTCTCTCTCTCTCTCTTTCTCTCTCTCTCTCTCACACACATGCCCCCCCTCCCCGTTAAGTGTTTTTAAGCTAAACATCAGGGGCAAAGTGCAATTTATCATTTTGAATATATCTCTCTCTCATGACCTCTCTCACCCTGGCTCCGGTGGCCTTCCCCGGTAGATCAATGAGCCCTACACCACCATCACTGCCCACTGTTAGGACGATCATCATCCCCGAAGCAGTCGCCTTCAATGGCAACACCCGTAAAGACCGAACTACACAAACCAAGGGGGGCCATGGCCCCCTCTAAATTTTGTCTTGGGTAAATTACATTGTCCCCCTAAAGGTTAGAGCAAAAACACTGACCCTCCTATAGTTTAAAAACAACATTTTGCCCCCTTAAATTCAGTTTTGATCAGATAAAAATTATGAAATGAGGAAATAAGTAGTTGACAAAAGGGGAGTATTGTGCTAACATTTCAAACTTTAGGGTGCAATTTGGAACAAAATAAACTACTTGGGGGTTAAGTGTTTTTAAGCTAAAACACGCGATCTAGTGT